>CM074196.1:76793-676793 GCA_037179385.1 Holothuria scabra | reverse complement strand
TTATAGTCAAATAGTAAACCTTTTGCCTTAAGAAGGTTTGTACCCTCATGCTTCATTTGACCTACATTTAGGCTGGATGCACAGAGGTACATTTTACACTCCAGGCTTCTCTTGTAACAAAAGGCACACAATCAGGTGAAGAAATCTAATGCCCTGTCTGTGTTTAAAAGTGATGGTAAAGTACCAGTAAAAGACTGCTTGCTTTCATCTCCCTCATGAAAACTATCAAAGTGTAACTAACCTTTGAATTTTACTGTCTTGTTTTATTCAAATGTTTGAAATTTAGAAACCATTGAGAAGAATTCCCGTATTCAGGCATTCCCGATGGCTGGAAATTTCTTAGAGGTTACATTCTCATCTGAAAAATGATGTAGTAATACAAGATTACCTTTACAAATTTCTTATCTTGACCAGTTCAAGGTTTTAAGAACTATATTGAACATGAATAGACTGATTCCATTTATTTCATATGCATAATAACGAAAAATTAAAATCGTAATCAGTGTGGGTTTTTTTTTTTTTTTTCGATTTTTCGCAACTATAATTCTGTCCCGATTATTTTTTTCTTTTCTTTCTTTCTTTTCTTTCTTCCTTTCTGTCTTTCTGTCTTTCTTTCGTTCTTTCTTCCTTTCTTTCTTTTTTTTTCTTTTTGTTTTTTGTTAATCCAAGAAATATTGAGAAATTTTAATTCAACAGTGATTAACACAAAATTAGCATACATTCTAACCAGGGAGCTGTTATTTGGCCAAATACATTTTGTTGAATCGACTGGTATTAATTTGTTTTCGAAAAATAGTGTATACTCACTCGGATATGCTTTTGAAAAACTATTGTGTCTGTTCAAAATGAGATTTTCAAACAATTGTGGACGGGATGGAACTGAATAGCATCTGCCGGAGAGTTAAAGTGTCTGGGCGGGGGAAAATTTGACCTGGCGTTTATGATAGTGACCGCTGTACCTTTATCTCCTTTAAGTTGAAAAATTTGTTTTGAATTTGTAGATTCATCGTTCCTTAAGCCTACACCTTGAAACATTCGTTTGGTGGATTTTGACCGAACTAAGTTTGTTTCAGTTAATTCTTCCCTGACTGGGACCTTATACTCAAAGTGTCTTAAACCATTGCACTTAAAGTATAATCTAGAGGTGCGTTCCCACGAACCCACTGTTGCCTCGAGTTGCCCGGGTAACTCATTAAATAGCAAGGTCAACTCACCGTTTTCCTCGTGTGAACGGGGCTAGGGCTAGGGCAAACTCGAGGCAAGTTTGCCCCACGAAGGGAGGTGGGTTGAGATGAGCTTGCTCGAGGCAAACCTTCCAGAGTAAATAAACATTTGGCCTCAGGCGGTCAGGTGTTGACCGATTGATGAGTGCCCGGTACATATCAGTCCCGTGCAATGTACCCATTGGCGTTGTCTAATCTACAAGCTATGTGTGTTCTAGTGTGTCCAAAGTAGCATTGACTTTATTCTAGTCAGTGTTTATAACACTTTTCAAAGACTGGCAATAGGTTGGAGAAAGATTGGAGCTATACATGGAAGAAGCAAACATCGAAAGAATGTTCGGGAGGGGAGGAAGTACTTTTGGAGCGAGAACACATCCCTCATTAGAATGGATTGAGTATGCTAGGAACTCTCTTATATACTCGAAGATGGCAGAGAGAATACCGCGAATCAATTCTTATATAAAATGAACAACTTAAAAAAGGAGTAGGCCTACCCTAAGTACGAAGAACGTATTTCCTTGAGCGCTGGTAATTGTACGATTGCTATCACTGGTCTGTTGGTAAGTAACATGTGAGTCAAGTTGTTTTTCTATGGACCACTGCTAGAAGATGCATGCCATTAGACTTCTTAGACATGAACTTCTTGGAAAAGGCCAAAATTTCTTGTGGGCGCCCGTCAGTGCCACAAGACCAGCATGTGCTTAGGAGTATATAACCAAAGGAGGATCCAGCCTCTAGCTCATGTACGGCATAGTTTGAAAGGAGGCATTTTTGGAAGGGCAGAAAATCTTTTATTCTGTCCGAAAGACTATCTAAGCGGAGTGCCACCAAAAGTTGGCATGGAAATTACAGAAAATTTTGAAAATCGCAACCCTCAGACAGCGGGAAATTGCATTTCCCAATCTTGAAAGTAGAATACAATCAATCATAAGTTTCAGCTTTTGTTTGCAAATATGTTCACATCAGTAAAACATAAAAACAAACTGTTTTGCCGAAATCACTAATTAAAAACATGAATGAGATCGGACTGAACTTGCGTGCGATGTGGAATAACTGAAAACCCAATGAAATTGTACTACTCCCCCTCCCCCCCCCCCCCCATGACCTCGCAGATGAAAAATATGACATTAAAAATACAAATATAAATAAAATTATGAAATGTAATATATATGACGTCAGTAACTAAATTTATAATCTTATTGTCAGGGGTGGCGCCAGGATTTTGCCCGACAGGGGCCAAGCTCCCCGACAAGGGGGCCAGCATTTCAAAGCCCCGACAAAGTTTGTTGAGTACTCCCGGTGGGACGTGATTTGGCAGAATTTGAGGGGAAATTTGGGGCTTTCTTTTTAACCCGTAGTTTATCTTGAAGAAAAAATCTTAAATTTTTGTAATAAATTTGGATTTTGTAAAGACCATTAAAAATTGTCCTGTTTATGGAAGTATCTGTCCTTCATATGGGCAAAGTCAAAAACGTAATATACGCGACAGAATTCTGTTGGGGTTATATATTTAATCGTTCTAGGCTTACGTTCTTAGGTCTGAAGACGTGACTAGAAGTTTGCCCGAAATATGTGTCCCTTTTTTGAACGAAGATTTGAAAATTAAGAGCTTATTACATTGTAGAAATTTTGAACTTTAATATTAGAAAATTATGGGGTTTTTGGTAAGGTTAGAATGACAAAATTGGGTTCTTTATTGAGTGATATGCCTTTCAAGAGCAAAATTAGGTAGAATGTCGAGGTGATTAACAGAGTTGGCTTTGGTTATTTGTTGTACTGAGTATTCATCGAAATTGGACAACTGTTTACCACTTTTAACAATCTGAAGCTTATATTTAAGAAAAATTGTGATTTTGTGAAAGATTTTGGAGTTTTTCAGAAGAATTTGACCTTCTTATGAGAAAAAATCAAGTAAGAGGTGATCTGTAGCTTTGTTGGGTTACTAAATATCATCAGGCAGATCATGAAGGCCCTCGGACCACATTGAAAAATTTTCATGCGGGAAAAGTTTGGCTTCCCATATATTTGAAGTTTTATATTTGATTTATTGAAAAAGGCGTGTAGGAGCGTTTCAGTTTGGGAGGGGCAGAATCGTTTTCTTTTTTTGTCCGAAAAAAAGTAATCCTGACCGAAAGACTATCTACGTGAAACACACAGATATTTTTGAAAAATTGAGAACCACAGACAGCAAAAAAGGGCATTTCCCGGGCCGGTAACTAAAAAGCAAAGTACTCATTATTTTGAGCTTTTTTGCGGAATAAAATTTTCACTGTATTATATTGCCCAAAATCGAAGAATAATATGCAAGAATGCATTGTTTTGTTAAGTAATCTGTTCCACCAAAACACTATCTAAGCGGAGCGCCACCATCATTGGCGCGGAACGTACAGAAAATTTAAAAAAAATCTAACCCCTCAGACAGCCGGAAATGGCATTTCCCAGACTTGCAACTAGAAATGAAGTATTCCCTTTTTGATCTTTCCTTTAAAATAAAGTTTTACTTCAACAGAAAAAAATAACATAGTACGGTAAGTGATCAGAAAATTACCAGATAAAAGGGAATGATACGTTTAGATGTATTGGTCTTGTCACTTTTCGGGCTGTCGGGGGAAACTACGCAACGGAATTGAAAACATACAAATATTTTTGACTCTACCCGGAATCTTCGTTGTATTTAATTACAAGATCCACTAAATGGATGATTTTTTTTATTGACTGCCCGAACTCTAGACTGTAAATGATTTTACTTCCAAATTGTTTGAAAATATGTCACGTTAAAAAGTGGCTTCAAATAAATTTTCAGTCGGACTCATAGAGAGACATTCTCACGCTGCTGTATATCATTATTTGTGGCTCGAAATGACATCATGGCCGATTTTCATTACCGTTGCTAGAATTTGACTGTCGGGGCAGGTCAGATGGCAGACCATTGGGCACTATATGCACATGAGCAACCACTCGTCCGTTCATGTAAGGAAAATTTGGAATTGTGAGTTTTCATGAAGAATATGGTCTTCGAGTAAGCAAAATCAAGAAAATCGTCAGGGCAGGGAGCTGTGCTCCCTGGCCCGGGTGAGTGAAGTTATCAGGCCCATATCTTTTACCGTGGGCCTGTAGATAAAGCCGTCCCGACGAAATTGAATTTTCTCAACAATAGGGGGAGGTCAGTCTTTCCCTGACGGGGACTCGAACTTGCGCGCACGGATTGAAGATGGGATGACGGAGAGCAGAACTAGTAAGAAGTGATGAAAAACCGATTCAGACATGCATTAAAATAGTGTTACAAAAGAACAAAAGAAAAAAAAGTTCATAAACAGATAAAGGAAAAAAAAGTTCATGATCGTCCATCCAGTAACTTCAGTCCTTTACGTTTGTCATTTTTAGGCCTCCCCGAAAAAATGTCGTCCTTCCCCGACGGGGGATGGGATAGGACAAGGTACATGGAATGAGGTTTAACAGAGTTAAGAAGAAGTGATTGAATATCGATTCCGATATGTATTAACAATTAAAATAGCATTTCAAAGCAAAAAAATGTTCAAAACACCCACCCAGTAACTTCTGTAAGTGTAAGTTTATTATTTTTACATTTTTAGGGCTCCCCGACGAAACCGCCGACTTTCCCCAAAGGGGGGGGGCAGTGCCTCGGACACATCGTCCGAGAGCCTGGACTTGAATTAAATGAAAAACTTTTTAAGGTTTAGGACTGTAGTCGATTCCGGATTCGAAAACGTGATTTTGGACTTCGATGGACTCGGACAGAGCTTGATTGTTTTCCTATTGAGAAAATACAAGGACTCGAGTCCAAGTCCGACCTCGAGTTCTTGAAAGTTGAAAATTGCCGGACTCTTGACTCGGACTCTCCCGAATTGACTACACCACTGGTAAGTGTACCAGTGCTGATATTTTTGGAGGTAAATTTTCGGATTTGTGTTACGAATCTGGTGAACAAGGTGACACCATTTTGGGAGAAGACCCTTCTATAATAAAAAGAAAAAATGAAAAATAAAAAAAGAGGTGGAAACCTATCACTAAATGACACGTTTTAAAATTTTTGTTTACATCGAAAGCTATCCGAGAAAGTCTCGACTGCGACACATTTTTGTAATCGTTTACATTTTTGTGAAAATTTTACTTTGAACATAACGTTTCCTGTTTTCTGGCAAGGTTGACAAGATTTGAAAGTATCAGAATACTGAGCCGTTTTTTCCATTATGTGTGCGCAAGATTTAAAACATGCAGAAGAATAATTATTTTTTTAAAGAGTCAGCCATCCAAAATGTGTTTTTATCTCTTTCATTAGTTTCGTAAATGTGTTACCCTGACCATGACACTTTTCCATTTTGGGGCAAATACTTGAAAAAAATTTGGATTTTCGACAATTTCGGGCATTGTGTCGTAAAAAAAACTGAAGTAAAGCTCGCGAAAAATAGCCTTTTTTGCGCTGCTCGAATGTAAAGCGAATTTTTGGATTCTTGTTGATTTTTCATGATACTTATTTCACCAAGTATAGAAAGGGTGTTTCCCTTTCTGGCATGTTTTTTTTTTTTTTTAAGATTCCGGGCACGCTTAGGAATTTTCTCAAAACCGTGCAATTTTTAAATCCCTAGTGGCGGTCCGAATTTTTCCAAATTCCTGCCCGAATTTTAGATTTTGCCGCAGTGGGGAGGGGGCAGACTACCCTCGTGCCACAGTCTGACCCCTTTGCCAATGAGTTTGCTAGTTTCAATATTTATAATCACCGATGAAACAAGGGTTTCATCATTATTCTTTTTAAAAAGTTTCCCTGTCAAATTTAAGGACGGGTCCCCTTGCCACGAGATACCGTACTAGCCCGCGGCGCGAACCAAGTGTTTTCGTTCAGCTCATCTCTACGCAAAAAAAATTCTGAGGGGCGAAGCCTAAGTGGGCTGCAACCACAGAGGAACTACGCAAGTTACGAGATACAGGGAGCCTTTAAAGCTAATAAATGTCCTTTGGCCCCTTTCAGTCCGTTGTTATGACTCATTTTTCCTGTCATGAGTATGTAACCCCTTTTCTAATCATCAATAACAAACCGTTCTTTCTACTTCATGTATCGGACCTTTATTTCCAATTATGAATATTGAACTTTTGCTATTATGAATAAGGAATCTGCTTTCCCGATTATGAATAAAGGACCTTATGAGCAGGTACCGGTAACCTTTTGAAACACGAAATTTGTGTCATAATATCATGTATGAATATACCGGTAAGTCTCGAGGCTCTAACCCTAACCTTTCCTAACTGTCTCTAACGTTAACCTAACCTCATCAGGTTTACCAGGTGTGATACACCGCATATCTCGAGAGACGATGCAAAACCGTACAAAACAGAACGTGAGGATTCGGCGTCAAAAACGAATCCTATGAATAATGAACCTGGTTGTTACCACTGACCCTTGTAAATAAAAAAAAAAAAAAAAAAATATGAATATCGGGTAGACTCCCACAAATTATGCTCGTATGAGTTACAATGATATTGCTTTGTTGTCCGCTTTGCTTTCTTTCTGCCCAAAGGAGCTATATGTACGTGGGCACGGTATAGACTACATGTTCGTAATGTAGGAAATACCCCACAAGTTTTCAACACAAATTTTGTATAGCACAGCACTCAACAGGCATGCTTACTTGCATTTTATTGGTGCACAGCCTTTGCTGGCTTTTATTTGTTTGTTGGTTTACTTCATCGCTTGCGTACAGCACGGCTATGCCGCTCTGGGTTAACCCTGGTTCAACTCGTAGGGACACGGATCAAAAACAGCGAGCTTATTTGCGGTTGAATCGTAAACTCAAGGACGATGCAACACCGGGCATCGGTGGGTTCGTGGGAACGCCGTGTAGGTGTGAAGGAGTGACCTAGTGAATGAGGGAGCACTCCGACGTTCCTTGAAAAATTTTAAATATACAATTTAACAGAGGCGGCGTTAGGGTGTTTTGATAGGGAGAAAAGCATAAGTTGGGTGCCCTTTAGTTTTTTTTTCCTTCATTTGCTTCATTTTTCATATTTTCTCGCCGTGAAATTATTGGGGAAGGTCACCCCTGCCCCCAACCTTTGCAGTTTTATATTGTGTTCAATTCATTCAGCGTAAATGTGCCCCACGGAAAAGGTTTGTACTATCTACTGGTAAAGTCCGGGCTACGTCACTGGTTGTGAATGATGTATGCACATGTGTGTATCTGTTAGGCTGGACTTTACCTTAGTCTCTCTCATGGCTACTTCTTAAAGGTCGTGTGGCATGAAAATGATAAATTTTGGTATGTGATGTAAAAAGCATCAAAAATAAAAAATGACCGCAATTCCCATCAAAATCTATCAAATATTGACCAGGTTTTACATGGCAATTTCTGATTTACATTCACTGGGCAATAAAAATGAACTCAATATGCAAATCTTGTAATGTCCTGAGAGTGACATGCAATATATGGCTGATGCTATCCTTTGTTTTTACAACAATCATTTCAAGGACAGTTGTAACATTCATTCGTCCTAAGAGTTTCATTTTTAAAGTTAAAGTGTGTACTTGACGATCATCGGTATCAATTACCAAACCATAAACAATCTGCTGAGTAATTAAACGATAATTAATACAGGGTTAACAAAAGAAATGTCAACACTATGCAACATTCAACATCATTGTTTTACATGCTCAACAATTGCTTTAGAAACACTGAAACTTTGAAAATGTTTATCTTTATAACCGTAAAAGATATTGGTTTAAATCCAACAGATGTTTCCTTAGAAAAGGTCATTCCATAACTGTCAAGTGATGTCAGGTCATTTTGTCGACATGCCACGCTACATTTAAGTCAGAGAAGACATTCTCTCAAGCTGCCATGCATGTGTGTAATGTAATTACAAGTTTACATTCGTTTTGATTGAAATTACAATATTTAGAAATCCCTGGATATGAGCTGACATTTTCGCAACAAAAATGATTCATTTTGCAAAACGTACGCTAGTCTTCTTTTGCCATGACGAATGACGAATTACCGTCAAAGTCTCGAATCGCTTGTATTAAAATGTCAGTTTTACAGTCTAGCTTAGCTTTTTTATTACCCCTTGGGTATTTTGCAACCTGAGACGATCCCCTGCTAAAATGTTTTTTATTAACATTTTGCGAGTTTGATGTTGAAGTCCAGATAACGAGTATCATTCTACTCTCCAGTGAGTGTTAAATATTTCATTTTTAAAGGCTCGTGCACATTAAACCAAAAGGAAATGCGCCTCTTGAAGGTACGTTTCTGGAAAAATACATTTGACGAGTAAACCTTTTTTTTAAGTTTGCTTGTTCCTACGTGATTAAGTCTCCGGAATCGAACATTTTACTTTTGTTCAAACGTACCTTTCATTTCAATCTTGGTAAGTGAATGTTATGCTACATTAATGTCTCGAATGGGTGTCCAAAGTTTGTCATAATTTCCATAAACTGAGGCGCATTTAATGACAAGGGGACGGATGCGAATGATAATCTTTTGTAGCTCTTAGTAGCATACCTTCAAGTGACATCAGTTCTCTCGGTTCAAGAACCGAGAGATCATGAGACATAGGTTCTTCAAAACACGAAAGGTATCATGCAACTTAAAGAACATTCGACATTTTCATTATGCCCCGATGGTGATGGTTATTCTTTAACTCTTAAAACAAAGTTTTGATAAAGGGACGGTAAGAGCTTTTTTTCTCCATGAAGGAGGAAAATTGATTAACATCTTGAACATTTACAAAACAAAATTTGAAAAATAAATAAAATAGTAAGTTCATCCTTTACCATAATGCGCAAGTCATACCTCAACTTTTTCTTTGCCTCGACAGGGGTTCATTAAAATGTGGTACAACGTAAGGAGTCCGGGGATCAAGAGGGGTTGAGAACCTAGGACCTACATAACTAAATGAGGTTTTACGGCTCAAATTCTAACCAATCTGCTTTAAGTCGCTCTACGAATGCATTTTTTTTCTTTTTTATTATTCCTTTTTTATTTTAAGTTTTCCAGTTGTGGCTCATTTGTTTTTTCCTTGCTCCATTGCTTATGCTGAGCACCAAGCAAGATGACGGTTAGGTTTTTTGCCATCGGTATGAGCCGAACAGAAGTCGACCTCCAGACCTTCCGGCTGTAAGTCTGATGCTCTAACCACTTGACTAGCAGCCGTCGGTCAACAAGATACCTACTATCAGACTTTCAGTCATCCTCAGATAGTATGGTAACTAACATTATGCAGTTCCTTGAGCTGTGTGAAGAAGAGGGGGAACATTAAGGAAAAATCCAGTCGGCCGGGACGGGCTTTATCGTGCTTGTTTAAATATAATTTATATTGAAAATAGGAATAGGCATTGGACCAAAACTAACAAGGAATTATGTTCCTCATTTTCTTCATTTTTGCCCACCTTTCATATTAAAGGTTGTCCAATTAGACAATCATAGTAAATTTGACCAACATAAAGACCAAATGAACTCATCCAGGTTTTCTTTTACCTTAACGATTCATTAGTATTTGTTTCAACTAGAGTTTATTGTGGGTAATGCAGCTTAGTACTTCGAATCGACTTTGGCTTTGAACGATTGTCTGTTATAGAGGGTCTGCAAAAAATTTTATAAGCATTTCAACTGGTCAATTGTTACGTCACATTGTGTATACAATCTCCTGAAATAAAGCGAAGAACATGTGCTACAGTCCATGTACTATCTGACCATGTCTTGCAACGCATATTCAGTACATGTTCGGTACACTTAGAACACTATTTTCACTGTGTTTAATTAGCATACAAGACTAACAATCTCAATAACTTGCAGTGTAAATCGCCCATAATCTGTAACAAAAAGAATTTTTAATCTCCTTCACCATTGGAACATAGCACAATGACCCCCACCCCTCCCCACTACCCCCTTGCCCGTAAAACTGTTTGTTATCACACATGTGAGCACGCGGAATTAAAAAGGGCAACGATTTCTTCTCATTATTCCTGGCATTACTTCATCTTCAAATTAAAGTGTGAAAAAAAATCAAATTCAATAGGCGGATTTTCCAAATATTGTGGGACCGCCCATGCGTGTTTCACGGCATAGATGTATGCAAAAGATAAAAAGGTCGGTTTTAATGATTGGTGGCATGTGGGGTATGCACTGTAATTACAAATTAGCCAAGCAGTGCCTGAAGCGACCAATCACGCTAGTCAACAATACTGACTAATATATGACAAATGTTTGACCCAGTTGAATTAGTTTCTAACAAACATTAAGCCTCCTGGACCAAGTTTTGACTGATATTCTTTAGTCCATTACTCAGAAATTATGGTCAGATTTCATCACAAATTAGTCATCAATGCGTGAATAATTTTTGTTTACAGGGCATTTGACAAATTCAATATGCAATTTTTCATCAATGAGATATTTACAGGCAATGCTTCATAAACCAAGTAGGTTCATTTATTGACCTTTATAGCTGAATATTTTTTATATTATACACTATACTACCACCACTAAAATATGGCATTCTAATCGGAAGCAGCCTTAAAGACAATCACTCGGCATCCTACACTAGTCGTTTACCCTGGGTATACCAAAGTTATCAACTGTACAGCTCTTTGACTGACATCAAATGAAAAAAGGCGGAGTAGTCTATGTAACACAGCATGTACTGAGAGTGTTCTAATTACACATAATTGTCCTGTGGTCCCACCTGGAAATGCCCTGAATCAATAAACCAAGATCATGTTTCAATAAGGAGATATGGACACGTGTTTTCCGCAGCCGTGAAAGAGGCAAGAATTAAGTAGGTTGAGAAAATTGTAATTTTCTGAGGTGATGACTATCTGCCTTTGAACAAACTTTACCGGTTTTATATCGTTAATGTCTCTCACTGATTTGTACTAATACAAAATTTTTCTGATCAGCCACTCATGTACTCATTCCACGATAGCATAGCGCCTTTCAAACGATCTTCAGGTTATTATCCGCAAAGCAATATGGAAACTGCCACAAGCAAAAGCATCGAACAACTATTTATAATTTTACCAAAATGAATTAAATTGTTGAACGGGATAAGTTGTCATCCAGTAAATTGATTTTATGATGGATAGATGTACTCTTTCCGAAAAAGTTTTCTATTATCTCTGGTAGCCATGGTTGCACATATCCCAACCTTTTTTAAATCATTGCTTTAATTTGCATTCCTTACTAGACGTTATTTTCAACAAAGCTTTGAATACTGCAAAAAGGTAGCGCGGGAACCAATCCACGTCGGTGGCAATAATTCTGACATATTTGCCTTCGTGTTATTCATTATTTTTGCGTTTACATTGCAGTTCAATGACTTGATGGTTGATTTGCCTGCGGTCGAAATAGTTGAATATAATTTTGTACACAAAACTTGATTTGCCTGTCTGTCGCCTGTTTAATAAGACCGCATCATCAAAACTATTACAAACTGTTTTAATTGAATCAGACGACGACACATTGTGCTATATGCTACAATAACTTGTTGCATTCATCACAATAGAGTAATGCTAACGAATCCTTGACAGTTTCATATAATAGCTCTAAGTGCGTTTTTTTTTTCTTCTTCTTCTTCTTCTTCTTTTCTTTTCTTTTCCTTTTTTCCCCTTGTCGTGCAACGGACATGAAAAAAACCAAGATCAGCGTTATTGTGTTCTTCTGAACTCCTCTTGACTTTCTGGAACGGGAAATAACGGGAATGTACTCTAAAAGGAGTGAGAAATTTACTCCAAAAGAGTAGTGTTTCCCTCTTTATGAGTGATCCTTGTATGCGGGTAGATGCACACTGTTTAACAAAGTGTTTCTTGATTGGTTGTTGCCATTGTATTGTATCGATTGTATTCTTTGTTAGGGTTAGGGATAAGGTTAGGGATTAGGACTATCGTTAGCCAGTTAGGACATTTCTTGTTTAACAGTGGGCATAGCCCCTTGTGGGCACTCGTTGAAGGGGGAATTTTCACTCTTCTTTGAGTGAATAAACATTCTCACAGAGTGAAGTCATACTTTCCATTACATTGGAAAATGACTTTTTCACCTCTTTTATTTAGATCGTACAGTTCAGATTTTGTAAATAAAGTTATAGCTACCAGTAAACTACTCTCAGCCATGGAAATGGACGAAAGTGTCAGTCGCTCATTTTTTTTTCACACAGAAAGTCTAAAAAATGTATTTTGACATTGTTGTATGCTCACGTGTTCTACTCTATTAGTTGTAGGAGAGTTTTTTCTCACAGGAAAGATTTAAGGGCACGTCAAGTTTTGGTTAGTTAGAGGGGTACTTGTCCTTGATATTTTTGTGAAATTTGCAATAAAATCCGATGTGTGGTTCTCAAGATATGAAAAGGTAAAGTTGTAACATTTTCAACAAAAAATGAAATTCTTGAAAGCATACATGATATCATGTCCTACTCTAATGGACAGACTTTTGTTTTAGTTTCAATTTTAAAGATATTTTTCTCCTCAACACTTCCCATATTATCAGAATAAGAAAACATAAGTGGCATGAGAACTTTACAAATTTTGCATTCCCAATAGGGGGATCTCTTCCTATTAACTTCAAGGTCAACACAACAGTCTTGAACAAAGTGAAACAAAGCATATCTTTTTCATGAGAGGAAGGGATATAACATCTGCTGCCCTCAAACTCAATTTGAGCACAAATCTAGGGACATCAAGATGACAGTATTATTGGTGAAGGTCTTTTGACGACAATGCAATACAGTATTCCAAACAGCGTCCTCACTTGATGTCGATATGATTTGTATTTTAATGAAAATTATGCATTGACTTAAACAATAGTCAAGTTGTTGGTTTGTGTCCAGATGTTACTATAAATTGGTTAATTTTGACGAACATTAAATTCAATAGTTTGACAGTTTGGGTCGGTGCATAGCTGACCAAATAAATAATCAAATTGACCATAGTCTTCTTGGAGTGCATTTGAACACATATAATTATGTTTTAGTATTATACTTTAAAGGCCCAATTTTCTCACCCCATCAATTCTCCTAACCTTCTTACTTAAGTCCCTTCCACGATTGTCTGAAATTCATCCTCATCCAGACACAACCTCAGTTTATATTGCTTCAGGGTGAGTGTAGAAAGGCTCAATGTGTTTAATCAAAACACTCTCAGTACAGTTCATGCTAAGTAATATAAGCTTTGGTACTCTGCATTGTTGGAATTAGCAGTCAATCAAAACGCTGGGCCAATTGAGAGTTTCTGTTACCCTTTACAAGAAATGTAGTTTGGGGTGGGAGGTATGGCCCTTTAATTTTCTTTTGGACTTAGTACCAAATACTAAATCCACATTTGTTAAAAGACAAACACTGGATGCAGAGTAAAGAAAGGGTTATTGGTTGGGCTATTGGTTGTTTAATGTCTCTTTGTCAGAAGGATTGATACCTAGATGGGCGAAGAGGGTACGGGTTTTAATGGCATAGCTGTTGGTTTGGAGGATTATGAAAGCTACCACTACTTAACAGTTTGCATAAAGTAATCTTTATTCTTACTGAAAATTTAAAATGTGGTCCCACTGCATGGTATGCGTAAGGACAGAGCTTATGTCACCTTACGGATGTACATTGGCAGAACCTCTTTTGAAATACCAACGGTCAATACAACTTAAGACTTACACTCTAAAAATGGAAAGAGCGAAATTTCACTTTTTTTAGAAGAGTGAAAAGTATGAAGTCCACTCAAACAGAACGTAAAAGTAAGTACTCTGAAAGAGTGAGAAATTCGCTACAAAAGAGTGGTGTTTCACTCTTTTTGAGTGATCCTTGTATGAGGGTAGATGCAGACTGTTTAACAAAGTGTTTCTTGATTGGTTGTTGCCATTGCATTGTATCGATTTATTCTTTGTTAGGGTTAGGGATTAGGGCTATCGTTGGCCAGTTAGGACATTTCTTGTTAAACAGTGCGCATCGCCCCTTGTGGGTACTCGTTGAAGGGTGAATTTTCACTCTTCTATGAGTGAATAAATACTGTCATGGAGTGAAGTCATCCTTTCCAATACATTGGAAAATGACTTTTTCACCTCTTTTATTTAGAGTGTACAGTTCAGATTTTTAAATAAAGTTATAGCTACCAGTAAACTACTCTCAGCTATGGAAATGGACGAAAGTGTCAGTCGCTCATTTTTTCACACAGAAAGTTTAAAAAATGTATTTTGACATTGTCGTATGCTCTCGTGTTCTACTCTATTAGTTGTAGGAGAGTTTGTTCTCAAAGGAAAGATTTAAGGGCACGTCAAGTTTTGGTTAGGTAGAGGGGTACTTTTCCTTGATATTTTTGTGCAATTTTCTAAAAATGAACTTCATGAAAGCATACAGGATATCATGTCCTACACTAATGGACACTTTTGTTTTACTTTTAATTTTACAGATATTTTTCTGCTCAACAATTCCCATATTATCAGAATAAGAAAAGTGGCATGAGAAGTGGCATGAGAACTTTACAAATTTTGCATTCCCAATAGGGGGATCTCTTCCTATAAACTTCAGGGTCAACACAATAGTCTGGAACAAAGTGAAAAAAAGCATTCCTTGTCAATGCGAGGAAGTGATGTAACATCTGCTGCACTCAAACTCAATTTGAGCACAAATCTAGTGACACCATTTACTGATACACATATCTTATTTGAATCAGTGAAAAACACCCATTTACGTTTTCTTCACATACAGTAAGCCATATGTAATTGCGTAAGTGCAAAAAGAGTGCAACTTTCGTTTCAAAAATTCTGTGCCAGTTTAGGTTTTCAATTTAAGTAGAAAATTTGAATGCAAAACCTACTAGAATAAGAAAGTAAATCAGTTCCCATGAATTATGAGACCCTTTTGCGATTAAATTGATACGTAATTGTTATGTCAGAATATGCATATTCAAATTTTACACTGTTTCCTGTTACAGTTGTAGATATAATTTATTTCCAAAGGTTTTGTGTAATCAAAATACTCTCTACAGACTTTTAAATGTACTTATATGTACATTAAAAATAAAAAAAATTAAAATTAAAAGAAAGGATAGTTTTCAGTGACTTCACAACTAGGCATTAGCAACCGCTATGTCTGGGGACGAATGTGTATTTACATTTAGCTGTTGCGCTCTAACATTGCTGAAATACGCCACGTGAAAAGCCACTGTGATGTCACGTGAGAACTATCCATAAAAAAAGGTAAAAAATTAACTTTGTGAACTTTTGCAAAGCACTATTTGCATTAAATGTTTTCTTGTGTCTTTTATTGAATTTGGGACATCTTCATGAAAGCCCCATGGTTAAAAAAAGCCTACACAAACGAGTTTAACAGTTTATGCAAATAGATCTCTTCCGTTAGCGACGTACAGGTGCGTTCATAAGTTCAAATGCAAATCCACCATCCTTCAAAGTCGGTTTTGATGTAACCCATTTATTTTTAACTCGTGGATGAATCTAATCTAATTAATACATCTGTTTAGCGGGAAACGTAATTACACTCTGCCAATGTTTTTCTTTTGTTTATATCTCTCCCTTTCGGGAGTAGTGATCATATTAAAGTGGCCCTGAAATGTTGCTTAAAGTGTTTAAATGGCGAAGGAGCTGAAATCGCCATTCTTGGAGGTATTCAAACAACCCAACATTGTCTGCGTTATGGACAACACAATTGCCTAAAACGGTAAAGGGTAAAAGGTGACACTTGATGATATAAATTGAATAATCACCAATATCAATTCGCACATGTGACTTAAATACGTACGTTACAAGGATATTTAGTTGGTACAGATGTCATGCACCGACGTCATAAGGATGACGTCACAGGCAGACCAGCAATTTTGTGGACAAGAATCTTTCTTCCACTCATAGCTCTCATCTGTAGGACTTCTTTAAATTGTTAAATGGAACCCATTGAGTTGGTGTCAATAACTGAATGAGTCTTAAAGGGTCACTACCACGTGGCAATGCCTTTGATCAGCATAATTAGTCAAGTTTCGTATACAATAGTTACAGAAAAATGTTAACATATTAATTTTTTGTGGTAACCTGACTCGTAAAGGTTTTGTGAATAATTTGAAAAAGTAGTCACTCATTAAGCAGTTATTTGTAAGTAGGGTATGGGCATTGTTAAATATTGACAATTTGTCACTGGTATGTAAAGAAACCTTAACAGGGTTGGATTTTTTTTTTTAATTTCTTGAGCCAATTCAATGAGCCGCTATTGAAGCGACAGATAATAACAGCATGATTAAGGTCCAGTGCCGTCGGAAGGTATTTTCGATTGTGGGGGCTGACTCGGGCTGACTATCTAAGCGGAGCGCCACCATCAGTTGGCGCGGAGCGTAGAGAAAATTTTGAAAAATCGCAACCCCTCAGACAGCCGGAAATGACATTTCCCGGGCTTGTTAATACTATCTAAGCAGTCGTTATTTTGACCTTTCGTTGTAATAAAATGTTCACTTCAAAAAAAAAAAAAAAAAACTATATATGGCAAAATTATTGGGGGGCTGCAGCCCCCAGCCCCCCCCCCGCCCGCTTCCGACGGCCCTGAGGTCGTTCTCATCAAGTTTATGAAAGCCGTTCTCAGTGGAGTAGGAACGGCCGCACTGAAACTGATGGTGTACCGACAACAATGTGGAACAAAGGATGACGTCACGTGTAGGACCTCTATATAACTAAGTTCCGTTTGCTAAGTTTCGTCTCTCGTAGGACACTTTTAACACAAATTAGTCAAACCGTGCCTTAATTGGCTACGGTAAACACATTAGTCAACAACATTGACTAATATTTGACTAATATTTGACCTAGAGGAATTAGTTTCTAAGCCCCCTTGAATAAGTTTTGACTGATATTCTTTAGTCTATTACTACTAAATTAGTCAGATATCATAATAAACATTGCAAATATGAGTGACCAACGTGGTAAGTCAATATAAACACCACTTGACTAATTTGTGTCTGCAGTGTAAAAAGTGTACCGTTCTGTATCCTAGATGGATCCTGGGTAGCTGAGCTCTAATCAAGTGGGACAGAAAATGTCTGGAAACAACAGATACAGATAAAATAAACTTCAAAATCGTCTGCAAGTGTCAATACCATAATTTGGGAATCTAACATTTTGAGAACAAAAAGCATGTCAAACAGGGTCGTAAACATACAAAGTAAATTCAGTATGCGTGCATTTTCAAAGCAAGTGCTTTACACGCGCAACACATTTTTCCGTGTACAGTCTGTGCGTAATTGACGCGTACTTTTGCGTGATAAGAAAACGAAGTCGATTTTTTTTTTGAAATTGCGTAAGAATGTACACTCTTGCATGAAGATGTTCGTTAATTTGTGAAGATACCATAGAAACTGACCAATAAGTAAGTCAGTAAACTTTAAACCGGTCGTTATGCGTTCATGTTCAAATGTAGAAAGTCTTGAAGAAGCAAAGGACTGTTCAATGAACGGGTGTTTGCCAGAACTGCAATGTTTGGAAATCACACGTATTTATGCTACCGGGAGATTCGTTTCAGTCTCCGAGTAGTCACCACGTCTTTTTAAAGTGGGCATGACACGGTCAAAGTAAGTTTCTCGGTAAATACTTTTGGGTACACCTTGACATAAAGTGAATGTTTTCCCTACTTAATTATGTCCATAAATACCGAAATACGACGTTGTGAATTCCCAATTACAGGCTAGGCTGAGCCCATTGAAAATCCGAAAGCGAAAAACGTATGTGAGCGCGTCTCAAGATTGTGACGTCACTGGAGGCACGGTCACTGGGCACGGTTAGCAACACTGTACCAGAGAGCTCACAATCATCGAATCAAGTGCATGGTAACGCGTGATAGCTAGTACATCATTGCAAACATGGGTGCTACGATAGCAGTGAGCGTGGCAACTGACTACACTGTAAATTGTGCATTGCGCGGTGACTGCCTAGATTTCGCAATATAATAGCACCTTCACTAAACAGGGGGCCGTTCCACAAAGAGTTACGCACAATCTTAAGTTTGATTCACCATACTTTAGCCAACAGTAAATCATACTTCAGATCGTGCGTAACTCTTTGTGGAACGGGCCCCTGCTCCTACAGTGAAGGCGCGCTCGAAGTGGGGACGCGCTTGTTGTGGATTGTCCATACATGTTCATAGCTGTTCTGTTTAGCGCCCGAACCGCGTCTTTCTTGCACAAAACAGAACTGTTTTTACACGCGCGCATATGCACGCGAACATATAAGTCAATGATTAGCTCCGAATCTCCACCATGGTGCGCGCATGTCGCTCTGAATTTTGGACGAGTATTGTGATGTAATCGTTATCATGAAGTTGCTAAGATAAGATAACTTTACCGAGCGTTACATTAGTTCCACATATAGATGCGCGTTCTAAACTAGGGCAGGGTTTGTGCCGCCAATTGCGTCATAAAAGTCAGATGGCCTGTTGCTGCATTTTTCGAAATTCGATTTCGAGTTGTACAGGTTTTTAATGGGATGTGAGATGATATTTGTAAAACCCTTGAATCTATCGAATCTTGCAATACACAAAAGTTTCCGTGGCCGTGTCATGCCCACTTTAAGTTTGGTATCTATGCTTGTAATATCTTTGCACCAGACATGTTGACGTTTTGAAAAGGGGGAGGGAGCTGAACTATAGGCAAATCCGGACAGATTATGATGATCTGATTTTAGTCGGCCATTACTGGGGTCCATCACCTTTAATCTTTAAATTTCTTTCCTTACCTGTTCCATGGACACTGAAGTGTATCTTGATTTTCTCAACTTCACTGAATATGAGGATTTGAAATTCACGTAGACAATAAATGAAGACGATTAAGGGCTGATGGACACCACTAATGGCTGCCTTCAGTCACTAAATACAAGCGCTAATCGGATTCGTCTACAGAGAGAGAGAGAGAGAGTGAGAGAGAGAAGTTGATTGGCAGTTAAATGTGATTCACTTAAGGAAACATTTGATCATGCCATAGAGGTTACCTGAGCTAAGGTTGAGGCAGAAAATTAGGAAAATCGTAACCCCTCAGACAGCCGGAAACGGCATGTGGCCGGTGTTTGGTTTTTTTTTATTTGAAGAAAATAAACATTGCTTACTTTCAGGCTTGTCAAAAAATAAAATCATTTGAAATCTTGTTGTCCCACTCTGACTACAATGTTTAGATAACAACATTCAAAGTTTTTATGGTCTTAGTTTTTCCTCACAATTTACCCAAGAGTAAAATGTACCCGGATGACTTATGCTTCTAGACTCCCACCCATGAACTCAGGGAAGAAAATTCTTTTTTATTGGACCCTACTGCAAAACCTTGCATATAAGAATGATATTACATTTTGCCCTAACAATTCGCTCATATGTTTCATATAAGAACTCTCTTTCTTATTCAAACAATAAACACCTTTACAGGATAGCTTTCAGTCAACAGCCCTCTCACCAATGTCTATTCTTTTATGGAATTTATAATAAAGTGGACGGAAAATGTTACTCGAGGCAATTTGGGTTTTGGTGCAAAAATGTTTATTTGTTCCTTTTAAATGTTCAAATCTTCCAGAGCAATTATTTTCCAACCAATACTGACGAAAAAGGTCGAGCAAGAAATTGAAAGATGAAAAGACATGGACAATGTTTTACAGGCAATTTTTGAATTGGCTGTTGTCATTGTATTGCATCAGTTGTACTTTTGTTAGGACATGGAGCTGTAAGGACATTTGTCCTAACAGCTCACTGGTTAGGGATTAGCGCTATCGTTTGCCAGTTAGGAAATTTCTTGCTTATCAGTGCGCATCGGCCATGGAAAGACATCGTTTAAAAATCATAAAACGTTTTCACAGTTTTCGCTGGGTATGTACTGTTCGAAGAATGAAAGTCACGTTTCTGAACGTTGCAAATGTTTACAATTTTTTTGGGGGGTGGGGGTATAGTTTGAGTGTGCCTTGGACTACAAGTTCCCAGGTAGGGTAACCATCCTAAAAACAATACAGTTTAGAAGTGCACAATACCTAGTGGTTTAGAATTTGGTGTGTTCGGTTGTGCTAAAATGTTGACGGCAAGTTCTGCGCTAAATCTTTCATCGTCGACAAATTTAACGTGTGAAAACTGACGCTTCCGAGAAAATTTAATATTGCTCCGGCGTTTCGTTCATGTAAATGTTTCTTGATCTAAGGTGCTGATAGATTAATTTGAACCAGTCGACTGTTGGTTCTTTCGATCGATGTTTTTAATGAAATTTGAACTTAATCGCATGTTCCTGTGGAAACATTTCCCTCCTTTGAAAGCATGAGGGTAAAATACGTCATTTTAATTACGTATCGATATTTTGTAGCCTACCTTGGAGAACGAATTACAACCACGGAAGGCGAGGTCGAAACCTTTCCAATATCGATCTTGTTTTATTCACTTAAGTTAGAGTAAAATTACGATCTAGACGTAAACCGAGGGAAAGGTAGGGCAAAGGTGCAGATGTGGAACCGCTAGTGACGAATTCTAGTCGGTCTCTCCTTCCAAGGCATGTTGTGCACTCAAGTTTAAGGTAGCCAAGTCTCACCTTAAACTACAATTTTGTATCGTTGCACGAAAACTCTTAATTGGCACAACTCTTTTTTTGATTGACAGTAAGTTAAAAATACAGTGTACTACAGCTCATATTACACAACATAAACTATATTGAGAGTATTTTGATAACATACTTGGGTTGTGTAAACCCACCAAAATAAACTCTTTTGGGCCCGTTCCCTATTCAGGTCACTTGGGTGCACTTGGGTGCCTTCAATTGCCACCCAAGTGCACCCAAGTTCACTGTACTTTACGCTGAGAAAGAAGCAGGGCTTCGAAAATTTCGTAGCTTCAGACCTACGTCCAATGCTATGCTGGCTATTAAGGCATCACCACTACTTTTGTTTTTGTTGTTATATACATAAATATATATATAAACATGACGGAGAAACTGTAAAACAACGGTGTTACAGAATTGAAAGGCTGGATCTCCGTAGAGATACAAATAGCGGAAGGCTAGAATTCAGATAAATTAAACAGCCAAAAAGGTTTGAAGTAGAGCTTTTGAGGAATACTACCCCTTTATCAATACTAGGTCAAAGAATGACAAGGAGTGAGAAATTTTGGAAGCTTTTAAAGGTGTTGACAATGGTCTCACCTCTATTGTGACAGGATAAACCTTCTTAAGGCAATTGAGCAGGTTGATTGATGTGTATAAATATAAATATAAATATAAATATAAATATAAATATAAATATAAATATAAATATAAATATAAATATAAATATAAATATAAATATAAATATAAATATAAATATAAATATAAATATAAATATAAATATAAATATAAATATAAATATAAATATAAATATAAATATAAATATAAATATAAATATAAATATAAATATAAATATAAATATAAATATAAATATAAATATAAATATAAATATAAATATAAATTTAAATATAAATATAAATATAAATATAAATATAAATATAAATATAAATATAAAATATAAATATAAATATGAATATAAATATAAATATAAATATAAATATAAATATAAATATAAATATAAATATAAATATAAATATAAATATAAATATAAATATAAATATAAATATAAATATAAATATAAATATAAATATAAATATAAATATAAATATAAATATAAATATAAATATAAATATAAATATAAATATAAATATAAATATAAATATAAATATAAATATAAATATAAATATAAATATAAATATAAATATAAATATAAATATAAATATAAATATAAATATAAATATAAATATAAATATAAATATAAATATAAATATAAATATAAATATAAATATAAATATAAATAAAAATATAAATATAAATATAAATATAAATATATAAATATAAATATAAATATAAATATAAATAAAAATATAAATATAAATATAAATATAAATATAAATATAAATATAAATATAAATATAAATATAAATATAAATATAAATATAAATATAAATATAAATATAAATATAAATATAAATATAAATATAAATATAAATATAAATATAAATATAAATATAAATATAAATATAAATATAAATATAAATAAAAATATAAATGTAAATATAAATATAAATATATAAATATAAATATAAATATGAATAAAAATATAAATATAAATATGAATATAACTATAAATATAAATATAAATATAAATATAAATATAAATATAAATATAAATATAAATATAAATATAAATATAAATATAAATATAAATATAAATATAAATATAAATATAAATATAAATATAAATATAAATATAAATATAAATTTCAATTCCGTTTCCTCCACAGAATTCTCCCTACGAATAAACTCTTAACTGTAATGGGTATTTCTGAATCTGATTTATGTTATTTTTGCAACTCTAAGACTGAAACACTAAGTCATCTTTTTGTTGAATGTAATCATGTAGCTTCATTTTTAAGCGATGTTGAAACTTTTTTGTTTGGTTCTGAAATTCATTTTTCAAAAGAGGATATCTTTTTTGGTTATCAAAAGCAAAAGCTTCATCCTTATAATTTCCTCATTCTCCACCTAAAATGTTTTATTTTTAGCATGAAATGTCAAAATAAGAATTTAAATTATGTTGACTTTCTGCATAAATTTCAATTTGCCCTTCGAGTAGAGAAGCATATTTATGTAAACAGTAAAAAACGAGGTAAAAGTGTTATAAACTTCATGGATCTTAAAGATGCTTTTGCACACTGTAATTTCTTCTCGGACATTTAAAAGGGAATTGTTGGGAGATACTGTACGTAGGACTCGTTCTGGTGGTCCCTAAAATCGACTTGCTTCTCTCCAGGTATTCATGTTTACTGATGCGTTTAGACTTACGCGTATTACTATCCGCTTACTCCCGCTCACTGTTATTCTCCTCTTGAATTGTTATGTATTGTGATATGCAGCCCACTGTTAAAACACCTTTATTCTATTGTGGGTATTTATTGACTTTTTGTAAACATTTCTTGCATTGTTTGAGCTATTTTACGCAATACCTACCATGTAAATATTAGTCATACAGCCAATCTTTAAGCACGATGGTAAATATTATAAAATAAGGAAATTCAAAATTCAATACAGACATGGAGGATAAAAAAAAAAAAAATAAAATAAATATAAATATAAATATAAATATAAATATAAATATAAATATAAATATAAATATATATATATATATATAACATGTTTACGTTCGTCCACGTATTGTTTGATAGAATAGTTCAAAAAAATGATGAGCGATAATGTCTCTTTCAACCACTGAACAAACTTTCTTAATCCTCAAATATTTCGGAGATTAGAATCCATCTCCTTCCTCAGTGAGTATCAGACGCTTAATGAAGAGGAACAAATAAAATACATACATATATTGAAATTCAAAAAGCAACAGATACGTAAAAAATGCGATTGCGCATAGACACGCGCGGCGTAGTAGTAAAAGCAGTATAAAAATGCGCGTTACGGAGCCTAGTTTCTTATGAAGACCAAAGATGTGCGTTTTTAAAGTTGAGGATATTATCAACTTCTTTGCGTTTTCTATCCGAATCGCTTTAAAAATTGCAATTGATTATAAAGAATTTTCCAGTGTCACTCGAGTGATTAGGACCGTTAAAATGATATATGTATTTATCATAAGAGGGAAATCATCCGACATGATTTTAGGTGCACATCCTTCATAAACAATCAAATACATGAACGGTTAGTCCTTTCCTCTTAGATCAAGAAGCACTATTTTAAGACACTTTTGGCCATCCACCAATCTTCAGATATCACACGAAGTTTTCGATTCGTGCAACCTAAACCAAAGAATTATAAATAAACTAGCGTTTCAAAAGGAACCGACCAAAGTTTTGAAAAATTTCCAATTAAGGAGACATTGGAATTGGGACGAGTTTTCTGTGACATCATAGCACAGATCCGGGCCTTTAGGGGATTTCAAACTCAAAACTTACTTTTCTTTTATTTCAACAATTGCCAGATTTTTTCCGCTCTTTTCTTCACGTATAAGTGCTGTTAGGTCAAATCGGGTAGCATAAAATCAGGGATGTAATGAACTTGGAGAAAGAATAATCACAGATTTTACTTTCTCCTACAAAATATGTCCCAGATTTTCGTAACTGGATCAAATGATGTCACCCAAAAGTGCGTATGAAATAATTTCATGCTCGAAAATTTAAAGTGCTTCCATACTTAAATCGCCGGCTCGACCTAAACCAATTATATAGAAACTGGGCCGTTAAACTCCATCTAAGCTAACCTTACCTTCAAACTTAAGTTGAAATCTGTTGCGATTTGCTGACGAGAGGCTAAATATTTTGTCTTTCCAAACTTTGGGGATTTTTTTTCTTTCCTTGAAGAACTTAATTTACGTCTTATGCATATTTACATCTGATGCAAATTTATATACAAAACCAAAACTAAAATATTCTATTTTCGAGTATTTCAAGGTTAAAGAACGCCCACATGTCTTCCAGAAGTATTTTACAACAGTACGTAAAACAATCTTATTGATATTCCTGGGACGATTCTTTCACAAATAATTACCGAAAATCACCCCTTATTTCCATTAAAACAATAATCTGCTACCTGCCCGCCAAGTACAGCCGACGGATTTCTCCTTTGTTGAGAACGCATACAAACCAGTAAAAGTGTATCACTCTAAAACTTGTCAAAATTGTTCTAGGATAATATTTATCGAACTTAAATCTCATTACACAACAGTGTCCGAATAAGTCTGCAAGTAGTCTGTCGAGTACTTATATCAAGCAAGCATCCATTGATATATAACACAAAATTGGCGACATATCTGTTTTTATGTAAATTGTCAGGCATAAAACCTTTGTACGGAAGTGCAAGTTATCTGAAAAACGATATGATGTTCATTTTCCTATGTCTCTCACTAAAGTTATCTTTACTATTCCTGTAAACACTGTAAAATTGTAAAAGGTTGTGTCCGTCATTGAATATTCTCCAGTGTTCGAGATAAATATCAAATTAAACGGAATGTGTAAATTCTCTAACGTTTTGCCTTAATCAAACGATGTGATAGTGTAGACGTACAGAGAACAGTCAGTAACTGATTGGTTCTCATCATTTACCCTTGCCAAGGGCGTGTTTGATCTACACTGTAAAAAAAAATAATAATAATAAAAAAAAAAAAAACGCGTAACACTTAAAGAACACTGAATGAAAACTTGTACTAATTTTTGTACAGTAAACGTGTAGGACTTGTTGCTTTATTAACGCATTGACAGGTTATCGGTGAGGCAATTAAAATGCTGAGGTGTTATTGGTGTGAACACATGAATGTTATAATCCCATGTTTTAGTTCTACCTGACATTAAATACATTTGTACTTCAACGTTTTTATAGCCTCAACGATAACGCGTTAGTGTGTTAAATATTAACAATTTTACAGTAAGCCCTAAGGACGATTCCGGACAGCAAGTGATGGTCTTATTGTGGTCGGCCATAACTGGGGTCCATAACCTTTTAACCTTTCGATATCTTTGCTTACCTGTACCCTGAATGATTGTACACTGACTTGTATCTTGATTTTCTCAAGTTCACTGAATATCAGGGTTTAAAATTCACGTAGACAATAAATGAAGACGATTTAAGGCTGATGGACCCCACTAATGGATGCATACAGTCCCTAAAACAAGTGCTGAACAGATTCGTTTATACTTTACTGTACAAAAATTCAGCTATTAACACGTTTAAGTGTTAATTTAAAGTCACGTTGTCCACCTTTCTTTTACAGTGTAGTAGTAGAGCATCCGCTTCTTACACAGGAGACCGAGTTAGACTCCCAGGTCGAGTAATACCAATGACTTTAAAATGAAATCTACTGCCGTTTGCGTGACGCTTCCCATAAGCAACGGAGTGGGAAAATTATTCAGCTAGTGCCCGACAACTGAAAAGTGGTCATGAATATAGCTACATTAAACCAGACGTTAATACGTTCAAGGCGTAAATCCTGCCCACTTCCTATAAACATGGACTTAGCATGTAACGCCTACGTCCTACCCGTAGATTGTCGCCACCGACTGGGTCAAAAAAGGCGCAACAAGATGGCGGCCGTGAAGCTATAATTTGTATGATTTGACGACGACTCTGTAATATTTTAAACAAAAGTAGAGAAAACCATCCATTGTGCGACAACTGGAAATGGCAGTGAGTGCCGATGGACTAAACCAGAAGCTTGTATTCAAGTTGAGATGCTAACCCTACCTAGCAGACTAGTTTTACCTCTGTTTCCGGTACCTGTCATCGAGTGATAGAAAGTGCTGGCTGATATCCATATACCAATCTGCCAATCGTGATTTCAAGATAAACTAACAAAAGTATTCACAGCGGGGATAAAAACAAAGAGCAGTTGTGCCGCATACTGACAGTCCGTCAACTTTCTATCGGAAGCGGAATATTAAGCTCTGTCAACACTTTCTGACTATGCGACTTAATGCGACTCAACCATTCAGATGTGTCGCAAACTGAAGGAGTCTCTGCAACTCTGCAACTTCGCAACCCAGCCTCATACGACTGAATACCTTCCGTCACATAAGATGGCCAAACATGTTTCTCACATGAGACACAAACATGCAACTGACATCAATGGTGGACTTTTGGAAAGAAGTTCGTGTAGATCAGGTCATCGAAATGTTGAGAATGTTATATTTTTCTCTATTTGACATAACAAATAAAGAGCAACCTTTAGTAAACCTTACAATTTTGTTGGTATGGAAATAACTACCGAATTGCAATAAATTACACAGTGCGAACATATATTCATTAAAGTAGTTAAAACAGTTAACCATCAGTCGGTCATGACACTAAACAGACTGGTCACATGAAGTCGCGTCTCATATTGTGGACAGGGCTTTTAAAATATACCAAAACACGAGCCAGTCGTCGGTCTCTTAGAGTCAACCGACGACAAGACAAGGCTCTGAGACGAGGCTTTACGTCAAAGACCTAACTTTCATTTGCCCGTTCACGGTGAAATATAGCACACCATGGAGAAAAGAAAACATTAAAAGGTAAATACGGAATCTTATCCAGACCTAAACTTATAGGGTAAACAGGTAAAATTTGTCACCCTGATGACAGACATATTGCATCTGGCAATCTATCTACCTCCCTTATTTCTCTTTTATGGGTTTACATTGATTAGAAAAGCAATTCCTTGAGGTAAGATCCTTGATCCTTCCATGGGAAAAGTCAATTTTTGACAGGAAACAATGCATGATGACAATGAGTTGAAATTGAAGCTTTGATTGCAGAAAATAAGGGATACGTTACGATCGTGTACGAAACAGATTTTTCGCCAACTTCAAGAGATTAATGGATGTCAAATTTTCTCACTTCACACAGTTCCAATTCTTCTAACCTACTTACATTAGTCCGTCCCTCGACGACCTCATCGAAAAACAATCTCTGGTTATGGCTTCAAGGTGAGTGTACAAGAAACACTACTACCAAAAATTTCAGTTTGGGGAGAGAATTGACTGCCTTTAGAGCACCAACCAACATTTTTTTATCAAATGACTTAAATGGTAAAAGTGGCAGCTTTCACAGTATCAAACTCCGTGTAACCTAACTTGCGCAATCCCAAAAATTCGCAGGAAAGTAGCTTCCACCACAGATGGCAACTGTCCCAGGTGAGGGTCTTTTATTCTTCTTTCAACAGAGATTTTAAATATGCCCGAATTTCTCTTTCCTAAAATCGATAAAAATTGCAAGATTGTTTTGAACTTTATTCCCGTTGAACTTTCGCGGTAGGATCGCAATGCATCATGGGAGATATTTGAAAATGGCGCCACCCATGGCAAAATATCCCCCTAATCGGTTGATCGAAAGCGGTTATCTCCAGATCTGCTAATAGCCACGTCTTAAAACATTTTCTCCTATTCAGGATCCCTTAGATTGGTCTTGAGATATCCCAAGAAGGATATCAAGCAGGAGAAAAGTTTTTTAGTAGCTCCACAGTATTGTGTTTTATTCACCTTTCACAACACCTCAAAATCCATTTACAGTCAATTTGTTTAGTTGTATTTTGTTTTCAGAACATTCGCTTCAAAGCATTTGCTAAATTGATTTTCTATTCGAAAATATTGTCTGCGTAACTTATACCCACTTGCGATTTATTTTAAGGCCACGAGAAGAAAAACGAAACGAAAAATGTTTTTTTTTTTTTTCTGGATATACTGCATTTTATTCTTTACCTATTTCAGTGTTACAATGTATCAATTTAGAATATTTAAAACGTTTCCAGAAAATTAACGTTTAACTATTAATCACTTACCAATCCTTAATATTGAGTAATTCTTACATGCTCTGTTGAGGAGTACTGCTCTGAGGTGCGCTGGAATTCCATTGCAAATTATTATACCCCAGTATTATAAATAATGAATGACTTTTTGACTTCGTGTGCCAATATTTATACAAGTGAACCGTTAAACTCTATATATTTTAAAACATCTTCAGAGGTTTTCTATGTCCATAAGGTAGAATGTGGGCACGCCTGATAGTTTTCAATCCAATCGGGCAAGTGCTTATTCCATTCAACTTAACTTTGGAGCCAAAAGAACAGATGAAATTCGTCAGTAAAAGAAAAAAAAAGAGTGGGGGTTGCATTGATGGACCTACTTTAGAAACGTTCATTAATCGCATTCATAAAAAACAGTTATTGGAGTGCATGAACGTGAACACTAACATAATTCAAAATGAAATCACAATTAACGAACTTTTTACATATATTGCATCGATGCATCGCTGTGTACAATCTTTGTGACGTGGACTAGAAGTCTTGTGGTTTCTTCGTAAGTGTCTGAACTACAGAAGTAAAAGCAATTTAAAGGGGCATTCAGAGTTTGAAGGAGAATATTGACCTTTCGTTCTAGTACATCGTTTTTCCTTCTTTAGCTGATAGTTTACCAGAATCTACAGACACTGAAGTCTTTCAAGTAATTTTGTTCGGGTAACAAAATCCATACATATGCAAGACTATAGCTTCATTTATTTATTTCATTTCATTTCATTTATTTCTTCCCAGTGCACCAATGGTATTGTTATTACTATACAAACTTGAATTTTCAATAACAATGTAAAAGGAAGTGCTCTAAGAAGCAATTATAGGCTTAACAAGTAGCAACACTGCCTGAGTGCAAAAAAAAAGAGAAAAAAAAGAATACAAAAGAAAAGAAAGCATAGCAACATCCAATATTCAACAGGTTCGTTAATGTAAAAGGTTAACAAGTTTAAATAGTAATCAGTTTAGTCACGTTTGAAGCACTTGATAGTAGGTAAATATCTGATTTCCAGGGGGCAATTTATTGAAAGTCATGCCTGCAGGCATGCTCGGTAAACTAAGCTGTTGTTGGCAAATGATGTGTTACAACGTGGGCTATGGATATTACCAGCTTCTATCGTATTATGTGTGTGGATATCTTAATTTTAACTGAGAAGATTATCAAAACTAACGGGAGGAATATGGTGAGTGGAACTGTACGTAAATATGGCAAATTTCAAGTTAATTATATCGTGGAACTTTAACAGATGCAGTGATGAGAAGAGCACACTCGTATGGTCATTATATCTTGTAGAAGAAATGCATATCCACTGCTTATCCAGGGGTGTCCTTTTTACTTCTTTCGCTTAGTGATGTAGGATACATCACTATCACAGCTTCATCGATACGATGACCTTTCTCAACGTCCGACTGTGATGACAGATAATTTTTTTTAGTTTTAACTCTATGTTTAGTTGTGTTACGTAATTAAAGGCACAGAAAACTGAACTGTGATTGCCCCCCAAAAAGTAACAAATTAAAGTCAATAGAAAACTTAATATGATTGATAAAATGTGTTTAGGCTATTTTGAACGGGAATTTAGAGTTTGGCAGAGAATATTAACCACTTGTACCAGCGCCTCGCTTTCTCTTCTGGCCTGATTGTGAACCAGAATATGGAAACATTAAAGATGTCTTTCAGGTAAGGAAAAACGTTAATTTTGTGTTTATTACTTTTCAATAAAACTTTCTGAATATTTCTGTGGTGAAAAAAATGCACACACGCAAGACTAGACAGCCTCCACTGCAGCACTGTAACCAATTACGACGTCAGACCTTGGCAACGTATCATTTTTTTAGTTTAAAGTCAATGTACAAACGCGGCGCAAAGGTATAGTTGCGAAAAGATTGAAAAAAAAAAACAAAAACAAACAATGATTGCCGCTTTAAAGAAGTCAAGTCTCACCACATCTTTTTTAGTCTTCACAGAAATCCTCAACTGGCATAGCTCTTTGATTGACAGCAAGTTAAAAAAAACAGCGTTACATAACTCACGTTACACGATATGTACTGTACTTGTTTTGATTATTGGAACCTTTGTATACTCATCTGAACAGAGAGCTGTCATTGAGAGTCAATGGAATATCCCTGCTATGAACCATCAAACCTTAATTGTGTGTGGATGCGGATGAGTTTTGACGTGTTCGGGGGGGGGGGTTGTTGGGCTTAAGTAAGTAGGTTAGGAGAGTTGGAAGTCTTTGGAGTGACAGGATTAGGCCTTTAGTAATCGTTGCAGTTACATCATGTTCAATAGTTATTCTTCTTAAGCCAAAACTACACAACTTAATCTTTAAAATAACACAAATTGCATCATTTTGATTAATATAAGCAGTGTGAAAATATTTATTTCAAAGGGGCCTTACAATAATAACCAGCTAATGATGTAAAGAATTTGATAACTGTTGATGATTTGTCAAAATAACGTATTAACGTGCGAAGAGGATTCCATTCCGTTACTTTGCCAAATTTTGAGTGGAGGCTGTTGGCTACCAATAAAGATAAATGTGGTATAACTCCTGTGGTATAAAATTTGTGGAAAACGCCATTCTCATTATTTGAAAATAACTACGTTTCGGATAGTATGAGAAAATAACCGGTCAGGATTTTAACAAATCAAAATACAGGATTCTCAAAACCAGTGTCCGTAGGTGGTGGAATTTTATTTATTCTTTCGAACACTGTAGATATAACACTAAAAGTAGACATTTATAATATGGTTGAATAACTTGCGGTCTAGAAAAGCTGTCCAAGCAACTCATGGGATAAGCAATTCAAAAGAATCATGTTTTCAATAAACGTTTCTGACTAGTTTATTAAAGAGAGTATGATCTGTATGCCCTTGCACCGAACCAGTCGCATACGCCTACAAGACGCGTTTGAACAACGAAAGTGTGAATTTCAGAAAAAAACCTTAACAATTAATTTCATATAACAATTTGCTTCTGATAAGAGAACTTAAAGAGACCTAATCCTTTCACTCCAGACAGTTCGAATTCTTGTAACCAACTTACATAAGTCTTTCCCACAAGTACCGAAACTCATTCTTATCCAGATACAATCTCATTCAGTTTATTGATATACGTTGAGTACGGTACACAAGACCCCAGTGTGCGTTAAAACACTCTTAGTAAGATACATGCTGTGTAATGTGAGCTAAAATACTCTGCATTTATTTTAACTTGCTGTCAATCAAAGAATTGCGCTTAACTTCTGTAGACTACTACAAAAATTGTAGTATGGAGGTGACAGTTAACTGCCTTTAAAAGTCAAACGACTTGTGAAACGACTCCTTGAACGTCTTTAGTTACACAAACGTTGGGCTCTGACAAACTCTATAACTCTCTACACATACCTAGTATGACCATCCAACAAAAGACATCTTCAATCAATAATGTATCACAATCCTAGCTAAACAGGCAATTAACGTTTTTCTGTAATCGTACCTTTTAAAAAGAAATACCATCAGTTGTTGGTGCAATCCGATGATGGCATTGACAGGACCCTTGCAAAGTGACAAATTTATATGATCTTTCCCTGAAAATAGAAATGTAACCATATATTCATCAAATATTAGCCATTTATATTAAAATAGTCTTATCTTCCTCGTTCGCAAAATTGAAATCAATTGGTGGACTTTTGCCAGTCTATAGGTTAAATGTTTCTGTATCGGATAACCCATCTTTAACTTTGGAAATTAGATTGAGAGTAAGGTCCAGCAGAGAACTGGTAACCAATGTCTGTTTGTTCATAGAACAGCAATCTTGGTGTTGATTTTAAGTATATGATGGCAGCCTAGTGACTGGTGGAGTGTTACGACGGCTTTATTCTTAAGAGCGAATCATATAGAATAGTTTTAGCGGAAGTACAGGTTTAAGAGTGAGAAAATATTGAAAGGTTTACGTCAAGACGAAATCGTAGACTAACGTCTTCCTAAACTCGAAGTCTTACTTATTTAAAATGAAGGGATTATCTAATATCGACGGACTAGAAAGTGGTCAAAAAGTTAATGAATATATATAAATAAATATATATATATATATATATACATATATTTATATATATATATATATATATATATATATATATATATCAAACGAGAACTAGTGCTGTTCCAAAAAATTAGGCGCCTGCTCAGGAGGTGAATTGCGAGTTGCTTCATCTGTTATTTGAACAAATGCCAAACCAACTTGGCTTCATGGCTCAGTGGTTAGAGCGTCCGCACTAGAAAGCGGGAGGTCCCGAGTTCGAATCCCGGTGGAGTCAACATCGTTTTTTCACCTCAGCCAGATTTTCCAGCTTTACCAATTTGATTTATATATTCCACGCAGTTGTCGTCAGCGTTTATTTTCACTTCATCTCTGCTTTCACAGGTTCCTGTATCTCTTCGGAGATCCGCTGGCGAATAAACAATTGTGTTCAGCTGGATGGCATCAACTTTGATCTTTGGTTAGGGCTTGCGTCAAACGAGAACTAGTACTGTTCCAAAAAATTAGGCGCCTGCTCAGGAGGTGAATTGCGAGTTGCTTCATCTGTTATTTGAACAAAGGCCAAACCAACTTGGCTTCATGGCTCAGTGGTTAGAGCGTCCGCACTAGAAAGCGGGAGGTCCCGAGTTCGAATCCCGGTGGAGTCAACATCGTTTTTTCACCTCAGCCAGATTTTCCAGCTTTACCAATTTGATTTATATATATATTTATATATATATATATATATATATATATATATATATATATATATATATATATATATATATATATATATATATATATATATATATATATATATATATATATATATATATATATATATATATTTATATATATATATATATATATAATGAAGAGTGAAATATAAACATGTATATGCAAAGTGAAAATAATTTATAATATAAAGAATAAATCAAACTGAAAATCTGCCCGACGAAAAATTGACCGTCTCCACTGGGACTCGAACCCAGACCTTCTGCTCTACGTGCAGACGCCTTACCAGTTTGGCTATGAAGCCAGTCCTGGCTGTTCGAGTTTCCAGAAAGGAGTCAATGATTCGCCGAGAGGGCGCTACACAGAGTTGTGGACATATATCCATTTCAAACTCCGATCGGCCTTTTGACAGAGATCCCAGAAACCAGATTGATGCAATCAGTTTGAATCACCGCAAAATACATGGATCTCGCGAAGAGATACGAAACTGTAAAGAATGAAGAGTGAAATATAAACATGTATATGCAAAGTGAAAATAATTTATAATATAAAGAATAAATCAAACTGAAAATCTGCCCGACGAAAAATTGACCGTCTCCACTGGGACTCGAACCCAGACCTTCTGCTCTACGTGCAGACGCCTTACCAGTTTGGCTATGAAGCCAGTCCTGGCTGTTTGAGTTTCCAGAAAGGAGTCAATGATTCGCCGAGAGGGCGCTACACAGAGTTGTGGACATATATCCATTTCAAACTCCGATCGGCCTTTTGACAGAGATCACTTCTGGAAACCAGATTGATGCAATCAGTTTGAATCACCGCATAATACATGGATCTCGCGAAGAGATACGAAACTGTAAAGAATGAAGAGTGAAATATAAACATGTATATGCAAAGTGAAAATAATTTATAATATAAAGAATAAATCAAACTGAAAATCTGCCCGACGAAAAATTGACCGTCTCCACTGGGACTCGAACCCAGACCTTCTGCTCTACGTGCAGACGCCTTACCAGTTTGGCTATTTTCGTCGGGCAGATTTTCAGTTTGATTTATATATATATATATATATATATATATATATATATATATATATATATATATATATATATATATATATATATATATATATATATATATATATATATATATATATATATATATATATATATATATATATATATATATAACCGTAATAGTAAAAAATAATGAATAATGTCAACCGGGAAATGGTAAAGTGCTCAACCCTGTGAAGGGAGCTGTAATATTGAAAAGCTTGTAATAAGTTCTTACAACATAGCTTTACAGAACTGTTTCGTTAGGGCCAATAATGTAGGTCCTCACTCCTCAGAAGCCTGAAGTAGAGTCTACTTAAGGCTTCCGAGGAGTGAGGACCTACACTACTTCAAGCTTCTGAGGAGTGAGGACCTACATTATTGGCCCTTACGAAACAGTTCTGTAAAAATATGTTGTAAGAACTTATTGCAACCTTTTCAATATATATATATATATATATATCCAGCTTTACCAATTTGATTTATATATATATATATATATATACATATATATATATATGTTACATATATATATGTATATATATATATATATATATATATATATATATATATATATAAATTATGTTCATATATATACATGTGTATACATGCACATGCCATAGAAACTTAGTGGACATTCTGATGACGCTCTCGTTGGTCAGTGTTTTGCTTCCTTACTTGAACTCGACTATGATTCTGATGAGTAGAAACCTTTGATGACGGTTGTGTATCTCTTTATCTACACAATGGGATCGCTATCCCATGTGGGTGCAGGAATAATCCCCACGCAGCTGCAATCACACACAGGAGACATATTTCATACGGCTCGACCTGGTTTTTAATCGATCGTATGTAGTACCGCAACTCATAATTCAAGGTGATCTATAATCTAACGGCTGCTAGGCTTATGAAAAGCTGATATAATGTCGATCAATACACAACCGATACAGGAGCAGCTAGATTTTCATATTTCAAATGATTTAACTCCCACGTATAAGTTTGGATGAAACAGATTTTCGCAACTCTGTGTATAAACAAGGTTAAATCTTACATGAGAAAAACTTAAGGCACCAGAGGACTTTTATCAGTATTGAGAAAGTTTAAGGTCATCTTCAAGAAATTTCATAATCTTGATACCTAACGAAGCGAAAATGAATGAAATACCTTTTATAAATACGTATAGTAAAACAGAAACACAGACAAAAGTGTGCACGTTTTGCCCTGAAATGCATAGCATACGGTAGTCTGTATATTTACAATTGTCAAAACAAACAAGACGACTCCATGTCAGAATAACATAGGTAGCACGACCTCTAACTTGCACTCTGGAAACTGTGGCTGTATCTTCAATGAATATCAAGTTTCATGTTGCTGCCACATTATAACCACAGAGACTGGTTTTTAGCATCTCGGCACTGTGCTAGATAAAAAAGACCTTCCTCTGATGAAAGACTGTCAGCGGAAATCGAAGTTGGATGAGTGATTCGGAATAAAAGCCAAAACCTTTACATATGCCTTTTGTCGTCTATCATGGCGTAGCAGCGCCCACTCAACCTCTCTTTGACGTATTAACTATGAAGTCCGTTAGGTAGATGAAGTTTTATGCCACGGTTTCTATCCCATTGTTATTTTAGTCCGGCCGGCCACGGCCTTTTTGCAATTGTGGCTTATTGGTTTGTTTACTCCATGCCATAAGCCATAAGCAAATGTAGTATAAAAACAAGCCAGAGAGCAACGATTGGAAAAGGCCTCAGTGATCCAGATTTACACCAATCTGTTGGTAACTGCATAGGCTTACTGTGGGGTATTTTTTTTTTTTTTTTTTTTTTTTGAGGGGCAAGAGCAATTTATGCCAAAATAATGACACCATTTATCATGTTTTGCCCGAATGGATCAGCTTTTTTGCCCGAATTGGGAGGGCGAGTTCCCCTCCGACTGCACCCCGCCTCGTACGTCAATGGGTAACTGAGCCGTGAAACCTCATCTGCACCTATATGCCGGTGGTTAATTATATTACAAAAAATTTAAGGGAGTCTTTCCCGGTAGTTTATTTTTGTAGCGGGGGCGTTTTATTTTTACCTACATGTGTCCGTCAACTCAAGTGTTCCATGATTGGCTCTTTAGAGTCATGTGACAGTATTTTTGTCCTCAAATGTCCAATTTACTAGTTATTATATGTCTGCCTTACCTTGAACATGCAATATTGACGTCCTAAAATAATTATTAAAGATACTTTGAGGAGCAATAAAAAGAAAAATATGAGATATAACTGTTGCTTCAGAATAAATTTGCCCGACTGTTCTTGCCCTTTACACAAGAGACGAGAATCACTTTTTCTGATTATCGACCGAATCCTGCGATACTGCGCCTGCAAAACAAGTTTGAATTTGAAGAGGCAAAAGGACTCTTCAGTTTGGTTAGTATATTTCTCCAGAGTTGCCTTCATTACAAGGATAAATGTATAGAGTTTCTTAAGTGGAGAGGCCAAAAGATGTTTCACATTTTGTAGCCAAGTAATGTAACTCAGAAAGCACTTGTCTCAATTATCAACACGTGTCTTTTTATGTCAAATAAATCCTTTGTTGAAACAATTGTGGTAAGAGCTAGGCTAGATCTCAAATCTTCGGGATTTAGTGATCCAAATTGTGTTAGTTTCTCACTTGAAATTACGTTGATTTTTTTCGTGTAGAATAATTTGCATCCGATCGGATTGAATAAAGGTCAGTTAGGAATAATTAGAAGTCCAGGCTTTCGTCCATCCAGTGTCTCTGATTGGCAATGTTAAACTTGACAGCTGTTTCACTGTGATAACATCTCGAATGACCCGAGTTCGTCGCCAAGATGGCGACGATATTAGAGGCAGTGAAAGGCACATCTTAGAAAAGTTGTATCAATTATTGTCCGAACATGGAACTGAAAGCACAGATCAAGTAAAGAACAGGCTGGTAAATTTCGACTATATGTAGAAAAGATCACGAAAAGAGGGGGGAAGGAAGCTGTGATTGGATTTGGACAATACTTGCGATCAGTAATGAATGCAGTGACTGTGCAATTTATCAATTTATGGGTATAAATTGTGTAGGAACGACGCTTTTCGTTATTTCCAATCAATTAAAAAAGACTATTGTTGATAGACTATTCTCCACTGCGGTATAAAGTTGAATGTAGTTCTGATTACATTTTAATGAAACCAGACAAACTTAATTGCACACTCTCTGATTGATTGGTCAGCTGTGTGAGAATATAGTGGTGTCGAATTACCGAGTGCTTTCTAATTAATTTTGTGGTATGTGACAACAAATTTGGACAGTCCGATCAGCTTCTTGCCGTTACCATAGCAACGGTGGAGTAAAGCAAAAAGCTGATCGCGTGGTTGATCAAGTCAGATGGAAAATTATGTCTCTTAACTAACTATGAAACTTGTAGTTGGACCAATTCCTTAACAGCGAAGACAGAACCAACCAAGCACGTGAAGTGATCACGAGCCTATGACATTACCGTGACGTTTGAAAGATGGACGTCAATAATTTATTGAAACTGGCTTATACTGTCAGTGTTGCGCTGGAAGGTATTGCAGATGGTCACGGTGCAAATTGGAGCCCTATACAAAATTGGTACTAAAACACAACCTTGTACAATGAGCGAAAATGAAAAATGAGTCATTTAACGGGATGTAACAGTGGCGGCTGAATTAGGGGCTTGGGGAACTGACCCCTATGAATTAGTGGGGGTTAAAGGCACCTTAGAACACCCGAGAAGTGCCGTTTCCCAACTAGGGGTTGTAAAGTCAAACCTTTTGGTAGTGACCTGCTTAGGTTGTCTGGTTGAATTTCAGCCCTGTCCATGGACGTACGGGACGGGGACCGGGGGGTTTAAGCCCTCCAATTGGTCAAAACCTTGCTGAATCGTGTAGACTTTGGAGCCTCAGTCGAGCAGAGATTATGCCCTGGCTGCAGTAGGGCAAAAAGTTTCCGCCACAAGTCTCAGACGACCATGCCCCTTTCATCAGTTTTTGCCTTCCCACCGCGACTGGAGTGTTCTCTGTAGCAATGGCCGCGCGGCTTTTCTGAGGAGAAAACAAAGAAGTATGTCCTTACTTTAATTTCAAGCTTCAACATCTATTCTTAACATTATCTGTCTGTATCTTATCTATTCATTTAGTCTTACATGCACTGTTTCCGCTAATTCGCTATATGATGCATTAGAGACGTAATGGCTTGTAAATTTGTGGCACTCTGATGTTTGTAGGAAAAATTGAAAAAGAGGCAATAACTTTGTTCCCAAAGTTGATGCGCACACAGTTAACAAAAAGAATTTTTAGTGAGACATAGTTTCACATATTGAATGTATTGACCGCGTAGAATATTTGGGGAAAACGCTGGAGCCTCTTTTGTAAGTACACCGCCATGTTTTCATTTTGAAGTTGCAAGCAGAAGATGGAACATTACCCTCTTGTAGATAGGTAAAAGAGAAGAATCTGACGCTTCAAAAAATCCGACATTACGCAGTTTTCCAAAATGACAGCATTTATGCAGTCAGATGCTTTCAGTGGGATCAAACTTCTGTGAATACCTGTTGATGTCAGCGACGAACGAGCTCGGTGAAAATTACCTCTGAGAAATCAGGAGGCCGTAGAAAAGGTTCTTGTCGGTTTCCATATTCAAAGTATGAGATGACAGGAAGGAAGGAATCCATGAAATAAGTTATACAACTGATCAGTGTATTAATGCATACTTGCACACAACTGTAACCGACAAACAACATGAGCACGAGTGTCAAAACGTGTTTTACTGTTTTACATTCCCATATGTATCTGTAAGAATCCTACCCCGAGGAGTGGAATGTGTTTTCTCCGTTCCTCAGCTATCAAAACCACCGTTAGGGATATAAATGGACAAGGAATGAGCCATACAGCCTGCTACGCAGGTAATACGAATCGCCAACGGAACACACAGGGCAAGTTTGATGAGTGTTTCATGCTTCACTGAGGACATTAAAAAACTCGAAAAAGGGAATTTGCCACATTCCCAGTTGGTATGGAAACATTCATGAGTTAATCCATAGTTAATTCTGTGAATAAGAATATTAGTACATACATTTATAGACTGGGCCCAAACTTAAAAAAAGACGTTAGGATTTGCAACTTGAGTGCAACGTCCTGCTTAATTTGAGTTGTTTTAGTTTTATGCACTTATCAACTGTGAGACCCCCTTTTGAGTCAACAAATATTCGTTAGGAACGTTCAACAATCGAGCCGACATCTTCTAATCTTTGACGCATTTTTCCTGCAAAATATGACATACCCATGACGCACGTATGAGGTTACATTGACGCAATATTTGAAAAAAAAAATTGACACACCCCTGCGAGATAACTCACATGAACAACACGTACATTTGACTCACTACTGTTTGGGGTAGAATGGTGCGTAAAACAGTTGGTTAGTGCATTACGCCTCAACGTCATACGTTCTGCATAATCTATCGGCTCCCAAAGTGTTATTTCAGTTGTTGCGCACTGAGTTGTTCTCTGTTCTTATTACTCTGGCTGCCAAGAAAGTTTACAACTGTTTTGTACACGTAAAAAATGCCGGGATACTCATATTATAGTAATTAAAATGTATGTCAAATGTGTACTTGACTGTAAATGAGACTTCTTAAAACAAGCCTGCGTGTAGTATCTCCATTACGATGACACACAAACACACACACACACGCATATATATATATATATATATAAATAATAAGAAAGTAAACACTATTGCATTTCAAGATACAAGCTTGTTTCGTATAGGCATACGTTTGTAGCCTACACTCCTCAGTCTACAAATGCGAAGCATAACGGTTATAAAATAACAAAATGAAAATGAGACGCGCGTGTTATAGACACGTCATAGAGGTTAAGCGCCCATTATGACGTCCACAGAAGAAAGTATTATCTGCAGAACTAGAACGCGCAAAATAGCTTAAGAGTGAGCGGGTTATTTAAATACGCACAAAATCTAAGTGTTTTACAGATCAGTAAGGTAAGCACTCTATGCTTCATTATAAAAAGTTATTATGACATAACAGCTTCTTTTTACGGTGCCTACAGCTACTAACAAGTTCATTCCTATTATTCAAGGAAGACATATAAGGTTTGTGGATGATGAAATATTTCTCAGTTACACAAAGATTACACCTCTTGCTTGATGTGGAATAAGAATTTCCGTGTGCTAGAATTTTCCATTTGATTGAGTACGGTACGTTATTGTCCTTTAATGTCCAGATATATTGGCTGAGGGTGGTGGCATTCCTCTGGGTTTCATTTCTAAAACTACTGTTGTGGCCGTTGAATCTTGTTTTGAAGGGGTTTTCAGTTAATCCGACGTATGTTTCCACCTTTAGGTTGTCCTGTCTTGTTACTGAGGCTTGGTAGATTACACCTGATGCTAGGCAATTACCTTCTAAGGGGCATAAGTTATCTCTTCGACAGTTGCAGGTTTGATTACTTTGATCACTTTCTGCTGTCTTCTCAGCTCTTAAGATCGATTTGTTGTGAGAGGAGATGATTTGGTGCACGTTTGGCATACAGCTGTAACTAATTTTAACGGTGTTACGGTTCAGTATTTGGTGTAACTGATGGCCAGGGGGAAAACATTTCTCGAATAAATTTAGGAATTTCCTACCGACGTTGGTAGCAACGTTTGCACTGTATGGGGGGTTGAACCAAGTTATGTTACGTTTTCTTTTGCGCTTCTCGTTGCTGTTGTTTCGAGATGGCGGGATGAATCGCAGCTGATGATGATACCCACTTTTGTTAAGAGCGTCCTGATATGGCGGTGCTGCTGCGTTAAATATCTCATCGTTAGACGATATGGAGGAGAGGCGTTTACTGACGGCCTCTGGAATGTTCTTTATGATAGAGGGTGGGTGGTTGCTTTCCCTATGTACATACAAAGGTGTATTGTTCTGTTTCATGTAGGGTTTGCAGGTACCGTTTCTGAGGTCTAACGTTACATCGAGGAAATTAACGGATTTCTTGTTGGCTTCTATCGTGATCTTCAGTTTATTGGCTGTGAAGATCCTGCATATCTCTTTCTTGATATTTTCGGTTTGTCGTGGTGCTTTGTTACAGATTGCTAGTCCATCGTCTCTGTATAATCCTACATTGATCTCTAAATGTTGAAGTTGGGATAAGATGTATAGTCATATGAGCTCGCAAGTTTCAGCTCCATCGTAACTACCCATGGTGACATCAAATTCGGGATTTTCGCGTTTACACCATGGGAGATCATCATCGTACAATAGGGACCTTTTGGCGTGGAGTATAATAGACCTATCTTGATCGGTAATAGTATCATACTGGGAGGCAAAATCAATAGCCTTTATTAGAAGGCTTTCTGTGATAGAAGGGTAGAACTCACAAATATCAAAGCAGATGAACGAATTTTCTGTTACGTCGTCGATTTTGTTGAACCATTCAATCACCTCGTTGGTGTTCTTCCATTGGTTTAGTTTAGTCGCAGCTATGATCTTAGAGTTATTTATATATATATATTTATATTCATATATAGCTTAGGTATAATATTACAGGTAATGAAACATCATGCGCTATGCGTCCATATGACCCGTATTACGTTTGCAGTATACGTAAAAAGGGGTGAATAATCATATATATATATATATATATATATATATATATATATATATATATATATATATATATATATATATATATATATATATATATATATATATATATATATATATATATATATGTGTGTGTGTGTGTGTGTGTGTGTATATAGATCGACTTACATCATGAAATGGACTTGTGACAATGGAGAGAGACTTATAGCTAACTTGTTACATCTTAATGATTTGATCACACATTCAAATGATAAAAGATTCATAATTCTTTTTTGAGAAGTTTATAATTGCTTAACCTCCGGAGTCTGTGATAAATTAGGGATCGATCTTAATTTGGAGTGAAAATTTAAATCGGAAAAGGGTCATCCTCACTCTTCTAGAGGGAAATTCAGTCTTAGTATGAAATTCTTGTCTTATTTCGCTCTTTTGGATTTAGAGAGAAGTTCTTGTCATATTGTTAGATTCTGAGTACGGTATTTGCTCTCAGCTGAGATATTCAGAAATGTGTAGAACAAAATGCATCATAATATCATTCCTTTTTCCTTTTAGTTTCAAGTTAAACCTCGCATTCAAGGAAACTCTGTCGGTTGCAAAATTTTCATAAGATTCTTCAAGAAGGTATTCTTTATCAAGCTTTACATCTTAAATCTTTTTGAGCTCCCTGTTAGCCTTTGAAGGGTTGTTGTCATGACAAGTACTTTAAAATGTAATTAAAGGATTCCCAGACAACAATTTTCTCCTTGAGAGGAATCTTCGGGGCATATATTTGACTCTCACGACAGTTTAGCACTTCCTTAATTTCCCTCTGTCTTTAGTGAAGGAAGCATGATGCACATTTTACTAGGAGGCTTACATTGTTTCGAGTAATGTGTAGAAAGGTTAATTGAGATTTGTTATTGCTGGCGGCAAAATAAAACCCTTTTGATGCTTTGAATGATATTCATTGACTTACATACCCCCTTTTTTCATATGATGGACATCGATCCCAGATGGTAAAGGATACATGAAGTCACCGCGACTGAAGTGGTGCAATGTTAAAGGGTACATGCAGTCACCACAACTTAAAGTGGTGCAGTGGAATGTCCTGTTTATGAGTGGTCCTTAAGAGTCATGTAACAACATATGTTCCTACCCAAATGTAAAATTTACTAGAAATCACTTCTTGGATTACCATGAATATGCAATATTGCAGTCCCAAAATCAGATGAAAGATTAACTCTGAAGAGAAATAAGAAGAAAATTGTGAGGTTCAGCTGTTGCTTTTAAATTAGTTTGTGAGACTGCTGTCGACAAAGGAGAACTGTTTATATCAACTGGAGAATAATCCTTTTTCATTTACTCGCTACTTGCAATGTAAAAAATTGCGCTAAATTAACACAACAACACATGAAAAAGACAGATAGGATAACAGAAAGTTTTTACCAAAACTTTTGTGGTATACTTATGTTTCTCTTCATGTTTTGTGCTGTACATTTAAAGCGATTTTGAGCCATGTTTTACAATGTAGTTGACAATTACCTAGCTGGTTCAATAGGTATTCTAACTGATTTTGTTCTTCTTGTTGTTGTTGTTTTTGTTGATTTTTTTTTCTGCTGTTGTGATTTTTGTTTTAATTGTTGCGGTTGTTGTTGGTATTGTTGTTGAAGTTGTTTTATTGTTGTAGTCGTTTTGTTATTGTTGTGGTAGTTGTTATTGTTATTATTGTTGTCGTAGATGTTCTTGTTGCGGTTGTTGCTATTGTTGTCTTGGTTATGGCTGTCGATTTGGTTGATGTTGTTTTTCATGTTGTGAACCTTCTTTTACAGCTACACTCCAGATCTATCAGGCACAACACGATAACTTGGGATTAGTCTACTTGACTTCTTTACTTGTGCTATGGTTTTCTTAATGCTTTTGTTGTAGACAGATGAACAAAAGATTCCAAGATGTGCAATCAGCATCTAGACTGCTTGGCATGAACCAGAAATTTCAACAATAGCCTGCCGATTGGGACAAAGGTTTAATTTACTCTAGCTGAACAGCAAGGACCACATAACTGCTCAGTTGAAAAACCATTGTGCAAACAGGGTTCAGATTTATCACCTACAAGACGACCAGTGTACCCCATACTAAGTTTTTTCTTTAAATTTTTTGGAGGTGTAATAATTTGACACTCGATAGAAAAGTAATACCAAAGTTATTGCCAATAGTAGGGTTAACCCTAGAGAGCACAAAATTAATTGACCCAACCACTGAACAATTGTACTCGCCTGCTCCAATACTGATTAACTAGTTGTTTCTATCTAAAGTGCATTTTGATGGTTTTTGTAATACATTAATTACTTATTGCTTCCGAAAACCTGTTTGAAGCGATTTAAAAACCAATTTATGGAGAAGAGCGTTCAATGGAGCTAATGTTACCAACTAAGGTAGATATTTAATCTCTCCTGTTTTGGGCCAAAAACAAGGGTGTCGGGTGGTATTCTTTATGGGTATAGATCATCGCAATGGAATGTTGATGCAAAAGTTAAGCTTATTTGTGGCCGTTTTGCGCCTAAATGAAACTCCTATCATGTTGTTGTTGTTGTTGCTATTGTTGTGGTTATTTACGTCTGTTGGTTTTGTTGTTGTTGTCGTAAGCGATCCTGTTGTATTTATTGTCATAGTTGTTATCATCACTGCTTTTGTTGCCTCACTGAAGTTCCGTGCAGGGTTTCGCCTTTTCAACACGGAGTATAGGCCTATTGATGAATTGATAATACTTCAACTTTTAACCTTCTGGGACGCACCCACGGCCTTTTAAACATGAACTATGTGGATGAATAGGTTAGGTCAGATAGCGTTTCAAACTTCAACTTTTAACCTTTCGGGAGGCACCCACGTCCTTCTCGCAATTGCCAGGACTAAATTGTTATATCTACTTATTGCTCATGTGATGTAATACATGTGTTTAGTTTTTGAAAGACAGACATATAAAATGTTATTTGTTGGTATGTGGATTTGTTAGTTAGGAACAAGGGAGGAACTTGAAAATGCGGTAGGAATCAAAGCATACTCCGTCTTAAAGGAGACACTTCGAATTCAGAAACAGCAGCATAAGTTTGATTCAGGATCTAGGGGAATGATTAGGCACTGAATATTGTAAATGAAATGGATCACGAGTGTCCCACAAATCCGGGTGCTGGGTTTGCCCCACCACCACAACCAAGTACAAAGGAGTTATGTCCAGAAACCTAGACTACGCCAGTGCAAAACAGTTTTGAACAGCAGTCCGGTTACTGTGCACATGGAGGAGAGAGAAACATGTATGGTCAAATACAGGAAGATATGATTGGGAAATGTTTGTGAGCAGGACATTTCAGCGTGAGGTGAACATTGGGTCTTCGCTGTAGATGTGGATTGAAAGACCTGTACTGAAGACAATGCAGAGAGGGGCAGCGGGTAAACGCTCGCTGAGTCGGGTATGCAGATGTTCTTACACGCATGCGTAAACGCGAGATTTTACAAGTCTACATTTGACATTTTGACGTAGACGGAAGCCTTGAGTGCTCAACTTTCCCACCGGTCTATTCTCAAGACAAATTCGTTAAATAGGATTGAATGGAAAGCCATGATACCACTCCTTTCAACCCGTTTAAGTGTAATTTTTGTCACAAATAAGGTACCAGTAATGACACAATCATGACCCACTTTTGGCAAAACGAAGGTCACGGGAATTGTCACATCATCTCCCAGTTTTGCTATTTTGATAGGAATTGATAGAAAGTAGACGACTGCAATGGAGAAAAGCTCGGGTCTCGAAGAAATACTTAAAGATTCCATGCCATGTCCTGAAATCCCTGTCTCTACATGGAGCTCCATGGTTCCAATTATCTTTAACAAACTAAAAATATCTCACTTTAACTTATGATTGGTTATTTTGATTAAAATATCTACACTTTTCAAGAAAGCCGCAAGGCTCATTGCCTTGTCCTGTTTTTCCATGAGATTTGATGTTGTTAGAAAATTTAAATATCTCTTCCTGAGATCTAGCATTACTCTACACCATATGTCATGTATTGCAAGCAACGTTGCTCCATATTCCTTGCAGTGGCATCGAAATTATTAATAAAAATCGAATGCAAAGGTAAATGAATGTGCCGCAATGACATAGCACAAATTTCCAGTAACTGAATAATGCCCTAAATCTCAAGAAAAATTGCATAACCTTGAAAATAAATACAGTACCTTCCGAACGGTATATGTTATTGCAATGCAGTTTTAATATTCTGAAAGACCAAATTTTTCTGCACATTTTGAAGTCAACAAATTTTATCTCGGGAAAATCCCTTCACAGGAATAGGCCCTTCCATGGGGATGCAACTTCAACTGCTCTCATGCCAATCATGCTATGGAATAATACATGGGATTGCTGAGGAGAAAATTGGTTGTTAGGTTTGAAGGAAAACAAAAGATTGTTTATTAATATGAGGAATGATGTTACAGATGAGCCTGCTTTAAGATCACCTTTTTTCAAATATGACAACTTTACTTTCTTATCTTGAAAATAACACATCGGGTCTCAACAAAGATTACACTAGAATGCTCAGAATAAGTATTTCTTCCTTGACCCTAAGGCCGTCGTTTAACTATAGAGCGGCACATTGAGATGGTTCATGAAGTTCACAGAATTTTGTAAACCTGTCAAGTTTCTTTTATATGCTAATGACAAATGAGCAAATTCAGACAATCCCCCGTATCCTACATAAATATTATTTATTTATGAGTGAAAAATTGCCAATTTAATAATATCCGTTTTCAACAATTTGTGACCAAACACTTTTTCAAATTATACCCAACCGTTAGCCTACAAGTGGGTGATACAAGAATATTCAAAATTTTAATTTTTTGCATAACTGTCAGAATTAAGCTATACTTGACTTGCTAGGTACAAGCATTGTCTTGTTAGAAGTTGAACACCATCATTAAGATATCAATATTCACTAAGTAACTAGCTAGCTACGCTCAATGGATATTTGATTAAAGTGTACCTCAAGTCAAAAAATTCAAAAATATAAATTATATAGCATTAAAAATGAATTCTTACAATCCAACTCTCATCTTCATAGAACATTCTTGAGCCCAGAAATAAAATGTTGAAGTTTATTCTCTCGATTTTAAAATGGTATATTGCGCAATAATTTGTGATGCCATTGTTGTATTACTCAAATTACAATCTTTGTATTTATTTGTTTTTCTGAAAGCACTCTTACTTTTGTGGGGTGATGTAACCCTCTTTGTGCACCATGCTATGCAAGGAAACCGGAAGTGTTCAAGGTGAAAAAAATATTTTTATTTTCAAAGAGAAACAAAGCAGATTAAGTAGGTTGGTACAACAAGAAAGTCACAAATTATTGCGCAATGGACTTATTTGTTTTAAAAGAGTAAATTTTAACATTTTACATCTTGGCTCAAAAATATTTTGTGAAAGTTCTTTAAAAAGAATTATCAGATTATTGTCAGATTCTCTCCTCTGAACTAACGCTGATAATGAATAGCTTAGTATTTTCCTTTAAAGCCGAAAAGATGCTAAGATTACAATAACATGTAATGTGTAGATAAGTTGCACTTGCTCAAGTATTTCAACATAAAGCCTTTTTATTACTCAATTACTTGATAATGTTATCAGGAAACCTTTCTTTGATAATGTTATCAGGAAACCTTTGTTTCAACCCTTTACACTGTAAAAAATTTCTGTAAATTTACAGACTTTTTTTAACTTAAACTTTCTGTATTTTACTTTTAATAGAAATTTTCTGTATCTTTACAGACACTTTGTATTTCTACAATAAAAAAAGGTTGTTTAACTTGTATTTTCTGTTTATTTGAAAAACCATTTCTGTCTGCTTTTTTAACCAAATTTTACTGCTTTGTAAAACTTTTTCTGTAAATGTACAGAAATTTTAACAGTATTTTGTATTTTTCTGATTTCACATAAATATACTGTCATTTAACAAACATTCATTTTGTTTTTACGCTGAAAAAGAAACAAAAATAAGCCCAAACAAACAAACAAATAAGAAATAGCCAGAAAATTTTCAATATATAACATGCATCGTTCTGCGAAGTTTCAGTTAAAAAAGAAAACATTTTTGGCAAATTTATGGCCCTATTTGAAAATTAACTTACATTTATTATACTGACAATTGGTATACTGATGTCAACTCATCGCCACAGGCGCTCATGCACTTGATCGGAGCAAATTAAAAACGTTTCACAAATTTACTTGAAAGAGTCAGTAAATTTACCACTTTATGACGTAAATCTCATTTTGCATAAATGGGTGGAGCTTATTTTGTAGGCATTTTCCTAACAAAAGGATTGCTGTTGCTTTGAATAATATCTGTTTTGGCTTTTTTTAATCAGGAAGTGATAAACTTATTGTTTACCTTGTCTGGAAATGTTTGCAACCAATGTATTTGCATTCTTTGTCATATTTATTTTAAAAACAATTATTATATTGTATCAAAAATGTGACTTTCCAATCACAAAGTTCCTAGAGAAAGCAGTCTACTGGACAACAATGTGATAACAAAGTATCCTCATTGTGTTTTGATTGAAAATAACTTCGTAACGACACATTACGTTGATAAGCAAATACCTGATCTACGTAATGGTGAAGTGTATGTTACGTAATAACATATGAAAGGAAAAAAGCGATATTATAATAAATATTAAAACGCCGAGAATGAAAACAGTAGACTGTAAATTCACATAAATTTAAGGTAAAAAAAATAGAACAGTTCTGTTATTCGATTTTACAGTAGACATTTGTAAACTAATTTACATGCAAAAACTGTAAAGAAAAAACAAACACTTAATGTTTTTTCATGATTACAGTCTGGCTGTAAAAAAACATTATTTGGTTGGAAAAAAATTTGCCATAAAAATTATGTAAATTTTACAGAGAAATTTCTAACAGTGTACAGTGCCTTCGTATCTGGAGGGTATTGAACATGTGACCTGGCATAAGTTATGCGCGCAAAAGATTTACAATAATTCATTAGGGACATAGTTTGTTAAAGGGTAAGGTTACCCTTGACTGATTTTGTCACCACGTTCAACATCACCAAGGTCCCAAACGGTCTTAAAAATTATCCAGGGACGAAAATTAATTTGCTTTATGAGCACTGTACTTTGATTGCGTCTGCATTAGCGTTTAAGAGCGAACACCTTCATTCGATTGTCAGTAAGGAAGCCTCTTGATACAAGGTCTGCGTTCCCCAAGATGCTTTGTAATGAAAAGGGTACGGATGTCCTATAAACAATGACCCTACAAGATGGGCTAGTAATGCCCTAAGTGCTGGGTTCAACAACGATGGGTCGTGCATTATCCTAGGATAATGCAAAAGGTCAGTGCACGTGATGCACGAAGAAAGCTTTAATGCATCCAGCGATAGCATTAACCCTCAGAGAACAGCATGCTCTTCCAATAGACAATTTTCCACATGGCGATTACAAAGAATTGCGGGACAGATTTTGGGGTACGCGTTTCGTCAATGTCATTTTCTTAGAGAGCTTTCGATTTGCAAATTCACCTAGTCGACTGCTAAGAGATTACGTCAATTTTAGCCTCTGCGCATGCGTCACGTCGTCTTGCTCGTCCACTAGCCAAATCGAGAACGTGTCCACCGCGGTTTTCACGTTCGTCCCAAACTGCAACGAACGTTCACATGTGTGACGTCACAGAAATTCTGAAAATGAATTAAGTGGCAAGGATACATGCTAGTTTCCCTCTTTGTGATCTGTTTTGTACAATTGGGGTCCCTTTTTACCTAATATGTATATGAGATTGATGATTCATTTGGGAATATGTTTTATTTTGGACGTTTTCTTGCAACTTCAACAGGCGGAGACTCGAAGTTGAAATATGCTGTGTTTTCCACGAAAATATGCCAACAGCTTAACTGGCGTTCATGTAGCAGACATGTGTTTACACCGTTCAAGATACTTAGAAAAATTGCACAAGGCTAGGCTGTAAATTCGCCATTTTAATACGACTCGTGCACGTCGACCCTTAACCTGGGGAATCGAAACAGGCCTTAACAGTCGACGTACCACAGCGGTGGCCGGACGCGTTCAAGAAGCCAGCTGGTTGACTAGAACGAAGTCCACGTTCACTTAATCGAAAACTCGGTACTGTGGCCATGACAACGCCCACCAACTCACGGTCTCACAATTCTTTGCAATTGGTGAAATTGAGTAGGTGATCGCGTTTCATTTTATTAGCACAAGGTTATCGAGGGATAACGTGCGGTTAACTGACTCCAATGGACCCACTGAAGTTGAGGATTACCAAGTATAAAAGAATTCAAGATATTTACTTTGTGTCTGAGAAAATCATGTAGTCTTCAGGTGGAAGGTGAACATAATGTTGTTCAAGTGACTGACCGTACAACACATCAGTGCTGTAGAATCACTCTAAAACAGACTTTCGGAATAAATCGTTCATCGGAGCACTATTTTAACCCACTTTTGAAAACACGTTTGAATAAGTCGGAAGAATGTAATTCCTAAACATTTTGCTTTTGAACACGTTTTATTGACAAACACTTAGTGTTAAATAACTAAACATGTTTAGAATTTAAATGTGTTCACCAAGTTGGGCAAATTAAGTGTGTAATTGCTACACACGTTTCTAGAGTGTCAAGGCAGTGCTAAACAAGTTGAATTGAATCACTCATTTTGCAAGAATGATGGAAATTGAAGGCGCTTTATTCGCTCTCAAATGCTTGTATTCTCTCACCGAGGAATACACATTTAAAGATGAAGCAACTATCTCATTGTAGCAGCGCTCAGTTCAAATTTTCAAGCGTTACTTTAAACACATTCGAAGTCATTGTTGAAAGGGATAACATTGCCTGTTTAGGAAATCCACAAGAGTTCACCATACTACACCACCGGTGCCAGAGGTAGATTTTCCCTGGACTTGAGTTGAGAACTAAGTAAACAATCGCTTGAAAGTAAAATGTGATGGGTTAACTGATATCGGTTTCTTGAGGAATTGTATTTCGCAAACGATGCAAAATATCGATTCAAACTGCGTCTAATGATAACCGAGTGTTGGAAAAATCCACCTCATCAAAATGGCCTTTTGTCGCTCACGGTAATCTTTACTCACGTGACATATCTATTACCGACACTACCCTATAATGCAGATTAGAGAACATTTTTGAATGTCGAAAAATTGATTCAGATATTGTTGTACGATTCGGTAACTGAAAGAAAAAATAGCGCCTTCATGCATTCAAGCTATAATAAATTAGCTTCCTATTTTTGGGAAATGTAATCACAATTTATTGATCGTTGAATAAATTCTTCACTTTGATAACTTTTTCTTCCTTGTATGAATAAATTCTACTAACTATGTTTATGTTTATTTCAATCTGACTAATGGTACCAACGGCTATAAAATCAGTGGAGACTTGGAAAGGGTGGTCAACGGGGTATTTGACTCCAAGCGCAAAGGCACTAAATTGTGTTTCCGTACAGATGACAAATGTGGGCGTTGTTTTTTAAATTTGTCCTGGAGTTACAATTTTAATTGAGTCACTGAATAAATCTTGAATTTGGGGGCAACTGCTAAATACCAAAAATGCTCAACCAGGAGGTCTGGAGTAATTTCAAAGGAAATTTAGTATCAATTATATTGTGCGTAAATCTGCATATCAATACTATAGGAACATGAGAACAACGGACGAAATAGTAGATCATTGAATTAATAAATGTTATTTGTGAAACTAAACTTATTTTCAAGAAAGATTTTACTCCATAAAAAAAATTGCTGTATAATTGCGTGATGTTTCTGACAACTGCTTACCAAATTTGCAACTAGTGTTTACTAATTTATTACTTTAAAAATATTATTAATTGCTACATAAATGTATACCATCCACAGTGTGTGGGCAGAGTTCGGATTTTCATGCAAAATACTAGTGTACTAGAATCGATTAAATATGACTAAAATTAGTTTAAAATAAATCTGTCTTCCATATTTAGAGCCAAAATTTGTCCACCCAATATTTTTGTTAAGATCCCGATAGTTGATTTAGCACATGACTTGAGCTGCCTTAAATTTGGCTACAATTGGTTAAACGGTTACAAAATGGTGGATAGTGCATTAGCACAACATAATACACGATTGAGCGTTAATTGCCGGCCGTGCACGAGTGCGAAGCTCGAGTGCATCCAAAGATGGAATTAACTCCTGAGATATGTAATCTTGTTCCAATGCACAGGTCCAAATCCTTTAACATTGCTCATTTTTCCTCCGTTCCAACACAACTCGATTTAGATTTCAATGACGGAAAAGGTAAAGTTTAAAACAGCAGGACCTCAAGTAAACCGGAGTAGCCCAAGGTGATCCCCTTTCTTCAATTGTCGAAAGTTTATCTCGGCACTACGCCTGGTCACTTGATCGATGGACCAATTGAAGTTGAAGTATGGATGAATTACGGTTTAACCGAAATCATCGTTTTTATGGATAACAAGTCATTTGACTTTATAGTTGTTGTACGACGTATATGGCTGCTATTGAGAAGTATATTTGCAATATGTAATCTGAAAGGAATCTTCATCTTGACATAATGATAAGGCTTTCAATAAATTTGATGAATTTGCCTGCTCTAATATCATTAGCTGAAGTTTTCAATTTTTCCACAGATGGTAAACTTGAAGCAAACAAAAATGATGTCTTGATTCACATGCGAATGTCTTCCATTTTTTACGTCATTGAAAAAGTCTCTTCTCTTCAGGTAAATTTTGTCCTAAGGATACCGATTAGTGCATTCACAAAGAAAGTTAATGCCGCGGATGAATTGTTAGAGTGAATGAAGCTAGTCCTGAAGTGTGAAAGGAAGGTATTTTTAATGAAAAACAAAGCAATCGATTATTCATCAATTTGAGCTAATGACGGCACATTTGCTTGCTGATGGTAGAAATTAACATAACTTCGGTTGTTAATATCTAGAGGAGGGAACTAATTTCCAATGGAAGTTATATCTAAACGCATTAATTTATTTCTTCTTGAATGCCACGAACAAATTAAGGACTGGAGTACTATTCTCGTTAAATCAAGGACACCGTTCTCAAACTATTCCCCTCATATCTGATATCAGGCAGCTCCCTGTTGATTTTAAACTCCCCTCGCTGTATGCACGATTCATGTCTCTTGAGTTGTTTATCTTGATTCAAGGTTAAAGTCATGAATGATGTCATGTTTGTTGTTAAATATCTGTCGCTTCATAAGTTTCCCAAAACGTCCCTCAGGTTATTGTGTCATATTTGATGAATGCGGGGCCTTCCAAAAGTCGCCTTAAGGTATTCAGAAACCGGTAGAATGGGAAAGCGATTAGTGAAACTCATGCATAAATTTGAAAATTTCATGAGAAGGTGTAGATTTAAAAATTAAAGTGTACCCGAAGTCTAAAATTTCAATAAATATGTAATGCATGCCAACTGAAAATGAATTCAAACGGTACAAAACCCATCTTCACATGATATTTTTGGACGAGCCGATATACAAAATTTTGAATTTTATTCTCTCAATTAAGCATGGTAGCGTGCCCAATAATTTTTGATTCCATTGTTGAACTATACCCAAATTGCAACCTTGGTATGTCTTTGTTTTTTCGAAGCTACTGCCCCTTGTGCCAAACTGTGAGCAGATGAGAGGCTGAGTTCTTCTGCTTTGAGGTGACATGGACACTCTCTGAGCAGCATGATATTTAAGAAAATGGGTAATGTTCAATATTATATATACTTGGTTAATTTAAAATAAAACAAAGCATGAAATGTGAGTTGTAAAACATAAATTTTACAAATTATTGCGCATTGGAATTTTCCATTGAAGTGAATGAATTTCAACATTTCATATCTCAGCAATGGAATAAGCTATGGCAATGGGATTTGAATGAACTAGATTTATTTTGCAACCTCGTGTAAATGTATTTTTAAAATTTTAGGCTTTAGGTACTCTCTAAGGTATCAAGATCAGTAGAGTTGAACCGCGATAAAAAAAAAACGCATGCATAGATTTTAAAAGTTCATGACCAAACGTAGTTTTTAAAATTAAAATAAGATTTTATTCTAGTCATTAGTGATTAATACCAGGATTCCATTCTCTGGGATATTTTTTGTCACATTTTGAAGTGAATATATGTTCTTTTAGCTGTCCATGCTAAATTTTGATGACGTAGCACTATTTGAGGTAACTGAATATTACTCCAAAAATTGGCAAATTGGCAAAGCGCAAACATTTTAACTCTGTATTAAACAGCATGGTTTACCAATATGGACAAGTAGAATTCTGGGATTGTTTTCTTCTCTTTTAAGACATTCGAGCTGCCTGACCCCACGCAGTTTCTAATTTCTGCTTATACAACGGTTTTAGGCTGGATGGGCACTGTGTATTAATTTCCCATGATAAGGATTTCATCCTGAAATTCAGTTGTTCACCACACCAGTTTCTCTCCCAGCTCTCTCACAAAGTTGACTGCGTAGCACGCTTTATGACATATGGCTTGTTCAGTTATATACCTGGTGCTTTTCGAAGCAGAGGAGCTGAGAAAAGTCCGCTCCAGTGGTACTTTTTTCCAGATTTAGTTCACTGGCTTATTTTCCCTACTCTATTGCTTATATATATATATGGACACTATTCAAAGTTCTTTACAGCACAACTGCCTTGGTAATCGAGCCATTCGGCTTTGGAATTCCCTCCCGTTTTCTGTCATATCCAAACAGAGTATCCAGTCCTTCAGGAAAAACATTTCACGCCATTTTATTCAAGACTACTAGGTTTCATCTCACATGTAACGCACTGAATTCATTCCGTAGGCAATTAGCACCCATGTTTTGCCATTTTATAGGTCTTAAGCATTTTGTTCTCCGCAGCCGGTTGTTGCTGCGTAGGGTGGGGTGGGGTGTGTGGTTTGGGGAACGAGTTTCCAAGCTGGGAAAGACCTCTCTCTTTTTTTGACCTCTGCTTTGTAATTGTAACCTCCTTTTTGCTACTGTATTAGTTTTTTGTGTGTTTATCAGTAGTCTGCTTGTTGTTGTTTTTTTCTTCTCAGGGAGTGCATGTTTTCAAGCCCCCGGGGTTTTTGTGTACTTCCTTTCGCTTTTATATGTCCTTTTATTCTTTTGTTGAGTTTATACTCCATTTGTGTATGTTTGTATGTAAAAGCGATAAAACAATAAACGAAACGAAACGATATATGCTAAGCACCCAGCGCAACGACAGTAGATTCCATTCAAAACAGTCTATAAAGTCCATCCTAGTGTATTGCTTCAAGGTACACCCTGATGAGAATGCAAGACCCTGCTGTGAGGTCAGAAAACGCGCTGTGTGCGTGCTGAGCAGACCTGTATTTTAATTCAAAGTCAGCAAAAGGGCTGTGCCAATTGAGAAATCGGGTATAGAATCCTGGTCAATTTTTTTGTTTGGGCTGAGGTCCAGATAACAGTTCCCTGGGGGTGAGGAATGGCTGCTTTAAAGGAGTGCGGATCAGCTAGAATTTTGACAAGGATAGACCTATTTCCTTTTCACAGCTCCCAAAGGATATCAGTAAGGGGCTAATCCTACCACCCCAAACTGCACCCTCAGTACAGTACATGTTACGTAATATGAGGTTAATTGTCAATAGACTATCTCTTTGATGGACAGCTTATCCAAAAAAAAGCAGAGTACTGAACATCATTTTACGCAACATGTAATGTACTGAGGGTGTTTTGATCACACATTGAGGTATTGTATACTCACGCTAAAGCAATGAACTGAGATTGTGTCTGGATGAAAATGAATTTTCGGACAGTTGTGGGAGGGGCTTAGGTAAGTAGGTTAGGAGAATTGGAGCTCCTAGACGTGAGAGGATCAGGCCACTAACTCCAACAGCAATTAAATTTTTAACCAGGCAATAGTACAGTAGTTGCATAACCCTGGTACCACGGCCAACCTGGTTGAATTAACCTGGTTATTTTTACATTTCAGTCAAGTCACGACACGGTGGAAGACTCACTTCTCAACTGTCGTCCTACATTTCTACATTTGTACTTCCGTTGTAGGGGAGCATTCGTCCTAGATTTTTGTCAATGTTTGTCCAACGGATAAAGTGCGTCTTACAGCTTAAGAGAGTTCAATTCCACCCTGACAGAATTAAATCCTAAAGTTGGACTGATTCCCTGTCGTAAAAGAATCGCCCTAAAGCAGTTTATGATTTGTCAAGTGGAGATGAATTTTCTCATCTAAATACTTTGGGGATTTAGATGCAATCATGTAAGTTGGTTCACTGCAAAGGACGCCCTCTAAAGAAAAACGTGTAAAACCCAGTGAGCTATATAACTGGAGGACGGCCGCCAATGCGGAATACGCATTAAAATTGAAGCCGACATGGGGGTGAGGTGATGTAGGTTAGTTTACTTCAAGTCGTTTCACTTCACGAATGTTAATAAGTAGATTCTTTTTTCACTGCGGTGAGTAAGTCAAATCATGTTATTCGACGAATCAACTGCTTCGAAATTGGCCACAGTCACCCTAAAATAAGGTAAAGGCTAGATTTTCTTGAATTCTTCAATGACAGCTTTTTGTGTAATCTTGATATCGTATTGTGGAAGGGCAGGTCAAATATATATTCTCCCTGCGCTGTCCTTATCCAACTCAGTAATATAAAACTTCCGCTCTAACTGTGATTTTGAAACAAAAATGTCCTAAACGATCGATTTGGTCTTTTTCACCCTACGAAAAAATATAGGGACTAGTGTGCGTACGTAAACGGGCTGGTACGCATAGAAATCATAGAGCTAAGGATTGTGTCTTCCTGTACGTAAATACATGGACGTGAGACTGTGTGTCCGCCATTTTTGCACTTGTTTGGCAGAGTCCTCCGTGTTCTCCTTCTCCTTCTCCTTCTCCTTCTCCTTCTCCTTCTCCTTCTCCTTCTCCTTCTTCTTCTTCTTCTTCTTCTTCTTCTTCTTCTTCTTCTTCTTCTTCTTCTTCTTCTTCTTCTTCTTCTTCTTCTTCTTCTTCTTCTTCTTCTTCTTCTTCTTCTTCTTCTTCTTCTTCTTCTTCTTCTTCTTCTTCTTCTTCTTCTTCTTCTTCTTCTTCTTCTTCTTCTTCTTCTTCTTCTTCTTCTTCTTCTTCTTCTTCTTCTTCTTCTTCTTCTTCTTCTTCTTCTTCTTCTTCTTCTTCTTCTTCTTCTTCTTCTTCTTCTTCTTCTTCTTCTTCTTCTTCTTCTTCTTCTTCTTCTTCTTCTTCTTCTTCTTCTTCTTCTTCTTCTTCTTCTTCTTCTTCTTCTTCTTCTTCTTCTTCTTCTTCTTCTTCTTCTTCTTCTTCTTCTTCTTCTTCTTCTTCTTCTTCTTCTTCTTCTTCTTCTTCTTCTTCTTCTTCTTCTTCTTCTTCTTCTTCTTCTTCTTCTTCTTCTTCTTCTTCTTCTTCTTCTTCTTCTTCTTCTTCTTCTTCTTCTTCTTCTTCTTCTTCTTCTTCTTCTTCTTCTTCTTCTTCTTCTTCTTCTTCTTCTTCTTCTTCTTCTTCTTCTTCTTCTTCTTCTTCTTCTTCTTCTTCTTCTTCTTCTTCTTCTTCTTCTTCTTCTTCTTCTTCTTCTTCTTCTTCTTCTTCTTCTTCTTCTTCTTCTTCTTCTTCTTCTTCTTCTTCTTCTTCTTCTTCTTCTTCTTCTTCTTCTTCTTCTTCTTCTTCTTCTTCTTCTTCTTCTTCTTCTAGCCTAGCAGCATATTTCCTGCTAGCTCCCTTGACTTGAGCTAGGTTGATCACAATGGCTATACCAGCCTCCATTTTGAGCTTTTCCCGCTAAACATTACACTGTTTAGTACTTACAAATTGAACGAACGTTACAAAATAACAACGTTACCGACCGCTAGCTATGCCTATACTACACTGTAACAAAAACGTACAAACACCGAGTTAGGCAATAGTGTTACGTTACTGTACTGTGTGCAGTACAGTAAACATACAACAGGAGACCAGTATGTCAACATAAACGGTTGTTCAGGCTAAGTGGAACGACTTGAAGTAAACCAACCTACATCACGTCACCTTAAAACTAAGAATTTCTCTACCACCCCCACCCCCCCCAGGATAAACGTCCCGATAATGAGTGTCTGTTTTTTAAACTGAATGACTTATGCCATAGCTACATGTAAATCAGCGATCATTTACTAGCATTTCATGTACACCAGCAAAGGGCTGTTCTTCTTTCACTCCTTAGGTCCCGTCTGTCTTTCACTTTAAATCAATTAAATGGAACTAAAGGGGCCGATTCAAGATGCTGCAAAGAAGGAGAACCACTCCATGCGGGCACAGTTCTAAATTTTGAGCGTGAATGTACGAAGCCTGTATAAAGAAGTAAAACGCATGTTTTATGGTATTCTCTAGCAACTGGCAGTCCAGATAAATACAAAAACAAACATCGTTTTCAAATCCATCAACGATGTTATGAAATGTCACGTCTGTAAATTGGGACTATGGTTCTAAAAGACTTATGACTATCTGCCGGGGAGGTAGCCATGACACTTGGGGCCTGAGATGTAACAAGGATATGTTGTTATACTTCCAACTTAAGGCATCATAAAATGTAAAAAGCAAATGAGAATTAGCGTGCTTATCCCTTCTTCGAGCTAGAAAACTAACGTCTGACTCGGTCACCCATCTTTTCCTGATTTTCTACTGTTTCTGTCTAAACATCACAATTTAAGTGGATATATAAACAGACATACTCAAAATAGCTCTGAGTAGAGTGCGTTATTGGGGGGAGGGGCATGCACCACCCGGTAAAAATCGACGGAACTTAGCTAGTTGGGGGGGAAGATCCGAGGCAGTATGACCGAGCCTTCCCGTCGTTCGTGTCTACATGTGCTTTAAAATTTTTCCAATATAGCTCCTTCCCCAATAACGGCGAACAATCAAATTTTTGGCACAGGCCGTGAAAACTCCCGTGAAACTTCCCCTTTATCTGATCTTTTATGCAAATAAATGCCTTCATATTGATCGGTAAGATGCATTATTTTGCGTATGACATCTAGTCCCAATGGCAACCATTTGTAAGTACCCATATCCCCTTGAACCCATATGCCAGTCAGGGAATTCACAGACTGCCCATCTCACAATTTATGCGCAATTCATGCGCACACTGCAATGCCCCTATTCGTCTTTAAGATCGATCGATGTCATACAAATCGGCCGACAAGGATAAACCTCAATTTTAAACTTTCGTTGTTATTCCTAAGTGTCGTTTGCAGAATCATTTAGGTAATTTACAAAAAAGGAAGAATCTGGGGTTGAATATTACTTGCGGTAAAACATTAACATGAGCAATATGCACACAACATTTTATTCATACCCTCACATCTCCTTTGAAACTAATCATCACTTTTGAAGAATGGGAATACTTGGGTATATCACGTCGATCCATCTGTCCCTTCCTACAGTGTAAAAAATGTGTTCACATTTACAGAAAATGAAATAAAGAAAAGGAAAGAATACATAAAATTTCCTGATAACTCATTGACTCCCTTTTATGTATTCTTTTTATTCCTTCATTTTTGTCTTCTGCAATTGTGCAAAAAAAATGTTGTAACATTACAGACAATTTGCAGTGTACTCTATGCTCCACCCTCCCACTTTGGGCAGGGGGTTGTAGAATATGCCCACGGTATTCCCTCCCTGTCGTAAGAGACGACCAAACTGGGGGACTTAAACAGTATTCGAACAGCATGACACTATATAACACATTCGTGTCTGTGTGTTTTTTAATGTTATCTAACTAACTATCTATGCTCCACCTCTTCCAATTCGAGCGAATATATTTGAGTAGGGCAGTTATACCTTGTTTCTTCTCCGTCCACTTGTGGTATCCATGGTTCATGACAGTTACCCTTTCTTTAGGTTTATATGATCAAAAGTAAAACCTACCTCCACAAAACAAAAATTGATACATCTTTTTCATTACAATGAAATTAATAAACCGCCTTCTATTTCATTAACTCTCTGCCGTCAGTTTTAATTTGTAATTGATATTTTCATTGCGTGATAAAATGTTTAGCTAGCAGTTCACTAAATGAGACAAAACTTAGATTCAGTCCTGAAACGCGTGTAATTCTAACAAATAAACCATCAGTGTGACGACTGTTACGGGAAATTTCCGAAAGTGATCAAATTAAATTTGTTTCGTGACGTAAATGGGATTTAATTTTATTGTATGATCGTGGACTTGAATGGGTCAAATTGCTAAGAAAGGTTCCTTTTATTTCAAATTAACGACATCGGGGAAATGAAGGGAAATGGGGTCTTGTTAGATATTGGGCAATTTAAATCGCTTTTATTTCCTTAGGTAGATATTGGATAAATGGATAAAGGAAGCATAAAGTTACTACTAAAGACACGAAACACTCCCATGGCCCAGTTCTTGAGCAAACATATTTTAGATGTGATGTAAACCAAGATTGGTTCTCGGGGGAATAAACGGATGGTTGTCAATCCTTGTGTAAATTTGTATTGAAGTAACATCTAGTCTCTTGGGTCGATTGGCTGAAAATGTCACTGATTATTGTAAAGCCAAGTTGTCGTTAAAAGTTTCATAAAATTCACATCGTAAAGAACTTGAAACTGACATTCGAAGCCAATAAACGAACAAGATATTAAGTTTGTAGCCTGAATCTTTAATTTCTCATCCATTAAAAGTTAACATGTGTCGGATCACCGGTCTCTTACTAAAGGTGCTTATTGGAGCAAATAAAACTAGGCGCTGTTTTAACTATTTACATTTACCAAGACTCGTTACCCCGTTTTGAAATGAAGGTTATATAACAAGGCTTACAGCTACTTTATTTATTCGATTAATTTACTTTTTAAGTTTAGAGCAATAATTAAGTTCCATTTGTAGACTTCCAAAATGTCATCGGATATAAAAGGAAAGAATGTTATCCACTGGCGGCTTATGGCTAAATAACCGTGGACTTTTCTATTTTCACGAATGTCTAAAGTCCCATTTATAGCAAACCTTCGGGACTTCATCGCTTTTCGACGCATTAACTGCATATCTGAATTTTTCTACATAAAAAGTAAGAAATGTCTTTCTCAAAGAACCGAAAACGACGGACAGAGAAAAATTAAAGGCACATGAAACGTGTTTAAGAAGAAGTATGATTTGAAATTTTATTCTAGACAGTGTTGTTTGCTTCGTATGTCGTTTTTATTTTATTTACTTTTATTATTTTCAATTTCTATATAGAACTGAACTGAAGTAACACGTCATTCTTTGCTGGCTCTATCGTTAAAAATACACTTTTCGGTTGTAAAAACAGTTTTAAGGATAAACTTCTTTTCTAAACACTGCTACCCTTATTTTGTTAACACGTTCACTCTCTAAACACGTTTAGGACTTTAATACATTTTGTTAAGGAATTCCAGACATAATGTTTAAAATGTAAATGAGTAATGCTTCGGGGACAAACGCATAGGGCGTACTTCGAAGGAAATAAATATGTATGTTTAGCATTGCAAGAGGTTTCCAAATAAACCATATGCACATGACGTCACAAAGCAAAAAGGACGCCCTCCTTTGGGGCAAAACAAACCAACAACAGCAAATGCAAACAGCCGATTTGTCAACCAGTCGGATACGCGCTTCGTCAGCTGCAGGTTTGCGGCAAATTCTATTACGTGCGACCACGTGTTCTATTTTTTGCCCCCAAGAATGGTGTCCATTGTGGTCAATGAGTAGGGTCTATTAGGGATGTTTAATTCCCAAAAACAATTTTAGAGTGTAAGGGACGCCAAAATTGTCCGGCGTCCACCCTTTTCGTTAACTCACAGGAAGTTCAGCAACTTACATACATTGATGGGCATCACTGTTCCAACATGAATAGAAAGTAAGTGGTGGTATTGGCAAAAATATTCAACAATATCTTACATAACTCTAAAAATTTCTTCTGTGCCGGATGAAATAAATTATACTCAAAATAATGGCATTACTCCCTGGTCATAGGGAAGGGAAGGACGCATATGGAAAGAGACATAATTTTTAGCTTTTTTATTGTTTTGTACAGCATGGTCAACTAGTTCTTCTATATCATGTGAATAGACACGGGAAATGCCAATTTCAGCGATCTCAGGGCATTTCCGATCACAATTTTCCAATAAACCCTCATATGTTGCTTCGTAAACAATAATTGTAATGACTCGAGACATGTATATCATGCTTGACAACATATCTCTAGGTTACGTATAAGTTGTAAAAGATGAGGTTATGCTAGCAATGGAATATCTTGAGAGTTATTTTCTTACATGATATTGGCCTGCTGTGAGAGTTAAGGTTAAATTTTACGTACGCTTCCCAAAAATGGGGGCGCTACGCTTAAATATTCTGTCTTAAGGTTTCACACCGTTCTTGACAAATTTCTGGACTGCATCTCCCTCCAAACACCCAGGTCCACCCTGCAGTCACCGATTGAAAAACCTTATACCAAAGGTTTGAGTCTCTTTAAACGTTTTTTTTTTTCTTCGTAGGTGGTGTTTTAAATCCCCGTGGAGTTTTTGTCCCGACTTTGTCGGGTAAACATGAGTAGCGATCTCAGAGGTACGGGAGCGGAAATGACGCCCATCCCACTCCTCCCCCCAATTTTTGAGAAATCGTCCATTTTTCACACAGTATTGTTTTCAGGGGTACCGTTTCTGGCCCATCCCCAACCTTGAGAACGCTTCATCACCACTGAAAATATGAGTCCCCAACCAATATCAACGAAAACTGGGTACCAAGGGTACCGAGAAAAAGTAACTAGTTTGAAATTGATTACTTCATGTTTAATAATATATGATCCAAGAAACTTAGTTCACACTTCCACGGTGCCTTTCCTTCTGAAGTAAAGCGAAACCTCCGACGGGTTTTGTCTGGGTGTGGCAGGTGTGTCAATAATTTAATTCATTGTTCAAACCTACATCTACATTTGATTGTTCAATTTCGTGATTAAAAATATACTTGAAGCACCTAAAACAATCTGTAAAATAACTCGAAGGTTAAATTAAACTATGATGGACCGTGCTTTAGAGCAAAATAATGCACGATCAGAGGTTAATTCAAGTGATGCACAAGGGTGCAGTTCGAGTGCATCCAGACAAAGTATTGACATCAGAGCAGTGTTGTAACAACTCACGACTCGAGTCACTTCCTCTCAAAATGATAGTGACTCGATAGAATTCAGGAATAATTTCCCCCATTGAAAAAGTACAGTGATTCGAGTAAATGACTCGACTCGAATCACTTCAAAGTTTGAAAACTGGTGACTCGAGTCACTAATCAAGTGACTCGATTACAACACTGCGTCAGAGTGTACAGTTGCTGTTCTTACGCACGGGTCGAGAATTTTTTTAAACCTTTATCATTGATACAACTAACTTTTGATCAAACCACCAAAAGGAAGGAAATTTTCACAAATAACTAGAACCATTTAAAACAGCACCAATACTATGGAGTACACTCTAAAAGTAAAAAAGTGAACTTATTCACTCTTTAATAGAGTGAAAAGTGTAAATTCACTCTATTAGAGTGATAATTCACTCCAAGAGGAGTGAAGAGGAGTGTAACTCACTCCAACAAGAATGAAATTCACTCCAGGCAGAGGGAAAATTCACTCGTCCACGAGTGCCTGCAATGATCACTCTTTTTTAAAGAGCGATCACTGTAGGACTCCATCATGAGTGAAACTTCGCTCGATTAAGGGAATTTCGCTCTTTTTGGAGTGAATTTCAATCTTCTTGGAGTGAATTATCACTCCAATGGAGTGAATTCATACTTTTCACTCTATCAAAGAGTGACTAAGTTCACTCTTTTGATTTTACAGTGTACCCCCAGATAACCGCACTATTCATTTCCGAGAGGTTATCGCGGGATAGCACATGGACACCTTACGGTAATGGACCTAAAGAAGGTGAGGATTATTACGAAGAAGGAATGAACGTTGACTAAAAAAAGACAGACAAAAAACAATATTAGCCAAGGAACATGAACTACATAAATATAACTAAAACATAAAGCATCGCTGATATTATGTAATATAATAGTTACACTGTAACGATTGATGAAAATTAAGACCAAGTTGCCCGCAGTTATTCTCTAAAGAAAGGATCATTCACCCTTCGTCTAACGCAGTGCGTGACGTCAGCAATTAAGATATTATTAAAATATGCAGCTATGATTGGAAATCCGTCCAATGTAGGCCTACCGACTACGAATCTCAGTTCAAACATTGACACTCTAATTAAATATATATTATGAAGAAAAAACACTGGCAGACGTTGGCCCGTCCTTCAGTCAGCAAGTCAGTCCATTCGTTCGTCCGTCCGTCCACCCATCCTTTAGTTTTGAGTTAAAGCGAAGGTGGTTATCTTCTTTCAGTAAATTATTTCACCCTACAGCCCAATTCTAGAAACACGTTCATACAGCGGGCCTTCAGTTTGATATCCTATTATTACAATTCCCCATTAACAAGTGCCCATCGCGCCCTCAACTTAAGGAATCTCAGGCGTGAAAGTTTACTAACGTCTCCACCAAGACTCCCCACCCCCTGTCCATTCGTCAGTCAGTCAGTCAGTCAGTCAGTCAGTCAGTCAGTCAGTCAGTCAGTCTGTCAGTCAGTCACTCACTCACTTACTCAGTAAGCCAGTCAGTCCGCCAGACATTCAGTCAGTCGATTAATCTATCATTACACTTTGACAATCATTTAGTAGTTCGAATCATTTGGTGCTGTTAAATCTATCTGTTTGTCGAACAAGATAACAGGTACATAGAGTTAATGAGATTTGCGCCGACATCTTAATACCAGAATTGTTAGTGCAAGCAATCGGTAAGCCATGGTTAGAACGATGAGTCCCACGATGTCGAAGACCAAATTTGACTGTGGAATAAAACATATAATGAGGTCGTAATGAAACTGGAACTCGCGGTTACTCTCTAAATCCAAAAGAGTAAAATCAGCGACGTATCTAAAATTAAAAATGAAATTCACTTTAAAAGAGTTTAATGACTCTTTACCGATTGAAATTTTTACTCCAAATTTAGATTAGTTCGTAATTTTACTTAAATGAGTTGCTTTTCACTCTAAAGGTTTAAGAGAGTCAACCCACTACCTGTAAATGTTTTGCATAGTGCAGGAAATGTCAGGTTTTTATTCACAACAAGGAGCCGTCCGAGACTACTAGATATACAACTTCTTGGGTGAAATACTTCAGCAGGTATGTACGGAAAACATTGATGGTATTGTGAAAGACATACTGCAAAGATTCCGTTTCTAAAGCTCTCCCGACTCTCTGGCAAAGAGCCGCTTGGCGAAACCAAACTATGAAACTGCTTCCGAAGGAAGCTACGGCCACTAAAGGACAACACTTAACTGACCAACCTCACGGCCCCAGGCCATTTACATCATTGGTCTTTCATGTATGGCGCCCCCTGTAGGCGGTGGGATGCACAATATGCCCCAAAGGTATTTCCCGCCTATCGTACGAGGCGACTAAAGCGAAACCAAATTTGAACTTGAACCGAACTGAAAAATAAATTTAAACTTTAACTTTGAATTGAGTTTACTGACACTACATTACACATTCGTGTTGGGATGTCGTTAAGTTAAGTCTTATCTAACGAACTGGGCCGTAAAACTCAATTTAACTTATCTAACTAACTAACTACCGGTCATCTTTGGCTCCATTCTAGACTTGATAAAAAGAGCAGATACTACACATGATTTTGGCCATACGGCCGAGTACATATTTTACAGCTGGACTGTGGGGTCGAATACTTTAGGAAATAACTGTGGAATAAGTTTCAGAGAGAGAAAGAGAGAGATATAAGGAGGTTTTGTCCTTAAATCGATGGGCTGGGAAATACTCACACCATGCAGGTGGTTGACTGCAGAGCTTTAGTCGTAAGTCCCACACCCAGACACCTTTATCATAAAACACTTTCAAATACATTCAAAAATATTAAAGAAATGCCACGTGAAACATCACATGATCACATGAGCGCTACATGACATCTTACCGAGGAGAATGATAAGGTTTCTAGGATAGATTCTCCATCCGGAAGGCAAGGCAAGGTATCGTTGAGAGGACACTCTACAACAAAAGAGAAAAAAGAAAAATTACATTTTGTGCACAGGTTGCGTCTGGAACTCATGCCAAGTCCTTCACACATCGACGCAGTCAGGCGGGGACCAGTGGGGCCATGGCCCCAATGGATTTTCGAACTGAACGAAATTATTTTGTAATGGAACAAAACATGACTTTAAATCATCTAGATGTTGCACCAATTGAGCACCCCTTCATACAACCGCTTTCAATATTATTTAATCCACTGCAAACCAACTAATATTGGGAATGGGGGAAGGATTTTTTTATTTCATTACTTTGGGCGGGAGGGGGGGGGGGGGGCTTTCACAATTTTTGAACCTTTAGGCCAATAAGACGCAACCTTCCTTCCAGGATAATTGCAGCACGCGAGAGTACATACTTTATGGAACTGTATCAGTAGCTTTCCTCGTATGAGTTACTGATGGCGCTCTCCAAATATTCGGTCTCGTTATACAAGGTGGTTGTTCAATGACATAAAGTATCATTATGTAAAATAATTAAGTGTGCACTCGCAATGATCAATAATTGTTCAGTTTTTAATCAACTTCGAAAGTTTTATCACGTAATGCTGTTTGTCTCTTACATATGAGATAGCTACAGCCAAGGCATGGCCCATTGGCTAGATATTTGTTTCAAAAATTGTGGCACCACAGGGTTTTCTCGACGGAAGTTGAGACTAACAGCAACTCGAAGTAATGAAAAAGGGACAAGTCACCAGAAGGTGGGCGGTCTAAAAATGTCAGGATTTTATAGAATGAAATTTACTAACTCATGATCATACAGTTTTCTTCAAGGTTGGTCCGACCTTGCCGGCGTGACCACCTGAACACGTGAAATAGTCTCCACAATTTAAGTATCAACCGTAATTTTCAATTCTTATTCTGCTGGGAACTAATCAAGAAATCAGAGTTGGAACTTGTTTAGGTCGTAAGTTTCTTCTAACCTGGGAATATGTCCCAACTTAATTCAATCAGATAGATCAGATCTCTTTATACGATCTAAATCTATTTTTTCTTAAAGAGAAGGGTGATACCATTATCCTTAAGAGGGATTTTGTTTACAATATGGCATTCTTACCTAATGCTGGACGGTTAGACCATTGGTTTATCAGAAGTCCCTCATACGCGTATCGAATCCACGACAAGTAAGAAATCCACTGTAAGAACATTGGAAGTTCTCTGAAACATTAAAAATGTTTTATATTGAAAAAAGACACAAGAAATATATATTTTCGTCTAATCGTGCAATATACTGCAAACGTCTTTTGATAGTTATCTGAACATGGAACCAGCAAACTGGTTGTAGGCCAAATCCCTCCATCCCTGACAGTTTCCATTCTCCCAGCCTTCTTACTTAAGCTCCTCCCACAAAGGATAGATGCGCACTGTTTAACAAGGTGTTTCTTGATTGGCTGTTGCAATTGTATTGTATCGATTGTATTCTTTGTAGGGTTAGGGATTAGGTTAGCCTGGGGATAAGGGGTATCGTTAGCCAGTTAGGAGTTTAGTACGTCAGATGGAGTTTTACGGCCAAGTTTCCAACTAGTTAGTTCAAATCGAGCCGGTCACGGCCTTTTTTCCAGTTGTGGCTCACCGGGTTGTTTTCCCTACCCCATTACTCATGCGGAGTATAACGCACAAAGGCAGTAGGTTCCATTTTTAGAGCACACAACAATGTAGTCTGTTTCAAACCGATCAAGGTATAGTTCAATCAAAAGCGTTGTGAAAAATAAATTTAGGGACCATACTTGGGGAGCAAAAGTTTAATATGTGAGAAATGAATTGATTATTTTCCAGCCAGGTTGTATTGCAATCGTGACTGTATTTGGATCCATCATTTATATTTCCTTCAGTTCTTCGACATGTGAATTGGGTTTTCAAATGCATTTTCAGTCAAAGCTTAATGAAATCCTTGAAAAGTCGTGGCGGAGCGAGGAATTTTGGTAAGAGGGAGCTACAATGATCTGTAGTCACGGTGGAGGGTTAAAGCAAAACGGGTGACGCTTAACATATCACGTGTCTAGAGCAGGGGACGTTCCGTGAAGTACAAGGGCGTCGTCGTTGAAATCGGGCAGGTCATGGGGTTCCCAACAAACTCTCTAGGATTCCTTTGACAGTTTATTAAAATGTACAGAATTTTAGTGTGGTGTGCTTCAGTTGAGCTTGCCTATAGCGAGATTTGAAGAAACTGAAATGAAGCACGCCACTTGATAGCGTCATAACGAAGGCTCATGAATATTCATAATCATCACTAACCCAAGGTTCAAGAAGAGTCCGCCAAGTAGCATGAACGGTAACATGACCGGTGGTCCGACTGACATCGCCATCTGTATGGTAGGACAGCTCGCGGACAACACGTAACCTGAATAAAAGAAAACTTGAACATTATTTATTACTCGAGGAAAACACCTAACTGTAAACAGGTCATGCTACCCCCTAAAAATAAAAAGAGGGAAATTTCGCTGTTATAGATGAGTGAAAGTTGAAAAAACCCACCCCAAAAAGAGAGGAAATTCACTTAAAGAAAGAAGAGTGAAATTCACTCTAACAGTGCGAAGTTTTAATCTTGATGGAGTGCCAACAAGGACCACTCCGTGATACCTTATACTAGATATGGAGTGGACTTTACCATTCTTAAGGTGAATTAGAACGCCAATGGAGTGAATTCACATTTAATCCATTAAAAAGAGTGATTACGTTCACTCTTTTACTTTCAGTGCATTAGTGAGGAACCCATTGAAAACAACGGCATTTAGACTAAACGAAGGAAAGTATGTAGTCTTGTGTTAAGACGATGGGGTTTCATACTCCATTAACTTATCGTTAAATCTCATACCTATACAGCCCGCCCTTATTCCAATTTCTGATTCTAACTGTTCACCGTACTAATCCATAATGAACGAAACTTATAGTCTGGATGGCAAGCGCCCTCATTGTGAAAAAATTGAGCAGTGGACGATTTACCTTGATCAAGACTAGAAAGTATGTTGCTAAAAACAAAAGACAGTTTTCAACTTTCTATGTGGTACATCGAATACCTCGTGAATAAAATACTTAGACATTCTGAAGGGAATTGAGACGTGGCACTTACCGAATGCTACTGCTGCATGAGCAAGCAGAATCATCAATAGGATACTTATACAGAAGTTGTAGATAGATGGATATAATCCTGCATTGAAACAAAAAATAAACTCATTTAATTCAGAAAGCAAATAATTTGTAGCACCCAGGCACGACGAGTAATATCTGACCCCCACCCCGAGGAGTCAATAAGGAAAAAAGTTAAGAGATAGGGGAGCTTAGTTGTTCGTTAAAGATAAAACTTCACATGAAATCTACAACGGGACATTCCGTAGGAGGTAAGGGGCACTAATCATTAACTAAGCTTTGTTCGAACGTCATATAAGCACTTTAAAAGACCCCAGTCCACAATGAAAATTTGATCATTATTTATATCGTTACCGGGGAATAACGACTTTTCAAATGTAGCAATTATGCAGAGATTTTGAAGCTGAGTAAACAGAAGGTGGAAATTGCTTGGACTGTTAGACCGTGGTACTTAGAGATTGAAACATCGTTGTATTTACCCTTTACCGTTGTGCCCCGATCGGGGCATATTTGCGCGCCTCGGCAGTGGGCGGAGAAGCGGACGTAGCACGCCCCGCATCGGCTTCCGTAGGCCACTGACCCCGTGACCTTAAACTATTGTCTCTCTCGTTGTTGTGGCCGAACTTTCGTGTAGCTACTCGCAGTTCCGAGCTCCGCGTGAAACAGTAAAGATGGGTGACAGCCGAGCTCTCCGCATGGGTCCAAAAGTACCCAAACAACGGTAAAGGGTTAACAACCAACAACCCCATATATATGCCCCTCTGCTCTAATGCAGTCGGACAGGAGAATGATAAAAGCGTCCAGATGCATAGGAAACATATGTACGTAGGGTGTAAATTGGAGCAGAGGTTAGTCTGGGCTGTCGAGCAGAGATTAAATGCCCTGATTGGGACCTGAACTACCGATACGAGTCCCCGTAAATCAGTTTTATCCATATTCCACCCATTTTGAGCCCTCTGACAACTGGAGATTATAGAATATGCCCACTGTTTCCCTCGTCTGTCGTAAGAGATGGCTGAAGAGTAGCATTTGAAATCGATTAAAACGTATTTAAAATCGAACGTGAACTTGAACTGTAAGGTACTTGAACTTTACTTTTTTTAACTATGTAACACATTTATGTTGGTATATCTTTAAATCTCATCAAACTAACACCCCAACCTATTTTGAATGTTTCAAGATGACGTTCTCTTAAGATGACGTTCTTTCCTTAAAATAATAGTCCCGAGTCAAATATATGTTTAATATGTTAAAGATTAACAGTATTCTAAGCATTCTGGTGAAAGTTTTATTCATTTCCCATGTTTGTTTCTCGAGATATTACGCATCACTCTGTTGGTCAATGTTTTCTTATTCTTTACTTTTTCTTTTAGTTTTACCTTTAATTGATTAAGGATGCTATTTTGCCCTTGACGCTAATAAAGTTTCGAAAATTCCGTTGAACAGGATACACCCGTAGTATCAACATATCAGATTTTAGTGGAATGAAATTGGTGTTATATTACGAATGAAAGCAAAACATTGGCCAACAATGTGAGTCCATAACATCATTTCTGCTCAGTGCTTTAAGTTCACTTTCTATAGGGGAGATGACAAAATAACGTTCTTTCAAGATGGCGTTCCTCCCTCAAAACAAATGTAGTGACTCACCAACCATCCAGTACACTATAGTAACCGAAACTATGGGTTGCACTGTGAGAATAAAAGGTAAATCAGCCAAGGATTTAGCGATAAAGTATACGTCCACTCGATACATTCCATTATAATGTTCTCGCTTCATCATAGCAAGCTCCAGTGGGAAGACCTGCGGTAATTGAGAAATGATAACTGTCGGAATTTGTGGAAACTTTACTAAATAGAAGTACCCCCCCCACACCCGATCTGATGAGAAATGTACGGGATCTAAGTCCACCGCAGTGAGCATGGGGAGAGTTTCGAAGTGAGTGCTGAATATTTTCTTGTTATGTACAATTCAAATTCAGCCTAGAACACTTAGGGGTGCGGTATACAGCTTTCTTAGAGGTTTGCAAAGCCAAATATGTTGTTGTACGCTCCTCAATCTTCAACTGGTAGTGGCGTTCCGATTAGGTAGCTTTGCTGACACTAACCCCCATCCCCCTTCCCCATTCACTGTTTTCCGCTTTATCACGTCTGTTAAATAGTGTTTTTTAAGCTTAGACCCCAAGTCCTAAATGGAAGACGGTAAACTTGACGGTAACAAATATCCTCAAGATAGAGGATACCCCAGTCCTGGGTAAAAGCTAACAAAATGTACTTGTAACAAACAGTATGAGCCACCATAAAAGGGGGGGGGGGCAAAGACCACTGCTTAACAAGAAATTTCTTAACTTGCTAACGATAGCCCTAATCCTTAACCTAATCCCTAACCCTAACAAATAATAATACAATAGATACAATACAATGGCAACAACCAATCAAGAAACACCTTATTAAACAGTGCGCATTTACCCTAAAAGGATGAATGTGAAATTAAAGGGAAGTCATGACGTTTGTTTTGCATAGATTGTCTGAGGAGGTTGGCTATCCTCAGAACCAAGGAGACATGTCCTCCACTAGTTGAGAAATTGCCTATTGACTCAGATATTTCACACAGATTTTTTTCTTTTTCAAACTGAGGTAATGTCCCCTTCACCCCTCCCCCTCCCCCATAGAGAGAAAAAACCGTCGTCCTTCGGCGAGGGAAATCTTTAATCTCAACAACGGGAAACTCTTGGGTAAAGCATGGAGCTAGTAGCTCCATGGGTAAAGATACGTCTGAAATAAAAGTTAACTTTCCACTATCAAGTGAAATAGAAGTGGCATGAAAGATATTCTAAGCATTTATACTAACCTTACATTGAGTCAGTGAATAGTTAAATGCTGAATTTACAACCAACAAGAAGAGACATCCGTTTACGCTTTGAATACCGTCCTGACCACGTGGTGTCTGATAGAAGACTGCACCTATGATCCCGGCGATTGCCTAAATGGTAAATAAATGGTATAATCGACGTGATAACCTTTCTTTCCTCCTATTGCTTTGAAATTACAATTTATTTATACTTTGAAATATGGACATTACCTTGGTTCATTACGACTACTGGTTTAGGTAACCGTGCGTTACTCATCGATAAACCCATGGTAATGGATAAAGGCGCCCATCTTGGTTTACTCCATTTTACTCGGTGTTTTGCAATTTTGATAAGGTTTTTTATAAACGAAATTTCACTTTTTCGGTCTTTTCAATCAAATTGTCGTTGTATATGAACGATTAATTTAACAACTTTAAAAAAAGCTGGACCTGTGCATTGAAACATTGTAGACCTAATGAGCTCTTGTGGATTAATGTATCGCTGGACGTACGAAGGCGCAAGCGTCGCTTGCATTAACCTTTGACAATGTATTTCTTCGTTCTAATGCACGGTCCACGGCTGTTTAACCTTCATGGTTGTTAGACCTTGAACACACATACTTTTAGTATCATAACACTTCTTTTTTAATATTAAGAAATTTTCAATTTTTTCCATTTCCCCATGTTCCCATTGTAAGGCTACTGAAACATCTTGTCTCCTGGAAAAATTCCCGGACTTTCGTCATCTTATCTGGCAACTGTGGGAGCACCAGGAGTTCAAAAGTGAGGGGTGCAAATTGAGGGCAAAGAAAATGAAAATCGAGCCCGAAACGTAAGGTCTTACGGGTGGGGTGGTCCACCCTATATGGTCCCTTTCTAACTCCCATGGGGTAGACCCTTGGTGGGAGTGTAGGAATCGAATGCCCCCGAAGCTCCGAGGTTTACTACAAATCTCTGTTCGAAAAATTAAATCTCAGAATAGACGAATCCGATTAGCGCTTGTTTTTAGTAACTGTAGGTAGCCATTAGTGGGGTTCATCAGCCTCTAATCTTCTTTATTTATTGTCTACGTGAATTTCAAATCCTCATATTCAGTGAAGTTGAGAAAATCAAGATACACTTCAGTGTATAACCATCCATGGAACAAGTAAGGAAGGAAATTTAAAGATTAAAGGTGATGGACCCCAGTAATGGCCGACTAAAATCAGACCATCACAATCTGTCCGGATTCGTCTATAGCAGGGTTGCCCAACCTACGGCCCGCGGGCGCCACCACCCAGCCCGCAAAAAGGTTGCGTCCGGCCCGTCAGAAATAATCTATATTGCAAAATTATTCAATAAGCAGATTAATTGATGACAACTTTAGGCTTCGCCGTCCGCTATGGCATGCTTACTTTTGAATGAAATCATTCATTTCAAATGTCTGCTACATGTAGCTACATTGGAGTGTTGTCCACAGGGGCGGGTTGAGAATGATTCAGGAGGAATATGAAAAAAAGCTTTGTCCGAATATTCTGCCCAACACCATCATTTTTTGCTAAAATTTATTTATTTGTTCAATCAAAAAGGAAAATGAATCAGTGTTCCCTACGCGCAATGAATGCACTCTGTTGCCTTGGGCGTCGGGAAAAATTGAAAAAACGAGTATAGAATGCGCCCCCCCCCCCCCCCCGTATATCATAACCATTACATGTGGCCCACCGCCGAGAAAAGGTTGGACAACCGTGGTCTATAGGTATACCTGGTTCATGGGGTGCTTGCGACAGCTTTGTTGGGTTCGCAATCGTCACATTAACGATTATCAGAACAATTTTATTCTTGTTTGAAGTCACCTATACATTGGCCTTACCATAATTTTCATTAAGCTGACCGTGGTAAGGAATGGGTCCCTCTTGCTGGAGAGGCAGGACCTCCAGGCACAGGCCCTCATTTGATCCCACCAGCTGGCTTTGTACCTGAAAGTTAGAAAAACAGTCTGAATTAACAGAAGAATAACACACTTATTAATTGGCAAATTCTTTAACCCTAGGCAAGGTCGTTCGATTTTCGTTTGAAGCGTCAAATTATTTTGTAAATTAACTCACCCCTGGGTCACGCAATTGACCCAGTATTCCGAAAACTTTTGACGCACATACCCTGTAGAATATGACGCACGCCTGCACACTATGCTTTGTTGAAATGATCACCGCCTGGAAGTTGGAACCATTCACAAGTTTTCCTTTTAAGTTATGCGCAAAGTACGTTTCAAGTCAGTACACCACAAAATTTAAAATTTAATTTTTTTCCGAAACTATTGAATGTGACACTTGACTCATATGCTACCTATAAGATATGTCATGTGGTAAGGACCCTTTAACTCTCTCTCTTTAAGTTATAGGTATCAACTCAATGAGCCTCTTTAAAGGGAAAAATCCTAATTTAGGAATGACTCAGTTCTATCAACCATTCAACCAAAAGACAATACTTTGTTACTTGCTGATACATTGTTTTGGTTATGCCGCATAATTCTTTAGTTTACCCTCAATAGTCAATGTTTTGTACAAAAACTTAATGTAAGATACTTGATTATGAACAAAATGAAAGGAGATTTGAAATATTTGACCAATTTGGGGGGAGACTGAGACGCGCGGCGGAACGAAAAAAATATTGGTGGGGCTGAGTGCCAGCAGGACTATCTAAGCGGAGCGCCACCATCAGTTGGCGCGGAGCGTACAAGAAAATTTTTGACTTTACAGACCCCCAGGTGGCCGGAAATGGCACTTCCCGCGTGTTCTATGTTGCATGTATCCAGCCTTAAAATATGGGTCTCATGTTTGCAATTTCTCAACTAATGAGAAAAAATTTAGCCTATGCAAAATGGTAATACATATGAGATAAATTGAGATGATACAAGAACAATAATTAATTATGCATCCTCTTTCCTTTATTCTGTGTGCCGTGTTATTCACTTCCTGCACCTCGTGTTACATTTTTCCACCCATACATATCAATTGCTCAATTATATTTCCCCTAGATCATACTATTCCCCCCCCCCCCCCCCGTGGTTCCTCCCAAGGCTACCACCCACCTAATCTATAGCCAGTGGCGGAGCTACCTATTTCTGTCAGACGGAGCGAAAATGGTCTGCAGGGACGCTTCGAATGAGTAAATGACCTGAGCCTCAGCTTTTTTGTGTTATTGTCAGGTATCGATTTAAGGTTTTAATGTATAATAATGGGATACTTTGTGAAGATAAAGATTAAATCTGCTAGAACTAAATAGCAAGCAATCCTACTGAGGGGAAAGTTCTGGAAATAAATCACCGTTAGGTGTACATTTTTGGCATCTGGAAATGAAGAAAAGTACACGAAGAAACATAAATTGACGTAATTTACATCATGTGACCACCCTGAAATAGCCATTAATTATGTACATTGAAAGAAATAGCCAACACAAGAGGTCTGCTTGGCTCTCTAGATACCGAATTCATAATAAATAAAAAGAGCCTAAACCTAAACATATTTGATGCATTTTTTTGGCTTTGAGAGCACGAAGGTGCAAAAATGAGCATTTTCCTGGGATAATCGTGTAGTGTCAGAAATAGCAATTTATCATGAGAATGGTCACTTGAAAAGCAACACGGAAACTGCTCATTAAAACTCTTAAAGCATTGCCACTATGATAACAGTTTTATCTTATTTTAACCTGAATGTTCTCTTCAAATGATTTTCAAAAATGTTGTGGAAGCTCTTCAAATGATTTTGAAAAATGTTGTGGAAGCTATTTTGGTATCTTTATAAACTCTTTTTATTGTCTATGTTGACAATTATCCCCGATAACGAGAGGGCTATTTGCGTTACAATTATTGTTGCGCCCTGTGCAACATCTTTTATTGGCCGGGAGGGTAAATTTATTGTCAGTTTGTGTATTTTGTAAGATAATTTTCACGTTTGGTGTGGAAGCAATGAACTTAGCAAAGCGGCAACATTCATTCGTGCGTATAAAGCACGAAGATAAGTTTCGGCAAAACCTATCCCTATAGTATAGGAGAAAAAGACCCTTTCCATCAGAATAAAGTGTAGATAGTACAGTTACTGGTGGCTGTTTGAGCATTTTGTTATCTGGGCCTTAAAACAACGCTATTAAATTATGTCTTTTTCCAAAAATGGTGCAAGAGTAAAGTATGTTAAAAACCTAAAAAGGGCGCCGACAGACTATTTTGGTCCGTCGGGGGGGGGGGGGGGCGACCGCCCTCTGACCATATGACAGCTCCGCCACTGTCTATAGCTATCTCAAATCCCAAACGTACTACAGACTTGTGTGCTAACGGTAGTAGCCTAAGCTGTTCAACCTCGCGAAAAATGATCAGTAAAACTTAACGAAATTATTATTATTAATAACAGACCACTGCTTTTCACTGCTAAACATGCCTTTAGCCCCTCCACTTTTTTTTATTGGGGGGGGGGTAACCCCCCAAAGCCCCCCCCCCCCCCCGGTTCCACCGCCACTGGAGACTGATTTTGCTCGTAATTACCATTGTGTCAAAAAATACATTTCAATTTTGTGAAAACGACATCAAAACGGCGTGAAATATAAACAACCGTGTATGTGAAATGTTAGAGATTAAAACTTACGGAGATCCGGATTCTTTCTCTTCAGCCACCTATGGTACAATCGAAGAAAAGAAGAGACTAAAGTTTGTCCACAAAATGAAATTGTCGTTCATACCCGTGTTTTCATTGAGTGATTGAATTGCGCGGGGTTCCCCCAGCTGTTCTCGCAATCCACCCCCCCCCCCAAAAAAAAAATAATAAATAAATGAAAGGGGAATTGTGTAAATGCATCGGAAGAAGAAGGAACCACATTGTACAGATAACATGATGCAATAACAACGTACTCACTCTACGTGCCCTTCGAGTACTCAACGGAAATATGGACCCCTCCTCCTTCATATTTCAAATCTACCCAAGAAACATAGAGGGGAATTCCCGTATTCCCAATCAACTCCTAAGTGAAAGCACAGGTTCAAAAGGCGTCAGGGAAAAGGTGTGGGTAGGGAGATGTGCACACTCTATTGCCATTATCACTCTCACACTTAAACAAAGAGAGTTTTGTTTTGATTTGAAATTGAAATAACAATACATTCCTCTTCTTATTTGAATTATTTCTAAATCATTTTTTGATTATTCTAATCTAACTTTCATCATTTAAAAAAGGATCAAAGTTTTAACCGTGTGAAACAAGGTGCACGAATAAGATTAAATTGATAACTTAAAATTAACTCACAACTGCCGACTGTGGCAACCGTATCTTTCTCGCAATGGCTCTTGCTACTTCGGTTCTCTCAAAAGCATCCGTGATTTTCTGGAAAAGAATGTTGTATATATAAAAACAGATATCTGAACTGGGTTTGAAAAATTCCTTAAAAGGGCCAATCCTCTCACCCTAAAGTACAATTTTTGTAGGAGTTTACAGAAATTCTCAATCGGCTCATCTCTTTAATTGACAGCTAGTTCAAACAATGCAAGGTGCCGTAGCTGATATTACACAGCCTGTTCTGTATAAGACTAGTGTCTTTTATTACACATTGGAGTCTTGTATACCCACCCGGAAGCAATAAACTGAGGTTATGCCTGGAGTGAGAATAAATTGTAAACATGATGTGGGAGGGGCATAAGAAAGTAGGTTAGGAGAACTGTAACTGTTTGGGATGAGAGGATCGGACCTCTAAGCCTAGAATTTAAAAGATACGTATATATTTTAGAGATTGCAATACGAATTTTTTCCACCCAAGTCTCATTGTCATAGCTTGTTTCCAACATTGCTTGTATATTTAATGTCGAAATTGGGTCACTTAAATCCAGTCGCCTAGCTAAAAGGAAGCAGGGGATGATTGCCCCTTCCCCTGGTTCTGAAAAGTAAAATATCGAAAATTAGCCATTTCTGACACCAGTAAACAACAGTGTGGTTTTTCTAACTATTCATTTCAACAAAAACTCCATTTTCATAATTATTTGTTTCAAAGATGCAAAATTTTCTGTGCGCGATTTTGAAGTTAATAATGCGGTCGTTATCGTTCATAAATGGGTTTGGTAAACTTTTACAAACTCTGGAAATAACCAAATCACCAGATCATCAAGTGATATCGGCAACTACAGTGCTATTTTCATAAATTTTCTTTCATAATATTTCAAATTTTCTACAATATAAGCTCTTAACTCTTAACATGTCGTCGGAAAGCCTCAATTTGTTGGCCCTAGATAACATTGTGTAGCAACAGCGATCATTATGCGCTTGTCAATTGAAATCAGCCCCCACCCCCCCCCCCGAACCCGGGGGTAGCCGGGACTTTGCCGGGACTTAGCCGGGGAGTTGCACAAGATTTAGCGGGGGTTTGCAAAGCACTTTGAAGAGCCGGGACATCAAGCCGGGATGTGCGCTGAGTTTAGCGGGGACTGAGCAGGGGTTTTATACACTGTTGACTGTTGCTTCACTTGATATGCCGGGATTTAGCAGGGATGTTCGCCAAAATATTGCCCCGCTATACCGGAGTTTAGCCGGGGTTTTGCGCCGAAATGTTGCCCCGCCCTGCCGGGACTTGAGCGGGGATGTGCAAATTTTCAGATGCACGTCCCCGTTAAAGTCCCCGCTATCCCCGTGTTCCAGGGAAAGTGATTACAATTGACCAGTGCATTAGTCGCCGTGCAAGTCTTAGACTTGCTTCTAAGAAATACAGTTTCTTCAAATTAAAGTTTGGTTTCGCGGAACGACTCTTTGCCAGAGGGTTGGGAATACTTTAAAAATTATTCTACAGTAATCCCACAACTTTTCACATTTCCTTATACAGGGGACCAAGATTCCAAATTTTTTTCAAACAAAAGCTCCATATTTTGAAAAAATTGCCTAGAAAGGGTCAAAAAAGCTCGGCGCGCTTGCCACTGCTAAAATAACGTTCTCAGAAAAATGGTGTTCTCACCTAAAAAAAAAAAAACATCGGAAAATTTGGGTGCTTTCCCCCGCCCCCTAGAAAATGACTACGTCACCTCTTAAATCAGAATAGTCTATTACGGAATAAATTGTGACTTTCTTGTTGTACAACTCACATAACCTGCTTTCTTTATCTGGAAGCATGTTGTACAAAGAAGGATTGTTAAACTGCAACGCCCCATTATAACATTAAAATTGCTAACGCATATTGGAACAATAAAGGTGTAGTAGCCTAGCTACCAACAAACCAAGAAAAAACGAAAACTGTAATTTGAGTAGTAAAGCAATGACATCATAAACTATTGCGCAATATAGAATTTTATATTCATTGAACAAACTTCTACTTTCTGTCTCAGCTCCGGACGGCCACGTGAACATGGAACTTGGACTGTTTGAAATCATTTTTTATGTTCTGCAATATATTGTTAAATTTTACATTTACTTGCACTTCAGCTGTTTGTTCAATAGAAAATTAAATTTGGCAAATAACAAACTTTAGCCATCAGATAAATATTGTTACCGAAACTAGTCAAGAAAAACTCGCAGTGCAGCAAGGCTGCATTGGACAAAAACAGAGTTAGAGTCTAAAAAATCCACTTTCAAATTGATCAATCCTTTTTTACTAAACCTTTTTAATCAAAATAAAGGCATTTCAAGGAAACTTACCCCTACTTTTTGGAAGCACTCAGACTCCATACCTGGTACAATGGCCAAAGTCTCCACCATAAAGTCAGCTGGGTTGTAATTTTTGGGAGAGTCATATCCCAATCTGTGCCAAACAAGAGATCTCTTTCATTTTTTGTACTAAGTTACTGATAAATTTAGGTGTGTCATACCCCAATCTGTCCCAAACAAAACAACCGTTAGTGTACGACGGTCATTGTGGGGGGAAGGTCAATTTTGCCTGAATATTGAAGTTTGAGCAATGTTAATCCATGCTGCCCGAACGTTGAATATTACAATATAACTAAACAGTGGGACCTTCGACTGTAACTCCCTTGAAAAGTGCCAAATAAATATCCCTTGTGGTCTAAGTGAAGGGTCGGGTGACCCTCTCCCATTTTGGAAAATTTTGCTTCCAGATGAGGGCTAAGAAGCCAAATACTTCGATATTACTTGATGTTTATTTTTAAAGGTATGAAAAGTACGATAATGTTTCTTGAGAAAAATCTTCCCGAAATCATTAATTATTGTCTTATGCTGCCCAAATGGATAAACCATTTTTTCCTGAATGTTGACATATATTCGCTTCCCTCGTACCGTACGTCTATAAAGGTAACTGTTCTTTGTTCGTGTTAAAGCTGGTTTGTAGGGGGATTCTCAAGTTTGAAAGCAGAAAAACCGGAATTCTTTAGTTCTGACAGGGATTGCATACAGCATGCACGTGTCCCCAATTTTCCTACAAATGCAAAGAGATCAATTACAGTAGTCTTGGTGCTATATTTTCACCCATGCACCACAGGATTGCAGGGGTCACTGTTTCCTGGAATGTGGCACATTTTTGACCGAAAAGTGTCTTCACTTTATTTTTTGGATGTCCTTTAGTCCATTTTTAGATCCACTCTTTATAATGGGGGGGGGGTACATTTCACCTTCCCCTACCCTCTTAAACTTATGAATGCACCTCACTTACTGAAAAACTACATTACAATGAGTGAGTGATGACCCTCCCTCTTTGTTCCAGGAGGGGGAGTCTAAAACCCACAACTCCGTCGAACTCTGTTTCAATGCACACTTTCTATGTTATTTTCAGAATCGCTGTGACCCACCAAAATCTTAGCCGAGGCCCACGAATGGGATATCGACCCACAGACAGTTAATTGATCCTTGATGCATAGCAAAACAAAATCTTCTCACAAGAGTAGAAAAACTTACGTTGACAAAAAAGTGAGGGCGTCCTTCACTTTGCCGAGGAATACCGTCTTGCCGTTTGAAAGGAGAAGTAGCCTGTCAAATTGCTGAAAAACCTCTGAAGAAGGCTGATGTATTGTAGTAAGAATTGTACGCCCTTCGGATGCCAAACCTCGGAGTTTTTCGACTACATTTTGAGCCATGAATGAGTCCAAACCAGATGTTGGTTCGTCACAGAACAGCAGAGGGGGGTTGGTGAGAAGCTGTTGAATGTGATCGTTTGTTACTCACGGACTTATATACATGGACAGAACATGTAACGTGTAAGTCCTATTCGTAGATTGTCGACAACGACTGGGACAAAAAAGGCGCACCAAGAGGGCCGCCGTGAAACTATAAATCGTCTGATTTGACGACAACTCTGTTATATTGTAAATAAAAGTTAAACTTGAATGGGAAACAATATCATATTCCTGCAATACGTGAAGTGATCTTGAAAATACCTCTACATATTTCAAAAATACTTCTACGTTCTTGCAAAATCCGGAAATGGACTTGAGCAAGTCTAAACTTTTACACAAAAGAATAGCAGACAGCCATTTTGGTGCGATTTTTTTCACACGTACGGTAGCGACAATCTACCGTACAGTATGCTCTGTCCATGTATAGGAAATCCGTGTTGTTACGAAACAAAAACCCTTTCCATATATATCACTTAACTCATGTATACGGATATCAATTTACAAACATGCAGAAAACTTTTAGCTACCACTGTTTTCCATTTTGGTTAGCGGTACCTTCAATATAATTAATCTTCTTTTTCGTCTTCGGATAATTGTTTTTATTCAAAAAAATCACGTTATTTCATTTCCCTCAAAATGTTTATAAGATAAATAAAGTGCAAATCGTGACAAATTCGAGCTAGTCGCGCCTAACTTTCGGATATAAAATTATCTTTCCATGGCATATGTTTCACGTAAACTGTACGCCAAGTCATTTCAAATCCCTAAAACTTGTTTTCGCCATTTTAAAAAGGTGTTCCTGCTGATTGGCCATCCAGTAAATCTTTCAAGTTTCAAGTTTTATGACTTAAGAAAGGAATAAGAGGCACATAAAATTCCTTGATTTGCAGTCTTGAATGCCCGAGTTGTTCAAAGTTCACACCTACCATGCCATGCACAGAAACAATATCACTCAGGCTAATCTGGCCCATGAATATTATCAACCCATTTGACAGTTTGAAGCGCTTTCGTGATATAATTACAGCGATCACACAGGGAGCCAAAAAATGTAATTTGCGAAAAAATTGTGAAGGTTTTGTTGAGGATTTGATGCTTTTTGTTTTGAGTGGGAAATTAATAAAGGTTCATCACGACTCTTTAAACACATCCCACTTTGTTCCTTATAGACACCTGCAACCCTTTAAAGGTGTTGGGTTTTGGGGGAGGGAAAATGTTTAGTGTCACTGGTTGTCAAGAAGACGGTTGCAGATCGTTTGTTGCATGCACATACTGAATTTATAAAACATAAAAAGAAGAGAGCTAAACTAAATCACGAAGGAATTTAAGAAATAATTACCTCCGAGGCAAATGACAGCCGTCTTCTTTCTCCACCCGATATTGACTTCAACCCTCTCTCTGGATTACCAATTAGAGAATTGGCGCATTTAATAAGGCTTAGCTAAAAAAAATAAGAAAACAGGAAAGGAGAGATAGTCGGAAGCTTGCGTTGAATTGTTATATTCCTAGATAACAAGTTATTCACTTCCATATTCCCACTATTATTACATATAATTATGGTTCCAACTCCTTCCCCAGGTAGATTCTGCAGCCCCCCCCCCCCTCCTTGAGAGAAACCCTGGCTACGCCACTGTTTGAAACGCATTTCATTTTTAATCAGGTATATAGTTGTTAGTCTTAAAGACGAATACGCATGTATTTTAATCAACTGTTAAAGTAATTCCTATCAGATTCCGCCAAGTGGCAACACCGATACAAAATGGTCTTGTTTTAAAAAATAAATGCTGCCCTCTTTCAGACTCAGCCGTCGACATGAGTTCTTCTCGGGCTGAATGCTAACAACTACAACCCTTTTTATCGAAAACCCAACATCACTGACCTTTGCATTAATCCCATCCTGAATATTATTCATCAGTCTTGGTATTTGTATCTTAAAATTGTAAAATTGCCCTACCCCACTGACTGTAAGAAACATCCCGGCAACGGTTGGTGCTCGAACTAGGTGGATATAAGGGTTTGTGTGTTTGTGGGACAATTTAACTTACTGCTCTGATGACTTCATCCACCCGTCGAAGTCTTGTTTTTTCCGGAATGTCCGAGTCCATCCTTAAGCGAGCCTGACGATAAAATAAAAAAGTATTTACTACATCCACACGGTTTTGATTTTTCTCTAAAAGATCGTTTCGAGAACTACTTACTAGGTAAATGGATTATTCCAAGGTATGGAAGAGTTTTTCTTCAAACGAAGCAAAAATTAACCAAATGGAAGGGAGTCAAAGGAATTCACCAACGAGTTTCTCTTTTTTACAAGCTGATGGACAGCTTGATGCTGATAATAACGAAGGACTGTACGATGGCACTGGATAGTACATGATAGGAAGGTTAATGAAGGCAGGGAGCTGATGAAAGTGCACGAGGGCTCATCCCGGGGCATCCAGCGATAACTCCAAACTTCTAATGTCCATATAAGTCCAGAGTTGTTTAACCCTTTACCGTTGTGCTCCAATTGAGGCATATTTGCGCGCATCTGGAGTGGGCGGAAAAGCGGACGTAGCACGCCCCGCATCGGCTTCCGTAGGCTGTTGACCCCGTGACCTTAAACTATTGTCTCTCTCGTTGTTGTGGCTCCGCGCAAAACAGTAAAGATGGGTGACAGCCGCGCTCCCCGCATGGGTCCAAAAGGACCCAAACAACGGCAAACGGTCAAAATAAGCCTGTGGAGTGTGTTTACTGCAAAGCTGATGCCGTTGTCTCTGCATGTGTGCACAAAGCCGTGGGGCAGATACTTAAGATTAACTTTGTTCATCCATAAAGGCAAGGAAGAAAGAATTTCGTTTATAAATAAAAATATCAAAACAGTACAATTACCCCAAGTAAAATATAATAGTCTGAGATTAGTGCGTTTATCCAAAGTCGTGAGTTTGTGAACAATAATATCGTCGTATTGCTTGTTTCATTTTGATTAAAATGATTGATTAAAAGATGATTCCCTTCAAAGTGTGCTTTGTAGACCACACACCCTTTTCTAGGAATATTACGTCATTAAGAAGAGGTCATGAGCATTTTAAACCTAACGAATAGGACCAAATTGTAACAGAGGTGCTTGAAAATCATGTGCCTGAATGGTGCACCACACCCTCTCCATTATACTGGTATGGCCACTGCCCGAAGCAAGAAATAATTTTCTTAATGAATCCGGTTAGGCAAGTGTATTTGAGATTTATCATTACTACAAAAAACATAATGTATGGTAACATGAATGAATTAGACTTTTTTGTTCAAAAGAAAACATCAGGTTCATCCCAGTTGGTCGATACTGTAGAAAGAGCAAAATTATGTTAACTTTTTCTGAATGGAAAACCTCTGAAGGAAATTCAACGTATTTTTCTACCCAATGAAAGTCAATCTGTAATATCCCGGTAAGGTGACATTGAGCAACTTGAACGTTTGGTTTTTACTAGAATATTAATAAAGAAAGAGTGCGCCCTCAATTTGACAAAGTTTTAAAATGGACCGACTTTGCCAAGCGATACTAGCATAAGTTAGTTAAATGTCGCCCTCTTTCTCTCAAGTTGTGCACCTTAAATTTGCTGTTCCATGTGGTACCCATGTGGTTGTACCTTTGATCTTGTCATCATATATACTGACGATGAAAGGGGATTGCTTATTATTAAAAACACGATCTAGTTAACCCATGCTGATGTATGTTACAGTATAACTGCTTACACGAAGTAACTCCGACCCGTGTTTTTCACATGATCCTGTAGATGTTGCCTTTACAGATGTTTACATATCCTCCGAATTAGTGTACCAACTCAAATGCAGTTTATCTTTACTGGTATGCCATTACAATATTCATGAAAACTTAACTCCGCACAATGGCAATGGACTTCCTATACGTAAGCTGCACAAAAGATATATATAGAGAAAATTCGTCCCACTTTGAAAAAAAATTCTGAAACTATTCTTTCTTAAATCCCTCCATAATAAAAGGAGGGACCTTGAGTATGTTTTTTTTTTTTTTTTTTTTTTTTTTTTGGGGGGGGGGGGGTAGTGTCCTGCACCATAATTGCCTTTTGGTTAGTTAGTTAGATAAAGTTTTCCGGCCCAGTTTTCAGCCAATTGCCTGACTTTTGCGTTTTTATCTGCTGTAAAGTAGGGCTTCAACCACTATTATCGCTCGGATGGGCTAGGCACATATGCTTAGTGCTCGCATGCACGTATGCAGCACGAAAGTAAGAGAACCCGGTACACTACGTTCAGGGCTCGGTCTTTCTGTTTGTGTATCAAAAATTGTGTCCATCACAATTCCATATAGTGCGGCAACCCTCTTAGCGTTCCCATATTTCTACGTGGGGGGGGGGTTACACTGCAAAAGGTATCAGAAAATATTGATTCAAATAATTTTATTCCAAATGCCACCCTCCCCCCCCCCCCCTCAAAGCAAGACTAATGTCATGGTCCTAAAATTAATTTCATGTGTTATTTTCTCTTGACTATTCTATAAGACTCACTCTTATCATAATCACCGTGTCATAACTTTGAGCAATATAATCACTGCATCGAGGGGAAACTATCAAGAGACACACCTTATTTTAAAGGATAAATTTTCTTAAAGAAAAGTTTGCTATATGACAGTATGATAGAGAGTTTAACAACAACAAAAAAGATCTTTTGTAATTTATACTTTAACCAAATTTTATGGAGGAATGTGACGCACGCCTCTAACCCCAACTGTCACAATTGAAGTTAAAACACACCCTTATTGCTTAGTGCGTTTGTAAGACATATCTGGTGGCATCTTTGATAGAGGTTCATAAACCGACGCATCCTTTTCCCAGGACAAATGAGGGTTAATCTTCAAATTTTTTTTTTTAAAATTGTGTCAGAATCCTGATTGTACTCTTTAAACGTGTTTAGCAATTTAATACTTATTTTGCACTCCACTTTACAAAAACGTCTAAATTCCAAACATGCTTAGCAATTAAACGTATTTTAAAACGAATTTTTTAGGACTAAGACTCCCGTGTTTAGCATCTTAACATGTATACAAAGTGGGGGAAAGTGTTTAGAAAAGCGTGTAGTTCCTAAACACCTTTCTAGAGTGTTGGGTTTATTCTAGGTTAGCATTAAGGTACAGTAATATGTCTCTGGCTCCATCACTTTTGTCATTATTACAAAAACGGGTCGAAAAACTGTCATTTTTTGGAATTAGGGTTGTGGTCTATTTCCAAGAAGCTGATCCGTCCACTGGCATGATTTGCCCTTACTAGTCGTGGGAAAATATACATTCAATCAAACTGAAAAGTATTTTCCCCTTACCTGGAAAATAAGGTGTTCTTTAACTGTAAGACAAGGCATACACATGTCTTCTTGTTGAACGTATCCCGAAATCTTTGCAGTTGACAAACCAATGGGTTGTCCATTTACAAGAATGCTTCCACCAGTCACCTGGAGTCCGTGAAGTCGGTTGTTTAGAGTGTGGAGAAGGGTTGTTTTACCGGCTCCGCTGTTAACAGATAATAGTCACATGTTGTACGAGAGAGACGAAAAAATTTATAAAAGATCATGTTAGAGGCAATCAGAGTTAATTTTTATCATTTTTTTCACAAATGTAAATCTGCATTGCCGTACATTGACTTTAAAAAAATGATCCGTGATCATGATCTAACTTAGTCATTGGTTACAGAGTGGTGGCTGTTTAGTCTTGCATGCGGGTTTTTTTTTTTCGTATTACCCGACAAATACTCATAAATTTTCATTCAAGAGTGAATAACACAAAACCATCTTTTTCTAATCTATATTCTCATAAACACAGTGGCGGCGGAAGCGGGGGGACGGGAGGACACGTCCCCCCCCCCTAAATTTCTTAGCGAGGGGACGCCCCCCCCCCCCTAAAATTCTTAGCGAGGGGACGTCCCCAAAAAATCAGAGAAGAAGTAAAAGAAACTCGGGAGCCTTGAACCAGTTCAAAGTTGACTTGAGACTACAGTTAACCCACCACCGAACAGAGCAGCCGAAATTGACCTAGCCTATGTTCTGCCATTGTTTGGCTGATTCTTGTCACGGTCCCCTGCGACCATGCTCTATGCCTGCGTCCTAGTATTTGGCTACAAATCATTACAAGAATCTGGCAACCTCGCCCGGTCCGCAAACCAGGTGTATGTAGTATATCACTTGTCCAGTGAAACCGAACCTTTACTGTACTAGTATTTTCCCTCCGCGAGAAGTGAAGCATTGCCATTGCCATCACGTGAACGAACAGTTGACCAGTATTCACTCATCATAGACCGTGAGTCATTCACTTACAGTAGGCTATTTCCACTGCATTCATTCATTCTACATACATACAAGAATTTCAAGAAATAGACCTTCAATTAAAATTCAAAATCAAAACAAACTTACAGGTGCAGTACCAAACCAAGGACGAGTACAGGGGGCAACTGATTTTAGAGTAGTTAGGTAACTGCGCCTCTTTTCCTTTGGGTTTGAAAAATGATTTTAACAAAACCAAAATTACAAACATAACAACGCACTACTGTTGATGTTCCAGAAATAGCCTATAGGCTATCTGTGAACGCAAATATTTCGCACATTTTTGTTCATTGAATTCACCGTAAAATGTTCCAAAAACGGCTTAGATTGCACGAAAGAGCTTGTAGAATCTCAGAGCTTCCAGGGCCCTAAGGCGGGCCCTGGACCCACGCCAGTGGGACTTCGCGCTTCGCGCTCGTAATGTGCGCTGCGCGCTCATAGGGTTCGTTTCACGAGTCCAACTATTTCATCTTGTTCACTGATTGTCCCTCCCCCCTCAATTTTTCATGCTTCCGCCGCCACCGCATAACCAATCAGTTCTGAAACAAACAAACCTGTTTGGGAACAAAATAAAAGGTTAATATTCTTTGTCAAACTCTGATTATCCCTTTAATATTGCAAAGTGCGTAATACGTCAGCAGCATTTCTGTCACAGGCATCTGAGCATAGGCCTTACAATGGGTAAATGGCTATGATGATAGCAAATGTTATTATGTAGTTGTACTGAGCAATTGGGAAAAGGATCTCTGTCAAACTGATTCCCCGGGTAAATTGAGCACAACATACTTCTGTACTGATTGGCCCGAGCGAGCTTTAATTCCTGCACTGATAGGCTAAAGTGGGGATTAATTCCTGCAGTGATGAGCTAGAGTGAGGTTTATTCCTGCAGTGGTGGGCTGGAAGGAGGATTAAGCATGGTTGTACCACATGTCAAAATATTAGTTCCAATATTTAATTTTGAGTGACGACCAACACCATGCCCTAAAATATTCGTTATCAATAACACACAACGCCTATGTCAAAAAGACGTATACTATTTATTGTGGGAGAGTCGAATCTAAAGACTAAGGGTATCATTTCTCCAGTCTCTTTATTTTAACGCAAAGAACTTACTGCAATGAGTTCCGAAACAAAAGATGGCTTGAAAAGTTCAACTCATGGAGGCAGGCTTCGCCTATCCCCTCTCATGATCGGAGACCCAGCCCAATTTATCAAGAGGAACAGCGAAAAGTCAGAGTCGCGTTCAGCGTTGGAAACAGATAGCCCTTACGACGACGCCTGTCAGCATGTCTTAATTGATAGGCTGTACACTATTATAAATTACAGATAAATGCCTAGAATGCAAGTTATACACGATATTGGGTAATTTGTTTCGAATAATTGGTCAGCCAAGTGGTGGGTTACCCAAGAAAGCGATTTATAACCACATTATACACGGATTCAACAATTTTGGACAAGTTTTATCCATTTTCTGTATTGTCACATACGTAACCAGTGTTGGTGATTATTTTACCCAACTGCTTTTATAGTGTTCCGCGGTGAACATAGATCATCATTTTCGCCAGCTACGGAATTTCTGAGCAACTAATGCAGGGTTGTCCAACCTACGGCCCGCGGGCCACGGTCCGGCCCGCGAAAAGGTTCCGTCCGGCCCGTCGGAAATAATCTATATTGCAAAATTATTCAATAAGCAGATTAGTTGATGACTACTTTAGGTTTCGCCGTCCGCTATGGCATGCTTACTTTTGAATGAAATAATTCATTTCAAATGTCTGCTACATGTAGCTACATTGGAGTGTTGTCCACAGGGGCGGGTTGAGAATGATTCAGGAGGAATATGAAAAAAAGCTTTGTCCGAATATTCTGCCCAACACCATCAATTTTTGCTAAAATTTATTTATTTGTTCAATCAAAAACGAAAATGAATCAGTGTTCCCTACCCGCAATGATTGCATTTTGTTGCCTTGGGCGTCTTGAAAAATTGAAAAAAAAAAACGAGTATAGAATGCGGCCCCTCGTCCATCATAACCATTACATGTGGCCCACCGCTGCGAAAGGTTGGACAACCCTGAACTAATGGTTAATACAATTCTCTTAAAAGTAAATAGTTTACTTACCCCAAACTGGGGTCCATCAGCCTTCATCTTTAAAATAGTATTTGCTTGCATGTACCATTGGTGGTTGTACTCTAAAGTACCACTTGATTCCCTAAATTTTACTAAATATGATGGGTTTGTAAGAGACTGTATGTTGACAGTAAAGTTAGGACCCTTTAAAAATGATGGACCCCACTAATGGCCAACTCCACTAGCTGTAGCTGATATAATTCGTCTACATACCGCGTGTATGGTCTAACGATAAGAGCATCCGCCTCTCACGCGGAAGGCCCGGATTCTATTCCCAGGCCGAGTCATACCAAAGACTCTAAAAATGGAACTTACTGCCGTTTTCGTGATACTTCGCATAAGCAATGGAGTAGGAAAAACAAGCCACTGAGCCACAATTGGAAAAAAGGCCGTGGCCGGCACGACTTCAACCAATAGGTTGGAAACTGGGCCGTAAAATTCCATCTAACTAACCAGTCCATGCCAGAAATGGTATCTCGTACCCGGATGTATATCTACATATGATACCGAACAACTCACACCTTAACAATTTTCACGAGCTTCTCATCCCCGATCCTCTACCTGCGTAGCAGGCTGTACGGCAAATGCCTTGTTCAGTTGGCAGCTAAAGAGCTGAGAAAACAGAGCACGCTCTACTGATCCCCTGAAGAAAGTTATTCAGACAATCACCGACAATCACCCCCCCCCCCCCCCCAAGGAAATTTGGAACTTTTCTGGATAATAATTTACTGGTAACTGGTGTACTGGTGGGGATTTATCAGGTGGAAATTATTCGAGGGAAGTTTGAGGGAGTTTGCACCCCATCCCTGCTGACGGCTACACCATTGTTAACATGCATAACCAATACCACTGAACCCACGGTCACACTACAATTCGGATCGGATTCCGATACGACTTTTGTAAGTTTGGCTTTAAATCTTCTCCATCTCTGGTCGGAAAGAGCCCAAAATTTCCCAACCTTTGTAATTATATGCTTCATATCGCAGCACTAAGAAAATTAAATTCATTTCGTGACGGCACATCGACAGACAGCTTTCACCGGACTATGGATGTCTGAAAAAGCCGTCTGTCGGTGTGACTTCACGACAAAACTTCAGTTGACATTTCATTTTCTTTCTCTCTGAATCAAATCTTTAATTTACTCTGGTTGGCAAATTTGGGGTTCTTACCGACCAGAGATAGCCAAGATATGAACAAAAAAACCCAAAATTGGATTGGAATCCGATCTCAAATTGTTAGAGTGTGACCGCGGCTTTACACTTGCGTTAATACAGTTACCTTGATCCCATTATAGCAGTCAGCGTACCCGGTTCAGCGATACCAGTAACTGTGTACAAATAACCAAGATAAATAGTTACTGGTATGATAATTGGTGCACGAAGATAAACCAGTATGGTAGAACTATATAATAAAGCCAATCAATAAAGCGAGTTAATCATCCCAACCTTTCCTTTTCACTTTGTATTTTCTTAGCTTGACAGAAAGAACAACTTGTAGAGTTTTACCGTTTACGTGAAATGTTAGTTCGTAAGTACTTCTGCCCTCACCCTACCGAAAACACAGTCACCTAAATTCGATTGGTATAGGCTATCCTATTTTATGAATGGCTCTTGAGGATCACGACACAAAATTTTTATCAGTTGTGAAACTTAACAGCATGCATAGGTCTGAATGACCCCTTCTGTTCTTTTAACTAATTGCATTATTGCATGTATCATGGAACCACTATTTGGTGGGACTTTTAATTTAAGGTGTAAAGTTACCGGTACGATTTGCAAAGTGGATAGTTCTTATATACTTATTAATGCAAAGACTACCCCATGATATTGTCTTTCCTGTAAAGTTTGATGCTATGTCATCTATATACATGCAAATCATCAAAAGGTAATGATAGAAGAGTACTACACATCTTCACTTTTCTTAAATCTCTCAAACAAATAAGTCTTTTTCATTTGTCGTCATTTCATAAAACTTTGGTTTACCTTGGCTTGCAGATAGGCATATAATCACAACTTGGGTTAGAGATAAAATAATACATATTATTGAAATCACAAGGGTATCAACAATTCTGATATAGCGAGAAAAGTCAAGTTCTGCAATTTCCTGTTAACGACACTAAGGGGCGAGGGATTCTGGCATTCCCATTGTCAGAATCCTCACCGCCCCCCCCCCCTCTCCACCGATGACCTCACTTGATAACTTGATAAATCTCAGAGCTTTCCAGGGTTTCCGGTTTTGTCAATGTACCCAATAAGACGGGACTCTGTGCCCACCCACCAGATCTCTTTCCTGCGCCTAACATGAGGGCTTAACTGAAACGATGTAATTGTCAAGTACTCAATGTCTTCAAAATCTAAGAAGATCAGAAGACGGGGGAAACTTCGTCCAACATTGTGGTCTGTGCGTGGACGACCAATCGTGGCATTTGGACTCTTAGTCAGGGTAACCTTGCCTCTGCCTGTCTATCTTTTTGTATGATTGTCTCTACATATGTCTGTGTCTGTCTGTATATTTGTCCTCAGTGTGCTTCGTTAAAGGCTCAGTTCTCTCACCCCAAACAGTAACAATTCTCCCAACCTTCTTACTGAAGGCCCTTCCACAATTGTCTGAAATTCATGCTCATCCAGATACAATCTCAATTTATTGCTTCAAGGTGAATAAAGAAAAACTCAATTTATATAATCAAAACACTCTCAGTACCATTCATGCTGTGTAACATAAGCTTTGGTACTCTGCATTGTTTGAATAAGCTGTCAATCAAAGAGCTGAGCCAATTGAGAATTTTGGTACCCCCGTACCAAAATTGTAGTTTGGGGTGAGAGGTTTGGCCCTTTAAGCCTTTGGTCAGAAGGTGTTTGTGATTGAAAAGATTAAAACCGGATTAAACAGACTTCGAGTCTTTTAGTGCGGGTTTTAAGAGTCTTCAAAAATTTGAGTTTACATGAAATTTGGTGTGATCGTTCTTTCTTAATATATCCATAACAAAACGAAGAGCTTGTAGTTTTTTTTATAGAGCCTCTGTCTAAATTGTCACTTTGGTGTAAAATGTCGCATTTTAATCTGCCGTAAAGAAGGGCGAATCTCACTATTTTCGTTTGGATTGGATAGTCACTTAGATTTATGCCTAGTGTTTTATGGATCTACTGCACGAAAAAATGTACACTAAAAAATCTGAAACATTACACTTCTAACTAGTAACTACATTCCTATCCATGTTTTATTGATTGTAGTGAGGGTTGCTAGGTGGACCCGTCTAGCCCACGGACTAGTAAGGTCGGTTTGTTTATCCCACGTTGTGTCCCACAATTCCATGCGGCAACGAATTACAGAAATTGCCTGTTTTAAACTAGTATTTTTATCACCATTTTCTTTTTAGTATTGCAAGGTTGTATCCAGTAACAGAATGTTTTACTTCGTCGTCGTGAGAGAGGTAAAGCAGACACACGAATTGATTTAGTCTTATAGACGACCGCTATTGTATGAATGGCTCTAGAAAATTATGTGACAATATTTTCTAACTGGATTGTGAACGCTGTGAGGAGTACCTCATTGTTTCATTTTGAATATGCAATATTCAAGTTGTGGACTGTAATATACTCTTGGAAAAGTCATGTGATGAATTAGCCTTAGAATGAGCTGTTGTTTTGAAACGAGTTTGGGCAACTCGCTCTGAGTTGCACTTTAAACATAAATATTGAACTTACCTTTTCGGAGGATTGTTTTTCCTGCTGGATTTTTCCACTGCGATGACAATTTCCCTGTTATGTTTCCAACTGACTTAACAGTTAAATCTTTCCATGCTAGTGTTACTGGTTCAAATTCGCCGATGGCACTGGGAGATCGTTTAGTAGTTCCATACTGCTGAAAGCCATTACCTCCTATTGCTTCCCTAAAGAATTAAACAAATTAAAAAAAAAATATGTGGAATAACTTTTTTTTAAAATAAAAGGTACTAGCACCGGCATTTAATATCAGTATGTTTCGAGACGTTGTGTAGTTATTGAAGAGTCTTTGAAGTGTACCTCAAGTACAAAAAATTAAAAATGTATATTTAAGAGAAGGAATGATAAATTCTAACAGTTTAACTTCCATCTTCATAGCACATTTCTGAGCTGAGATATGAAATGTTGAAATTTATTCACTTAAAAAAAAATTGTCTATTGCGCAATCATTTGTGACTTTCTTATTGTACAACTTATATAACATGCTTTGTTTCCCATTAAAATTAAAAATTCTTTATGACCTTGAAAACTTTCTGTTTGCTTGTATAGCATGTTTTACAGAGAGGGTTTAATTAATCACATCACCCCATAAGAGTAAGGGAGCTATCACACCTTGGAACAAGGTGCCGTAAATTTCAGAAAAACAAAGAAATACAAAGATTGTCATTTGAGTACTACAACAATGACACCACAAATTATTGCGAAATATAGAATATTTCTATAGAATATAATTATATTATTGCGAAAAATATTCATTTTTCATGCCCTTTAACATATGTTTTTGAATATTTTTACTTGAAGTACACTTTAATGTGATCACATGGGCGTCCGCAGGTAAGGGCAAGGGGGGGGCACTTGTCCCCCCCCCCCCCTGGAAAATCAAAAAATTGAAAAAAAAAGTATAAAAATCAAAGCAAAACCCGAACAAAACGTGTTTCCCGAGTTTCTGTGCCAAAAATAGGCTTTAAAAATGCCATTCCCGGCGATCTGGGAGGCATTTTGTCCTGATATTTTCGCACATTTCATGTCAATTCATGGTGACTGGGAGGTTTTGCCCCCGTCTAGAAATTTTGCCCCCCCCCCCCCACATACTTTTTTCTGCGGACGCCCATGTGTGGTCATTGATAACGGCTAATAATCGTTAAAGAGAAAGTACAGTCATCCTGCCCAACTCAAATTTGTATAGTAGACTGTTCTGTCATGATTAGTTTTTGAGAATCACGTTACAATATTTTTCACGACAATTCTGAAATTTACTAGAGATAACTGCTGGCTTTGTCTTGAATATGCAATCAGTCGAACCCCTCATGTACTATCGAAAACGCTAATTTGAAGAGAAGTGAAAAGAAAATTTCGAGACTAAGCTGTTGCTTGGAAATAAGTTGTTGAACGACTGTTCTTGCCTTATAAACGTTAACTTATATACAATCAGGGGTTGCGGAGCGAATTTTGAGTGTGGGGAGTCTATTCACCAAAGCGGCCCTATATGATTCAACAATTTGATGGTAATCCCCAACTTGGCTTACTGCATAAAAAGCGGGGGGGGGGGGGTAAAGTGGGCGTGACTGGTCAATTGTGACGTCATGTGAAAGCTCTCTGTACTGATTCCTATAGACGAATCCGATCAGCTTGTGCCCAGTGGAATTGCAGGAATCAAGATACAATTCAGTGTACAACCACCCATGATACAGTTAAGCAAGGAAACTGAAAGACTATTTAAAACGTTATAGACGCCAGTTATGATGGAATAAAAGCATACTATCATTTGCTGTCCTGATTCGCCTATAGAGTGCTTTCACGTTACTTTACATTTGGTAAGCCACTCCCACTGCCTGGCAAAAATCAACAGTGTTTAGTGCGACAGTACGTCACACGTGGGTCGTCCGCTGTTTCTTAGCTAGCTACACTATCTGAAATGCGTACTACACTAGGTTTTGTCCGTCAAAGGGCTTGTGACGTAAGTGAAAGCACACTATAGAAGGCAGTGGCCAAGAAAAAAAAACCGCAAACTACAATGATCCCGTTCACCTGTACCGATCGATGCTCTTTTATTTTGACTCATAAAAGTATGCAAATTTAATGTCAAGTTTTACTTCGAAGGGTAGCGTAAATGGCAAAATATTGCATGTAAAGACGCAAAAGTTTCAGTTTTATCCTCTCCAACCACCGCAATTCAACTTTTAACACTGTACCTGTCAGAGTCGAAAATCTTGCACCATCTGGGCTCCTTGAAAACGCCAAAACTAAAGGGCGGGGACATCCCCTCCCCTTGGACCCCTCCCCCAGGCCGGCGATCACTCTACATATTGTATGCCCCCTCCCATCCTTCAGAGAAAGCCGGCGTTCGCCACTGCAAGAAGGCTAGTTAACTGGTCCACCCGAAGGTGCTTCAGTCCGGCACCTGTTCTAATTGTGTCGTGATTAACGTAGTATTTATACCGATACATTGCCTATGACTTTTGTTATCCTGAACGTCCAGGTCTATCCCGAATATTTTCAAAAGTTATAATCCACGATAATGCTAGCGCAAGATATCCATACAGGTTTGAAGAGTAGTGTCAAACATCTCAGTTAGAATAAAATTCAACCAAAAATTACGTTGCTCTGATCGCAAACGAAGTTTTTTCCATTAGTGCTCTCCAATGGCTTAGAATTCACAATAATATGAACGTTCATATAAGATGAGCGTTCTCGTTTCTGATTGGCGAACCAAGCTCTTATTGTTCGTGAAGCCACTTTTGTCGCTATCTGCTCCCTTACGTCGGAATGATATGAAAGGCAAAATTACCCATACCCTCGACGTAAGGGTGGCCCTGACTAGAGCTCAGTGAACTTATCATCTATCAAGTGATGGGTGTCTTGAAATAGCTGTGAACTTTGACACGTACTTCCTATACAATATGCATGGACAGGGCATGTAACGTGTACGCAATGTGCGTAGATTCCCTGGTAGCATTCCCATATGGGCCGCATATCGAACATATGGGGCCCATATACCTTTTGCACCCAAGACCTATATAGGACGTCCCATATGGGCCAGCCCAGGAAATCCATATGATGCATATGGGATAGTGCTGGGACCCATTTGGGCAATTGCCCCATATGGGCCCCAGTAATATCCCATATGGGCATAAGGGCATACCGGGCTGGCACATATGGGCCCCATATGGGTCTTGGGTGCAAAATAATATGGGACCCATATGGTTTGACGTATATGGGGCCACATGGGAATGCTACCTGGGTTGTCGTCACAGTCTAGGAGACTAGGACCCAAACTTGAAATGCAAAAAACACCTAAATAGCGGTTGTTTCTCTCCATCCTTAGACTTTTCCCTCATGCCCCACCCCCATCCACCCACCCCTCCGCCTTCCACCACCCCAGTGGGCCAGTGGCAATCCTGGCTATGCGCCTGATTTTCTAACAAAATCTGTTTATTTCCTTCAGCAAGTCCAAACTTTCACACTAAACCGTAGCAGACGCCTTTTCTCACACGTACGGTAGCGACAATGTACTGTGCAGTATGCTCTGTCCAAGTCTGTGGGCTTTCACATTGATGTACCCTTTTTCAGTTTCACTTTGTAGTTGGTATGAAACTGGGGGTATAGATGATATGGAGGCCCATATGGATACGCCTACGTCCGAGGTAGGCCTAAATAGTGCATGATACGACCGAAGACTATGCGCCATATAGAGCCACTAACCATTTTACAACAAACTGTAGTAGCAGACGACGTTACTCATGAAATGCTAGGCTTAGGATTTCTCAGTGGACAGTAACTAAATAAATGCCAGGGAGCGTATGATACAGTGAAGATACGTTCAAAATTTTGTTTCATGGTGGCGGATACACACACGAAGTGAAAATCCAGAAAACTGGGAGTGCAACATCCACACTGCCGCGACGACGGCTTAGTAACAAATAACTATAGCCTACGTTACAACATTATATTACTATACAAACGTTACGCACAGGCCTAACCGTGTGTGTGCATCACCAAAACGTTTTGGAAACACATGTCGAAATCGATCAAACAAACAGGAAACCCTTAAGCTCCCGGTATATAACAAAGTGTAAAGCTTCTATGGAGCCAAGAAACAGTTGCAACCATATATGAAACATATACCAGCACTTTTAAGACAATATATTGTGCAAATAATACGTGTGGCTTATAGTGTGCGATATATAATTTTGTACAAACTATGTGGACATCTGCTTCCGTGGCGCAATCGGTTAGCGCGTTCGGCTGTTAACCGAAAGGTTGGTGGTTCAAGCCCACCCGGGAGCGACAACTCCTTTTTTTTTTTTTTCTTTTGTCACGACTTACTGTAGATTTCTTATTGAGTGATGGTTTCTAATGCAGATATGTGCAGTTATTCCTTCAAAGAAAAAAAAAAAAAAACCCGGTTTAATTGGGTATATTAAATTTATTCAGCAAAACTGTGCAAGAAATTGTTTGGTTGTCTATGTAATTTCAGTTATGGTATATTAGTGTAAAAATGCATACGCTAATTTCATCACTGTAAATAGGCTATATTATATTATTTGTACTTATATTTCCACTATTTTTTTAATCAAGATATAAATAAAGTTTCTTCCTGCAAGGAAAAAAAAGAAAAAGATATAATTGTAAATATCTTTTCACCTTGTATATATTCTGCTTTCCTTCAAGGAAAAAAAAGATATAATACTGTACGTATCATCTATCAGTACTAAGTGATAGAAAATGTTTAATTAATATTCTACCCTTTGTCTTGCACACAATTTTATTTACATTCTTCCTTTCGTCTGGTACACATTATTCAGGATGGTAATAAAGTTACTTCCTTCAAGGATAAAATGGAGTGTGTTATAATTGTGTGTGTTACAAAGTCTCTCTACATTGAGCCACAACTGGAAAAAGCCGGCCGTGGCCTGTCCAATTTAAACTAATCGGTTTGAAACTGAGTCGTAACACTACTACGGTAACTAATTTTACATTCTCCAGTTCTCTATATACATGTTCTTTGCGTACAGTACTTCGTATTCACCTGGCTACTTTTCTAAAGATTATTTGATAGTAGGTTTATATCTATGTTATTCAAGACAGAAATAAAATGTAAAAAAAAATAAATAAATGAATAAAATATAAAAAGCTTCTCTTGATTATAATATGGGTTTGTGATTATCTCTTGGTAAAATTACGTGTGTATTGTGTTTTGTGTCGATTCTTTAATGAGTTTTTCACTCTAAAAAACTAAAAATATACCGTAACAGAAAAAATTTTTATTGTAAACGTGTAAATCTTTTGAATTATGAGAGTAATTTCAAGGAATCAGAATACTCGTTAATATTCTTTTAACATTTTAACTCTTGTTTTATGTGACATATTTGATGTGGATAAAAATAAAGTTCTCCTTCCTGTGAATAAAAAAAGAAATCATGGGTTTCTCGCCACATCTTTTTTATGTGGTATTTTTGAAGGAAATTATACTTAATCATATAAATTTTTACACAAATTCATAACTGTTAAAGGATCAATTGAAAAGTAACCGATTTTTCACACTCAAGTTCTAACTCTAAGATCGCCGTGCAACAATGAAAAAACTTTTACATATGAACTGAGATTGCATAATACCAAATACTATTCTCAAAAACTAAAACCGAAACTGTGCTGTTCGACCAGGCAGGCTCTAACAACGCTGTTTTATGGGCAGATGGGTGTGCGGGGTTTTTTCCTTTTTTTTCCTTTTCCCTTTTTTTTTTTTGCGTGTGATACTTCTTCAGTATGCAATATATGTATGCCTAAAAGTACATGTGTCCAGCGGTTTACAGAGGGATATTTCCCCCGTTTGTTGCCTTTGCTCTCCATGACCCCGCCTCCCGCTCACTGAGCCAAATACTGTTCTTATACTTGGACTTAATTTTTCATCTCGAGATACCTATCTCCTGACGCTTTTTTATCAGCCAGATACATCCCTGTACCTACTAAGAGGCCAGTGCTCCTGGAGACATCTCTCCCTGAAATATACCATTAAGGGTTGTCGACCTCTTCTGCTAAGGCAAGCTATGCCTATCCTGTAACGAATCTTCACCCAGAGGTATGCTACAGCCTTAGATCGTCCGGACCCGACCAAGGGTTTTCCTGAGCATGAGCTTGCCTGCACCTTTCTTCATAGGAAGGCCAAAACTGATACGAGGAAACGAAGCGAGCGCGCACAGGGGGGTGGGGGGGACTCGGTCAACGATACACTCCCCTACCACGATGTGAATCTTTTTAGTTATTTAATGTTAAAATACGTGATTTGGTGCATAATTTATACGATATTTTGCATGCTTTATTATGTGTTTTATGAACTATTTTCTAGGACTAACCACATTAAAACAAAATACGCACATACTGCTAGCAAATAATTGAGTTTGCGCGGAGCGTAAGAAAGTTGCTTCTCAGTTGTTTCTAAACATTTCAGTTTTGAAATCTCATGCCCTGCAAAATGAGTCTAGTCGCTATGTAATAAAGGAGACGTGTATTTTCCATGTATAAATTATATTTTTAAACGTTTTAAACTCGAAAACTTTGGTACAGCAAAGATGGCAACTTTTGACTAATCATTGTAGATGAAGCAATTACCATAATTACAGAACATTTCAAATCATATGAATCTTCGAGACGGAAATAAATACTTAGAACCTATGTGGGAGGGGGAGGGGAACTTGGCGCAGATCTCCACCATCAGCTAGATAGAGGAAGTAATCACCAAATACTTCTTCCTGATGGCAGGAAACTATCACTTCTCAAACACTCCAACATCATGAACATGCATCCAAGACTGAACCATCTTTGTCTTGAAATTCCAAATTAATTCAGATACTGGAGCAGTAGCTCTGGCAGTGCCGCCATCGATTTGGGCAGGTATTTTAACAATATACTTGCAAAAAATTCTCGTCGCCCCTGAAGAAAATATATTGGCTACTCATAGGTTTTGGAAGGTGTGCCATTTAGGATGGCTTCAGTTGGTACTATGACGTCACTCATTCACGATGATAGCTAGTTAGATAACACACCTCATCCCTGAAAAATGGTGGTTCATCCATCAATATGTTGGGGCTAGGGTAGTGGGAGGCGGAAATTTTTCTCCGCCATGCTCGCTCCACTTCCCATGTCTATGGAGAGGCGAATTTTAGCACTCTCTTTATATATAATATACGGCGATTTGAATTTCGAATAAAGGTTTGAAAGAATTAGAACATTCGGCCCATTTGGGGGACTGACTTGCACAAGACTATGAAATCAGGCACAGAAATATTAGCTGCTGTTGGGAATGTATCACGAAGTTTAAAAATTACATATATTTTTTTTCATGAAAATGACACCCTGACTATGTGCGATATCTTTTTACTTTTTAGGGCAATTTGGAGACGTTGAAGTTTCCCGGTCCCTGTAGGCGCTGAATCCCACAAATTATTTAAGGCCTCGAGTAATTCCCTGCATAGTCTCTCACAGCCAGTTAAAATATACTGGGGACCATTTAACAAAAGGGGCTTTTCACAAGAAGTTTCCTAACTTGCTAACGATAGCACTAATCTCTAAGGCTAACCTAGTCCCAAATCCTAGCAAAGAACACAATCGACACAACTCAATAACAACAGCTAATCAAAAAATTCCTTGTCAAACAAAAACAAACAAAAGAGCCGATCTACGCTTACGGCAATTATTTTATGAAAGTAATTTAACTCCACACCCCCTTAAGAAAAAAATGGATGGGCGAATTCTTGCCGGTAGGATCCAGGTGGTTCACGTAAGGGTCCCTGGTGGGATCCAGGAGAAAAGCTCCGTTGGGGTCAAGGTTGCTAAGTTCTCGTCGGAATCTTTGAAGATTTAGCCCATAATCTCTGGGTGAAAACCTAAGCCCAAGTGGAAGAATACGTATACTTTACTTTAGCAGATGGTTCCAGCTCAGAGACCGCTCACGAACACCGGCGTGTGCAGGGGGACCCAGCTAAACATGACCCCCAATTGATAGGGGAGAACAATGAAAGAGGGAGAAAAAAGGAGGTTGGGAAGAAAGAAAAGGAGAAGGAAGAAAGTGAAAAGAAGGGAAATAAAGAAAAAAGAAAAAGGGAACAAAAGTAATGAAGATGGGAGCGAGGCGGAGGAATGTTGAGTAAATGGTATAGCAATGACGTAAATGACAGAAGGATACTAACAATGCCGAAATGGTTGGAAAATGGAAATTAATATTTTTTTTCCTAAATTTGCTCGAAAACTAAAGAGTGTCATAGTCAAAGTGAACTTTTCATAAAAAGTCAAAACGAGTTGCAACCCACCCGAGCAGCTTATGGTAAAAGCAATCTTCCGCTCACTTCGTCCCCTTGAAAAAAGCACTGGATGTTAAACACCTATAAATAGAAGACAGGCAGGCAATTTCGTTCCTTTAGGGGAGGACCCACTCTCTGAACATATGGACGTTTATGGGATAGAGGCTACTTCAAGACCACCTCTCTTGAACCAGGGAGGTGATAGTACATCTAATATCAATTATCTGCTTTAATGTACAATAAATCCGAAAGTGCCATAGCCAGACGTTTTCTCAAGAAGGTGCAGAACACATTAGCATTGTGTGATCGTCGGCCTTGGGAGGGGTCTACACTCTAACAAAAACTTGTTTAGTACCGTAATTGGATATGTCCCCACCTTAAAGGCATGTTCTGGAGACAAAATTCGTTAACTTCAAAATAAGCAGAAAAATTTTCTCTTTCAAAAGGTGAAAACTGCATTTCAATAGCTTATAGCATTTGGAAGATACAAATTTTTAAAAAACTGCAAATTTTTCTTGGGATTTGATGCATCATGGGAAATCTGTGATGTCATTGTGGCACATTAATTTGACGTTGCATTCAATTTACTTATAATTATGATGCCGCTGCAGACAATATTAAGGAACATTGTTGGTTGTGCTCTACATATGTTGAAGGGTAATGCTAGATCTACAGGAAAAGATATTCAAACATTCCAGCAGGACCAAATTTCAAGGACAAACAGGGTGTTAAATTATAAAGAAAAACAAAAGGAATTTGAAGCAATGTGCCCACATTACATAACTTTCTGTGGTTTTGTTGAAGAGCAGAGGTATTTTTTAACAGAAATAACCCATCTTTAAAGTGAGATATCTTGAGTTAGGAAAATGGTATTGCGATAGGGTTTGAAAGACATGGTGTGGAATATTTTTGTTTTTCTTACAAGACAAAGGCAAAAAGCCACCAGAACATGCCTTTAAAACACGCTTAAATTACAAAACCAAATTTATGTCTGACACGTTAAAGAAGAACACATTCTAAGTGTTCTGGTAACAGTTTAATTCATTTCCAATGTTTGATTCTCGAGATATTAGCAATTGCAGTTGACAGATTTTATATAAATAGTGAACTTAAAGCAAGCAGGCAGGCAGGTAAGATATCACGGATTCACATTATTGGTCGATGCTTTGTTTGTCTTTATTTTTCATCCTATTAGTTTGACCTTGAACTTATAATTGATGCCATCTTGCCCCTACGGAGCTTGAAGTTTTAAATATCATTGGTAAGGATGCTGCTATATGGCATCAACATATCGTAGTTTATTTACTTGTAAATTATAAATGAACAAAAACCGTTGGCCCAAAAATATGAATTCATGACATCACACCTGCTTTCTTCAAGTTTATCAGTTCGGGAAATAGCCGCTTTCGGGGAAAATGAGGTTTCCTCAGATCTCTGGAAAATTTGGACTGTCTTAACGGTATGAACATTTATGTGCCCCTAGTTGCTATCTCTTCACAGTCGTCGATTTGTTCAATAAACGTGTGTGGTTTAAAATGTGGGATCATAGTTTAAACAGGGAGCTGTAAGTTCCCTGGTTAAAACACAAAGGACGAAACAACAAGGGACCTTCAACAACGTATTTATAAACACAAATGCTGGCAAGATCTTATTGTACTACATCTTTATGCGGAAAAAAAGTACAAAACTTGCGGCTGTGTCGAGTCTATGTATTAAGCTTAGGGCAAAGAACAAGGCAAAGTTGCTCGATATCTCAAAATCGGCGAACAACGAAAGATGACAATTAACTTTTGGATTCCCTTATTCAACATAGATTTTAAAAGTGACCGAATTTCTCTCTCCTCAAAATCCATAAAAATTGAAAGGCTGTTTTGAACATTATTATCTCCGTTGAATTTGCGCGGTAGGATCGCAGTGCATCATGGGAGATATTTGAAAATGGCGCTACCCATGGCAAAACATTCTCCCTTGTCGGGTGAAAAATGATTTCCACGAAAGCGGTTATCTCCCAAGCTGTTTATGCTATGTAGAAAATTTGTCATTTAATTGCTAATATCTAGTTGAGAACCGAACATGGGAAATAAAAAATATTTCACCAAAATGCTAAGAATACGTCGATTCCTCTTTCACGTACTAAAAGCAAATTTGGCTTCAGAATATTTTTTTAAAGAATGTTTTACTAGGGCAGCCTTAAATAAGTCTGAAGAATTTTTACCATTACAATAAATATTCATTTCATGTATTTGCTTCTCCATTACAATGCGAAATAATTTAGCGGATCCTGGGGGTTCCGTGGATGCACATGCACCCTATACTCTTCCACAGATAGTCCTCACGTGACATCATAAGAACTTTTCATGTGGCGTATTTCAGTCACGTTGGAGGTCAACCCCTATATGTACGTACATACTTGGTGTGCCCTCGAATATTGGCTGTGCTAATGCAGTTAGTTGTGACGTCACTGAAAGTTATCTATAGGCCCCGTCTAGCGAATGTCGAATTACCCTACCACTGCACGTCTGCAAGTCCATCAAATGAACAACACTTAGAATAAGTAAATCTTATATAGTACCTCTAAACAAAGTCTTTGATCTTCCCAGCATTATGATAGGATTAATCATTTTTATATAGTAACAGAAGCGAGCCTGATACAGTAACAGATTTGCAACATTTCTTACCTTGCTTCGCTGTATATTTTGAGAGGAATACTCTCCGTTTCTGATTTCATGCTCTGTTCAGGCATTTTGGTTGTTGAAGTCTATCCCTCACTGATACACAAAAAGGGGAGAAATTCTTTTTCCCTCAGAAAGGGGTCTGTGGAAAATATTTCAAAACGTCAAGATATATTCTTATCTAATCCTCAATTTAAGTAGGTGTTGTAATGACGGAGTGTCGAAACTCCCAGCGTAGCCTAACTGCGTTTGTAAACTCCCTTTGTGTTACACTATGAACATACGGTCCACACGTGAGGCGATGCTCAAACCAGCATAAAGTTTCAATTCCATATGGCCGGACTAATTTCATACCTTATGTCAATAAATATGGGGAGAGACCAAATTAACATTTGCTTAATAGAATTTAACGTTGATATTCTGTCGTTAAGATCATGAAAGCCAAAACTTAGTTAAATGCTTTGTCATATCTTTATTTACAGTCAAGAAAAGTGTGTGTTCCCAAGCTCGCTCATTTGGCAACATGCATGGAGATAAAGATTTAGGCGTTATGCGAAAGGCTGCTTCACAAAATCAAACAGTTGATCTAAACCAGGGGTTCCGAACTATTTTTTTAGAGACGAAATTGCATCAAATAACCACTCTTATTAATATAAGCCATCTCCCCCTACTCCACTGCACCCACCCATCCCCCCCCCCCCAATACAAAAAGAATTACACGTTCGTCTTCGCACTCACGAATTCCAGTGGCAATGCGCTATGTTCATGCATGGTTTTTAGTTAATTGTATGTCTGGATAAATGACATTCACTTTTTTTATTACGGGAGTGCTTCATTACTTAAAAAATGGAATCATTACGAAATTGGTATGCTGATCTAAGCCTCCAGGATCTCCAACCCCTTTCTCGAAGTGAGTAAATTGCATTGAATCACCACCATAATTAACATAAGCCATCCCCACCCCCACCCCACACACACACGCACACACACACACACACACACACACACAAAAGCCTTGTCCTCTTTGGTCGGTTATTTTGAGATAAATTTTGCTACGACACATTCGTTGTCCTAAGCTTCGTTCAGTACAAACACGACACAGCCGTAAATTTTGTGCAATTTTTTTCCAGATAAGGGTGTGCAAAAGAACCTTGCCATCGTTTGTGTTTGTAATTAAATACGTTGTTGAAGATCCCTTGTGGTTTCGCTCTCTGCGTCTTTACTACGATATCACATTTTGAAAACAGACACATTTGTTACAAAAAAAACGACCGTGGAGACGTAGACACTAAATGCTCATAAATATTCATAACGTTGAGACAGGCAAATTTTCTCCTCAGGATCTGGGAAATCTAATTTTCCCCCGAAAACAGTTATCTCCCGAACTGACTGAGGGAGTGGCAAATTTTCAAACAGTTTGGAAGTAGTTCGCTAACCCACTATTATTGTCTACATTGGGGTGGCAAGCCCTCAGCACTCGACTCTTACTCGGATGCTCAGGGGTTCGATTCCCCGGCCAGGACAAACCAAACACTTAAAAAATGGAACGTAATGTCCTTGTGCGTAATGATCCGTAAATGCATTGCACAAAAGGGCCTCCTTATAATTCCGTCGCTTCTCGGCCTTTTGGCTAAGATCATGTGTAGTATCTGTTCTTTTCATCCAGTCAAGAATGGAGCCATACATGACAGACCAATGATGAAAATGGTCTGAAGGCCGCGAGGTTGGTCGTTAAGTGTTGTCCTTCAGTGGACGTAATAGCTTCTTCGGGAAGCAGTATCAAGTTTGGTTTCGCCGAACGGCCCTTTGCCAGAGGGTCGGGAGGACTTTAGAAAAAGTATAATTCCGTCCAAAGGGCTTGCCCTTTGGAGGGCATACTTGTCCATTTGGGACGTTTAGCTCCTTAAGGGAGCAGAACTCCTCCGGGAGTAATCGTTTGGTTTTCGCCCCTTGGCTCTTCGCCAGAAAGACTTACAGAAAAAAGCTTATAATTCCGTTCACATTTTTTACTACAAAATTAACGGACTTTTCAAGGACATTCAAGCACTAAAATTCAAAATTCAAGTACTAAATTTAACCAAATCTGACAACAAGGAAGCCGACATGACTCGAAAGATGACTTTAGGGCTTCTAGTAGGTGGCCTAAAGTCATCTGTTCTGTGCACTGCAATGTTACATTTTGTTTGCTATGTTGTTGTTTCTTTTTTAAATCGATCTGAATTGTTGGGGAGAGGGGGAGGAGGGGGCAAAATCGACGGACTTAATACATTGTCGGCAATTAGCAATAAGTAAAGTTGGGGAGAATTTTGACTAACAGGGGGAGGATGAGTTAAATCAATGAGAAATGACTACAAAAAGGTAAGTGCGGTACGGTAGTCATATTAAAAATACTTGTGAAAGTTATTTTCTTTGAGAATGCCACGAATGAGAGAAGTGTTTGTGTTCAAACAAGGTCTTTAGGTTTGGTAGGGTGTAGTGTTTCTGACAAAAGCGCGAATTCATAACAGTCTAAGTTAGTTAGATGGAGTTTTACGGCCCAGTTTCCAACCTATTGCTTCAAGTCTAAGAGAATGTGACTGACGGTGATAGCACAGTCTCAGGGGATGATGGTCCCTCATGACCATAAAGTAAAAAGGAGTGGGTAAAATAAGTTTCACCCATGCAAGTCCTAAATCTTCTGTGCTTTCTATGGGTTGCATCACTCACAGTACAGACCGTTGGTGTTACTTGTTTCAATTGTTCTAGGGATGGTCGGTACCCTGGAAGGTCGGTTCGGGGGTTATATTGTCGAAAAATAGCTTATCGCTAGTCTTCATTAGAATGGTTCCAGCAACACTATTGCTTTATTAAGCTTAATCGGGGAGGTGTTAAGCGCTAACACACACACTACCTCCCTCTCCCTTTACAATCAAATTTTCTAATTCTCCTTTCACTTTTTTTCTATTTTCTTAAGTTTCCCTGACTTGTTTTTCAAAGTCTAATGGCAACACCGAATAGTAATAATTACTGACAAGATCTGTGTTAAATAAAAACACCTGTAATAGACTATTTTCTTCTATTTAATCATCTAATACTTTATTTTTGTTCTGATTACAAAATCAAAAAAGTCTTATTTACATTAATTATGTAAGGAAAATGCTTTGAGCAAGGACCTTAAATACCCACCCAAATTTACAAATCACTGCTGTTTCATTTTACACGTTTTTAAATTTTTTGGTACTTTTTTTTATACATTTTAAAGATGAAATCACTTTGTGAACATTTACTGAATCACTTGTCTTAAATCAAAGTATACAAAATGGTTGGACTATTTACATGACAAACATGAAATGCATAGATACACTTTAAGTAACAAAGAAATTAATACCCTTGTCAAATCCTTTCTCTATCATTACAGTAAGCGGTCAAAATCCTTCAATTTCAGCTAATGCTTCATCATGTAATGACTGCAATAGGGTGGCAATTTGTCTGATTCTCCATTGGAAAGTGCTTTTGAGATTGTTCATGGTCTTCACTCCAAGCAGTGAAGGGGGGGGCAAGTCCCTACAATATTTGGAAACACCAGGTGATATTTGATTTTTCCAAACTAATCTTTTGAATATGATGTAATGTCCCTCCCCCATATTGAGACTAAATTGTCCCCTTGAGCATGTTGTTCATACTGCACCGACGAGATGATGAAATTTTCCTTCATTCTATTTTCAAAAGTGATTTCCTCTTCTGACACAGTATGATCCCAATTTCAAGGCTCTAATTACACAGCTCAGAATACCACAAAGCACCATTCCAGGTCATCTGATTTTGAGGTCAAAACTTTTTGGTGCATACCCATGGTCGGGCTGCATTTAGATATGAGGTTGTCTTCCCTCTGTATGAGGATATGGCCACCCTAAATTGCAAACGTTCCATACTATATACATCCAGCACCATTCCCTACAACACAAAAACCTTCAGTTATATGAAATCTCAAGCTTCAGAGAAGGCACCATGTGGGTATGCATATTTTACATGAAGTCAGAATCACAAAAAAGAACACATGTTCATATACCAGTAAAGAAACATGTTCTATTAAATCTAACAGTAAAGACTACTACTTGTAATCGGTACTGCAGGCAGTACATATGGTTTCCATGGATGGATACTCCAAATCTTACACGTTAGATAAATCTTTTGACTGGAACCTCTGGCGCCTCTATCCCCATACAAACTTTCAACACCTAAAATATGGATGTTTTAGACCAACTGAAATAATATAAAGGCTCCCAACTTTGTGTAACTTCCTACTTCACCAATCAATGCGAGTCACACATGTATAAATCACTAAAGCAAATGTTAAGAATATGGTAAGAAACTTGTATCAAAATCTGTATAAAGTTATTAATGATAAAACTTTTGCAGACTCTTATAGGCTATCATACAAAATGTTCATGTTATGTTTATATAATGAAGTAGGTTGCTTGGCAACTTATTTGAATGACTGAATTTCTACAGTGATTACCTGAAACCAGGTTCACAAACAGTATGCAACACAGACGTACTTTACAACTGTGGTCAAAACACGGAGACTGTACCTGCTCTACGACTACAGACACTAAAACTTCCATTAAATGGACACCTATGGTTTTAAGTAAAATTCTTCTACTCTAATGATAAATATCGTTTACTATTCCAACAATGGAAGTGACTCAATGTGCAGTAATAATACTACAAATAGTGTGTGAAAATATTCTTCCTTTATTTGCCCATTAAAGAAATTAAACTCGGCTTAAATGTTTAGGCTCCATGCTGATGTCCTTCTCAACAGCTTGCAGCTTTATGAAGTACACCACACTTTAAAGGAAGACATACGATGTCAAAAGGCACTACTTACTGCGGGAAGTTCTTATGTTGAAACAGTGTTCACACTATATTATGGGGAAGGGGAAAATCCACACTTCATTCATATTTGGAGGGGAATTTCCCCCTTATTCCTTTATGTACACCCATTGCAGTTCATTGACAGATACACATGAAAAGTCAACAGTCATCAACATCATGTGACCTGGTAAAAGAAAACTGCACAAATTAACAATGTAATGGTGTTCCTGTTACATAGTGAAACTTAATTGACCTTAAAACATGACTATGCCAAACTGTTTCTAAATTGCCAAACTAAGCATTTCTGGTAGTGAATGGAGCTCAATGGAAACACTAATACCTACCTTGAATATTATAAGTTAGACTGTAGCAAAATGATTATTTATTATTTGCATTGAGACACCAAAATATTACACCCAAGTGTCACACAAGGAATCTGTACTTTGATTATGAAATCTACATCCCCATACTATTTTAAAAATTTTTGGGTTTCAAATAGTTCATTTTCAAAATAAAAAAAATGTTCAACAATATTTAACAATTTAACATAATATCACTCACTTGGTGTCCATGTTACAGGAGAGAAAAAGTCATTGTTTGGACATGGCATCATCACCAGCAATTGCTTGTACATTATAAATTTTAGACAATGTAAGGCACTACTATTTCTAATGACTGGGTCTATCTTCTTCTAATTCGATGATTTTATGTGTTTACAGTATTAAGATGAAATTTAACAATATGTAACATTAACACAAAACATAGAGGCACTTGTATTAAAAAAAAAGGTATTTATACTCTCAGATTTTCCCCTAGCCCCTTCCCCTGTTAAGTTAGTTAGAATTTGGGTCAGCTAAAAATATACACAATACATACCTCTCCTGAGACTTAGTTTTTACCAGGAGATAAGCTTATTTAATCCCTCACTTTATCCAAGTATCCCCCTTGAACCCCACTGGGAGAGGCCCTCCAGAGCATGTTTAGCATTTTGTTCTCTCTTCCCACTAAAATTCCCCCTCCCACTTTTTCTTTGGCTCCTAGTTTTCCCCCTCTCCCTTATTTTGACAATTTGGAGCTGCCACTCTCTTTGACCAAATAGCCAATAGATTTGCATAGAACTATTGACATCACATTTTCGTCCCCATCACATCTTAGGATCTCTTTATTATTTATAGACATTTCATACCTGACCCTTGGGACCTACTCGCAACACTCCATACGCAAATTTGTCTGTAGCAAAGGTCCTAGGCCTAGGGCAATACAAAAGCTAAATCATGACTTCCAATAGCCTGCACAACCACCGCTTATTGTGATAACAATTCTAATGGTTACTCAACAAACTGCCACGATATAATTTCATGATACAAACAATATTAGACCCTCTGCAAATGAAAAGGATAAATTTTATGAAAAACTTACAAATAAAATTACTGATAAAGCCACTGCTATGGAGACTTCCAGGTGTCTATCTTACATCTTAGAGCTTGGACCACTCAAGCAGAAGTCACTGGCTCCACCATCTACATCAACAGATCTACAAACTTAGATAACACTTGTTGAGACACCCAGCCAGCTGGCACTGGAAGACCCCAGCTTGGTCTTCCCAGTCTTCATCTCAAACTGTGTCATAGGCTCAACCCTAACATGTTGACCACCGTTATCCTATTCACTGCATACAGCCACTCTTTCTGAATAACCCTAGCAGAGGGAGCATATGGTTTCAGGTTAGGCTACCCTTGCAACAAAGATCCAAGAATATAATATTATAACAGTGTCATCCATCAATCATGTCCAAGAGTGTAGGTGATTCTTTTGATATGGAAATCTTGCAGGATACCATACAAAGACATTACAAAGTCCAGCATGGTTATCAAGCAGGTTGCCCAAGAGGACCATGGGACATTTGCATCACTGGATCAAGGTTTTTTTTTTTTTTTTTTTTTTTTTGCATTACTGCATTTGTAGCAAAAGATACACAAATCCACAAATCATCTCCAAAAACATATTCAAGTGTTCAACCAAATGCAAAGTAGGAACGTGGGATAACAGATCATTTTGTCTACTGCAGAATGTAGCTTCTGCTAAACTGGAAAAAGAGTGGTAGCTGAATTGGACTTAAGCCAGTCTACTAGAAACTGAGCTGTAGAACTCCATCTAACTACATACCAAGTACAGCTTGGACCAATTTTTGTGGAAATGCCATGCAGAATTATCTTGAACACCTAGTTCTCAAAGTTGAAAAGACAGGAGGTTACGAGTGAATTTTTCAGCACTCCCATGTCATGCATAATTGCACCAAACAGGAAATCTGTGGTATGTCACTATCCTACTAACTAGAAATGTCCATACATAGAATTGAGGGCCTTGTTTAAAGGTCAAGAGCACCCCCCCCCCCCCCACCTCCTTCCTAACTTACTTTGAAGCAACAGCTACATCTCACAATTGTCTTCTTATTTCTCTTCAAAGTATCTTTCATCATAGTTTATGACTTAACTATTGCATATTTAAAGTGAACCAAGCAGTAACTGCTGATGAATTTCACATTTGAGAATAAAAAATTGTCGTCACATGACTCTCAGCAGCCAATCAGGAAGCAGGACAGTCTACTACACCACCTCAAGTTGGGATGACTGCTCTTTCCCATGAAGAGCATAGCCTTAATACTGATTTCACACCATCATGTACATATGGTTTTTTGTAGGAGAAACAAAATAAAAGGCACAAGTGCCAGTGGCTAGCTGTCTATGACATCCAATAAAATAACTAGCCAAAGAAGACATGCTGACAAACAGGCCTCGATTTTCAGAAAAATTTGTGGTTGTCCTCCCGGCAACCATTTCACTAGTTTTGGTTGTCCACAATGAAATTTGGTTGTCCGAAACATGTTGCACACAGTTACAAAACAGTAATTGTGTGCATTTTATGTTGTCGTATTGGTCTTGAAGAATAAAAAGCTAGCATGTTTGAGAGTGAAAAGCACTTCAAGTCTGAAACAAGGTAGATGAAAAATGTTGAAAGTTTATCAGTCAGCTTTATACTTCTTCCATCTGAGAGAAAAATGGTTGTCCATCGGACAACCAACCTTTAACTTTTGGTTGTCCATATGAAATTTTAGTTGTCCCGGACAATCGGACAACCATGAAAATCGAGCCCTGCTGACAAATGTTATACCTATAGTGTAAGCTACATAATAAGTTGTAAGTCCTCCCATTTAATTGCTTCTTAGTACAGGTAGGGAGATATGATTTAGGTATCTTTGGACAAAATCTGCTTGAGAAATATTTTTCCTGAACTGTGAGTTAGGGGCAGCAGATCCTCCCCTTAACTCCAGCTCAAACACCTTTGCTTTCAGGGCAATTAAATTACAAACATCCTACTTCTTATAGATTTCATATTGAGAACTTTTAAAAGAGTACGAAACAGCAAAAATTGTTCTGGTTAATGCAAGGGTGAAAGGTGCATGCAATGTGAAAGTTACTCAACCTACCAATGAATTTTTCCATCACAATGAAAGACATTCATCTGATATTTACATTTTCAAATTACAGAACATAAAATCATTCTTTGTAAATGGATCCTGCTGCAATAACACTACAGTCATCATAAACAGCGCCACCCTGACTTGATATGACAGCCCCACTGACAGATGTACCTTCTACTGTTGTGCGAATGGTTTTAGCAGCCCTATCTCTCCGTGCTGGCATCTTTATTGGACGCTTCCCAGAAAACTTTGTTGTAGCCTTTGGTATGAATGTGTGGTAGGCACTAGGATCTTGTATTGCAGTTGCATAGGTTATGTCTGGGTAACAAGCTGAGGGCCGAGCTATGACAGCCTGAGGAACTTGATGCTCTGACGGTACGGCAGCTGTCTAAGAAAACGGCAAAAATGACTTAGAACTGTAGGATTTGTAACATGTAAAACAATACAAAATAGGGCAGATTTTTTTCATATGCAAACCAAATGTGGCAAATACATGCACTGTGTGTCCATTAAATTTCACCATGCCCAAATATATCCAAGACTATTAAAATCAGCCCAGCACATCTGAAAAGTATTAAGGACAAGTGTGTTGGACATCATTACACTATAAAGAATAGTGCAGCAATTAGTAAAAAATTGTGGGACTTGCTAAAACATCCCTACTTACTACACAGGGTTTTGACCTGTTCCTGAAATTGAGGGATAGAGCAGGAGGGGCTCTGCACAAACGAGTGCTTTGAATAATCAGCCAGGGGTACAAAAAACTGCCTAAGGTCCTCATTTGGGGATCCAGGGGAAAAGTTGATACATGCCAGGTGATTTGGTGCACATTGATGTCTGAAAACCCTGGTTAGAGCTCTGCAAATCTATGTTTCTCTACAAATCTTTTCCATTTCTTTTAGCTATGCAAAGACTTAAATTACAATTTGCAACATATTTGCCTAAACTGTTCCCTGTAGAAGGTAGTCATTTTGTTCACTATATGAAAGATAAATACTCAACTATTCTCATTGGTAGTCTATTTCAAACCTTCTGTAAGCTTTTTCTAGAACTGTGATCATGAAGTAAAATCACTAACATTTAATCACAAAAGTTTGTTGTCATTTTATTGCATTTAAATTTACTGCACCCATGAAACTAGCTCTAAATATCAATAGAACTTGCACAGCCTCAAGCACCTATGTACCATTTGGGTCATTTCATTAAACTGCTCTTGTGGCGATACCCCTCATTCGCAGCACCTGTCAAGCATTTAAAATGACAAAACTACAAACAGTAAAATTGGTGCTGGTAACCTTGCATACATTTAAAGGCCAAGGGCAGTCCTCCAAACTTATTTTAAAGCAACATCTACATCTCAAAATATTCTGCTTTTTTCTCCTAAAAGAATATTGCGTCACATTTTGGGAGTTTCTGAATATTCAAGATAAACGAACCAGTTTTCCCTTATAAATTTCACATTCGAGGAGGAAAAATATTGCCACATGATTCTTAATAGCCCATCATACTTTTTCTAAAATCCCCCTCCCCCCCCCGAAACTCTGGCAAAGAGGCATTTGGCAAAACCAAACTTTAAACTGCTACTGAAAGAAGCTATACATCCACTGAAGGTCAACACTTGACCAACATCACGGCCATCTGACCATTAACTTCGTTGGTCTATCATGTATGGCTCCATTCTAGACTTGATGAAAAGAACAGACACTACCAATCATGAACCAGGACAGTCTACAACACTACTTCAAGTTGAGGTGACTTCTCTTGCCCCTCAAAGGGTTCAGTCTTCTCTCATCCCAAACAATTTCAATATTCCTACACTACTTAATCAAGCCCCTCCTACACTGAGGCCACAGCTGGTTTAAAAAAAGGCAGAGTACCAAAGCTAATTTTACATAGCCATTTACTGTACTGAGAGTGTTTTGATGGTGCATCGCGGTCTTGTATGCTCAACCTGAAGTAATATACTGAGATTGCGTATGGAAGGGGATGAATTTAATTTTAGACAGTTGTGGGAGGGGCTTAAGTAAGTAGCAATAGGAGAATTGAAACTGTTTTGGGTGAGAGAATCAGGCCTTTAAACTGTTGCCACATGATTAATAAAGAGCCGTTCAGTGAGGAATTTATGAGATCTACAAAGACATTTTAAAAAAAACATTTCAAAGAAAAATACCTCACCTCTGGATGAGAGGTCTCCATGACAGGCACTTCTGCAGATACTTCAGATGGGTGATGGAAATGATGTCCACTTGGTTGATGTGTCTGCGGATGGGTAGCTGCTGTATATATGACTTCTGAACCTGCTGCAGTGGGGTAAAGCAAGCCAGCATTCTGTACTGCAGCAGCCTAAAAAAGCAATAAATGAATCGTGTAAGTGATGAAAAGTTGCTTGAATGTATTTTAATATCACCGCAAAAACATTTAACAGAATGTGCAGATGACGTAATGGAGAGGACAGTATGGCTTCTTTATCCTAAACAGAGTTCCAGCTCTATTATAGGGGAATAATTTTCCATGGACTTTTCCATGATTTGGCCAGCACCTGATAAGAATATCTATGACCTTCCTCTGGAAAACTTACATATAAAAGCCCAATTCTCTCACCCCAAACAGTACCAATTCTCCTAACATTCTTTCTTAAGCCTGTTCCACAATTGTCTGAAAATTCATCCTCATCCAGACACAATCTCACTTCATTGCTTCAGGGTGAGCATAGGAAAGCTCAATGTGTATATTAACCAAAACACTCTCTGCATCGTTCATGCTATGTAATATAAGCCTTGGTTCTCTCCATTGTTTGAATTATCTGTCAATCAAAGAGCTGAGCAAATTGACAATTTTGGTGAACCTCTACAAGAATTGTAGTTTGGGGTGTGAGGATTTGTCCTGTAACTAAATACTATTGAGGTGAAAAGAATGATAAATTTTCATCAAGTCTACCCCGCCAAACGGCTGACCTTGAAGTTTATGAAACGTTTAGAAATTAGCATTATGATTGGTTTATCACTTGTCCATTGGGCTTTCATTCCTTGTAAGTCACTTGCTAGGTCAAGTTTCCCTAGCCCATAACATGTGAGTCACAGTTACTGTATCAGGCTTGTAACTAGCCTAATGCAATGAACATGTGGGTGCTTGTATAATGTTAGGCCTTTGTGCACAACTGTCCAAAATAGTGCATGGCCAGAATGAACCTTCTTTTCAAAAAAATACTTTAAAACTGCAAAGTAAATGAATAATGCTTGGTAGAAAAACCTAATACATAAAATGATGAAAATAAAGTCTGCCTTTCTTTCACATGTCTTTAGGTGAAGGCGAAAGGTAGCGCTGACATCACGATGTGCAGCTTGCATTACTCAGAACTCATGACAACTTGATAAGCAGTTGTGAACCAAGCATTGACCAACACACTGCCTGCACAATCCGCAATAAGGTACAGGTACCTTTATGTACTGTATGCACTTACTGTTCTGCAGTGTACGACAGTTTTGAAGCCATGATGTAAATTGCTTCGATCGAAAGTTTATTTGGGCAAAAATATAATGTATAAAGCTACAGCCGGATATTGGTATCATATGTAATATATCGATAAATTCTTATATTAACACTTGCTTTGGCCATTATTTTTTAAAGAATAAGCAGGTTTTGGACTTGCCCGATGGGCTTAGCCGACGTAAATTGTACTTGCCCGCACAAATGTTCAACTAGCCCCAGGGAAGCGGGCTTAAGCTAATTTTGAACCCTGGTATGAGAAATGTGATGCCCAATTTTCAAAGCAGAGCACAGGAGCAAAATTCAGGATCCAAATCTTATTTCAATTCAAATATTAATGTTGGCACTGGATTTAAAAAAAAAAAAGAAAGAGAAATTATGCCAAATTAGGTGTTACCTTCATGGCAGTATAGTCTTCTTTTGATGTAGACATGCCAGTGACCAACAACTGAAAAAAGGCCATTGGTCGGTCCAACTTGAAACAATTGCTTAGAGACTGAGCTGTAAAACCTCGAAGTTTTAATGTTCTAACACTTATGAGCCGATGACAGAAATCATCCAATTTTGCTCAAAAGGTTGATGCATCCACTTTTACAAAAGTAATTCAATGGGACTTCTTTACTGTGCTAGCTATAAAACCAGTAAAATCCTGTTAGAATTAATTAAGTTGTTGTAACTGCATTGTTAATCAGATTTTGGCTTTAGCTGATGTTTCCAAAGGTTAAATTTTTATGAATTGTATTTGTTATGACTACTAATACATGAACAGTAAACCATTTTTATGCAGCTTGAGGAAGTATTCTTGCAAGTAAAGCTTGTAGAGATGATAGAGTATGGTAACACAGGCCAACCAAGCAAGCAAGGTTGTGTGAGATTTTCAAACGTTGAAATTCCTACAAAAAGTAAGAACATAATTGCACCATCAGTGTTGATTGCAGTCCTTTCTCAGAATGTAGGGGGAAGGGGGTTAATGGACAAAACTTTTAAGGGCAAGAGCAGAAAATTCTTGCATGCAATCATACTGCTTACAAAACCACTGGCATCCATTATTTATTTACAAAATCATGACCAACTCCTTCTAAGTTGAACAATATGGTCAATATTACAAAGCATAAAAGGTAAACTTTTAAAAATATCTGGTCTTTAAAATTCAGAACCATTGTGTTTTCTAAGTTTTTAAATTCCATGATTTTTAAAGAATCACACCCTTATCCAGGCTATTGGATTTTACAGGAACGACCACTCCCCATCACACTGTGGTTCAATGGTGATGAAATCATGTAGTTAGGTAGTTAGTTAGATGGGGTTTAATGACACATCAACACGAATGTGTAATATAGTGTCACCACGTTAGACAAAGTTACAATGTTGTGGTAATGCTACCTACAAAGCAAAACAGGGGTCAATTTCCCCCAAAAAATAGCAAGGCAGAAGTCATGTCAGAAATTTCTACAGTTTACTTTCCTTGAGAAAGTCAAGAATAAGGGAGGAATCTTGTCTATTCAAACAAAGTTTTTAGGTCGGGCACGGTGTAGTATTTCTTGCGAATATGGGAGTATTCACTAGAAATACAACCCCAAAATTGTTCACCAACAATTAATAACCATCCATGGATTTTTTAACAGAACCCAAAGGTAGGTTCCCATGATTTTTGAAAATTGATCTTTTTCAATACTGTAACAGGGGCCCTGGCACCTTAAGAAAAATAAAATTCCATGAATTTTCCATGTCTATTTCATGATCTCTAAAGAATACCAAGGAAACTCTGAATTGATGAAAATTAATATATTCTTAACAAACCCATTTTATCTAAAATGGTAATGATGCAAGCCTATTTATTACCTGTGCTGGATGTATAAATCTCACTTGACTGTGTGGAGCTGGCCATTGTGGATTTGTCTGCAAAAATGAAATATTTTTAGTTAGTAGTACAAATTAGTCACTTCAGTTGCTTAGAAAGTAAGCTGTTAAAATGCAAGATCTAAACTTACATGAACTGAAAGTGCACCCACATCTTATGAACGTAGGATCTAACTTCCAGCTGAAACCAAATACTGAGAGCAAAATTTTGTACCGATTGCATATACAGTACATCAAAGTCTTCATTGCAAGTGAGATGGTTTTCTGTAGCATGTGAGCACAGTATGACAGAAACAGTTATTTGACAACCAGAAGTTGTTGCTTTTCATTAATGAAGTTGTCTTACCCATGGATACTTGTCTTGGTCAGTTACTGTACATAGGCTGGCAGACAAACGACAGAGCCATCATTTGTCACAACATGAAATGTCGAAGTACAAGTACATACAAGTTGAATCGTTATTCTCATGCATGATTGCACTTGAAAGTACCGACTCATCACAGGAGCTTGCAGGCAATTTGTGGCAAACTGGTGTTTCCTGGGTGTTGGCAGTGCCAGGCTGCATTGGCAATTAAGAGCTATCCTGTGGCTAGTTTGTTTACCTAAGTCCCAGAACATGACACTGCTTGAAAATGTAACATTCACATGATACCCTGCAACACTTGGTATTAACCTGTATTTAGAGTAAAACAGCAGTTCAACTCCATGGTTTCAAGTCTGTGTTCTCACACACCCCAAGTTAGGTTGATTTGGCAGTGGCACTACCATGTAAACGAGGTCAAATATTTCACATACTAATTACTGTAAAAGGTTTAATGTGTCACCAGTGCCATAAACAAATATTTCCTTGATTGATTACCATAAACAGAGTTCAAAACCCCAGAACCCTGCAATCTGAAGTGGAACGGAATTCAAGCGCCAACAACAAGTAAATCCGCGTTCTCATGTTACTTGAGCAAGGTAACACAGTGTTTACCTCAAGAGCAGGGTACATGAGACCACAGTAATCATGAGCTCGTCTTGGCATGAGATTGTTTTATCCATACTTACAGCTGCCATTATAAAGGGGCAATGATAGTCATTTTTGGGCACTTTCACAGCTACAACAATGCAACGAAATTATATTTCACTGTATACAAAGTCAGTTTGCTACATTTAAGTTATAAATGAACAATAGAAATGAAGATAATTATTATACACTAACTTTTGAATTAAGCATAGTCTAGCAGGGCTCGAAATATTAAAGGATTCAAAAAGGGCATAGCCGAAATGAGCGAAATGGCTATTTGTCTGTGTTACTCTAATGGAACATTTTTGAGGGGCACTGTGGCCATCAGGAAAGGCACGATAGCCATGGCTATTGGAGCTATCAGTTATTTTGAGACTTGGTCCATTTGATGTATGCCGCTTTTCAAAACACAGAAAAAGCAATAGACCTGCAGGAGAATCTACACTAACTAACCAATTAACTAAAATAGAAAGTTTTAGTAAAGCACAATATTACTGGCAGGGTTGTTTGATTTTAACCGCAATGATTAGTGTTTGACCGATCATCTGTTAAGTAATCGGTATCTGGCTGATTATTCCATTATCGGTAAATAATCGGCATCGGTAAAATTCTGCTATTCAAGCGATCATTACCACCGATTATTTGCAAACTGGAAAAAGGGGCTAAATCTACTTGAAACTTGCTCTTAGTTTTGTTCAAATTCCGTAAATACTCGACAATCCTTTAACTTCCCCCCAAAACGGGATGCACTGACAATCACAAATGTATAAATTTTACCCCTGATATGGGAATGATCGTTTGATGTTTTTCACTATAATCTGGTAGTGTTACCTGGAATTCGATTTAGAATTGCAGGTTTGCTGTCTCGCAGAAAGCGCCGCGTAAGTGGCTGTACAAACTGTTCTGCACAAAACATATAGTACAGACTATCTAGCTGCAGTGCTATGCCTTTTTTCAAATCCCCAAGCTTTGCAAACATATCTGTGCACATTTTGTACACCTAATAGCACCTAGAATCTTGTGAAGTCCGTGGTTATTATCTTGCATAAATTAAGCCATTCCCAGCATTCCTTCTGTATGTTATTTACAGTAGGACTTCTGCAATGTTGTCATAGACGTCATTGCAAATCAAAATAGTGATGCACGTGGTCTCGTGCAGCAAACTCCTTGGCCCACGCATGCATTAGACTTATGTGCGTGTCTGTTTTTACCGCCAAACAAGGCATCATGTTTTGCTCGATGACATCATATGCATACCATCCCTTGCAAAACTTAAATTGGCCCCTGTACTGTGATTGGTTCAATTGTGTTGATTCTAGCCAGCCAATCACAACTCGCGCCTTCGCCTATGTAATTTAGTGTGTGAAAATACTCAGTTCAGAGACAAGTTTTTCCGTTGAGTTTGTGCTACAACGATCGCACTTGTCATGCTTGTATAGACGGCTGGTGAAGCCGGGCAAGTCCCGTGCTTAATTAACCTTGAAACGGCATCAAAAATCTCTGCGTATGTGGATTTTTTTGGGATCAAACTTAGTGCATTTCAGTTGCAGATTCTTTTTAAACAAGACATAAGTTTTGGACAAGAACTGCTGAAAATATACGGGGATATTTACATCCGAAAGGAACCATAAGATACGTTAATCGGGTGCAACTGTCTTGCTGCACAGAACTGCAAAGATTATCACCACTGTTCTACCAGGGAGTTGGTTATACATGAGGTTCGTTAAAGCGGGAGAGTAGCTACGGTCCATTAATGCAACTACAACGCAGTGCAGTAAAAGTTCATGCAAATGTTCAAACATTATTAAAACTAGACAGAGCATGATGTTGGCCTTAGAACTATTATCATCAGGCAGGTGACATCGCCTGCAAACAATTCTACTGTACTAATGGTTGATTTGTACCTCCACTTTTGAAGTTAAAATATAACGCCTACAAAAAGATATCCTGTTCGTGAAAAGAACGACACTATTCCCAATATTTTCCACCCTGAACTGGTTATGGTAATAGGATATGCACAAAGCAAGGGATGCGTACTAAAGAGACAAACATGTGACTTCCCTCTTTCTAAAAATCAGTGATCGGTAATCGGTATCGGGTCGATTGTTAAATTAAGTAATTGGTAATCGGGTATTAACGATTATAGCATAATAGGTCGAACATTAGAAATGATTAAAACCACTGATTTAAATCGCGATTTTAATCAAATGATTTTTTTCAAAAATATCAATGATTTAAATCACTGCATTGGAAAAATTTTATTTATGGATAGAAAAAGTTATTTATGGTTGGTTTATTCACTGAATTCAACTAATTTAAAGAAACACAGTTTAGAAAGAAGAAAATCAATGTGCACCCCGTGTAAGAGATGCATCAGTATTGACCCCACAGACTGCCAATATTACAGTTCAAGTCATATGCACCTGTTTTCATTGAAAAACCGACCAATTCATAGTGATCGTTAGCCTTTTTATGCTGTTGGTTGAAGACAGTAGGGCCCTCAAATAAAACTGAAAGTGTTAGACAGTAAACTGTAGCCTAGGTTCAGCATGCTAACTTCCCCACCAACACTGTCCTGGCAACAAGTTGGAACTTAGAAATAGTGTCAGATATTTTAGTAATACTGTACCACAGTGTGGTGTAAGGTACTCATTTTGGGGTGGTTCAAAGACAAGATGTAATTCTTACTGTTCTCTATGAACCAGACATGAGATTCAAAACTGTGCATTTTACCAACCCTCGTAACAGGACCCAAACCATGCCCAATGACATCTCAGGAAGTCCAAGTAAATGAAATATGAGAATTGATAGATGGATAAATAAATGTACAGTACACCATGAAGTTTTACATAGTATAAGCAATTGCCAGTTCTTCTGCTTCTAAACCAATGTGCAATGAGTTCAGTAACAAGGAGTACCAGTTCCCTGTTTCAACCAGGAATCAAGACTCCCTAGTTCCACATACTGTATATATACTGTATGCCTACAGCCTACTCAATACTATCACAAAGGATTGTTGGTGTATATTGTTCAGTTGACAATATATTCCCAAAAGGAATCATTTTCTTTAGTTTTCTTTTTTTGAAATCACTGTTTTTGTATGCACAACATTTTCATACAGCACAATACTTTGGTCATGTGTCCCATGTTATAATAAACCATGGAGGGGTTGTCTTATATGTTTCTTGTATACACTGCTATAGTGGGCTATAAGTATTTTCATTTTCCATACATTTCTTTTTCTTTGTGTTTTGCAAATGATAGCCGTGAAAGCTGAAAACTTCATTTTTATAGGTTATACAGTACACACTAGCATCCAGAAAATTTTGTGACATCATAGTTGTTAGAAATTTAAAAAAATAAAAAAATCTGATTAAAATCATTAAAATTTGATTAAAATCATTAAAATCCGATTTTTATTTTTTTAAAAATATCAAAAAAATCAACAACCCTCATTACTGGTCTGCTGCTAACATGTGTCATTATATCATAATTACAAGCAATTATTTTTTTACTCCAAACATGTTGTTGACAACACGCTTTTTCAGAACTGGGAAAGAAGTTGATAACAATAAAATAAATCAGGCCTTGAAGGGGCAGTTGTTTTACGACGCTAAGCGACCACGAACGTGGGAGAAGCTGTTGGCTTATGGATTACAACTTCACGTCGGGTGGCAACCAACTCAACAATTTGGATCAAATTTGGTATTTTTTTTGGAAAGGCCAGTTCAGATGGGAAAACCGTAGATTGCTCTTGGATGAAAAACCCACCTTACTTTGACCCGGCCAGGAATCGAACTCCAGACCTCCTGGTTGCTAAGCTTCATCGCTTCAAATGCCACAGCCTCTATCCACTCGGCCATAGCACAGGTCAACCTGATAGTTCATGATGTTGGTCAAGTATTAGTACCACTACTAGTGTTCACTGCAGGCTGATGAAGTTAGTTAGATGGGGTTTTACAACACACTGTACCTACTTGAATGCGTTATATAGTGTTACCAAGTTGTGCAATGAACTTTAACCAACCTTAGCATTACTCCAGTAAGAGTGCAACTCAGTATTCACAATGTGAAAATAAATGACTACTTCTGAAAAGTTTCACCAATTTTCGACTAATATTCCTTCCAGGAAGTAATAAGGGGATCAAAAATTCACAATTTCATCCTTTCAGCAGTTCCCTCTGTTTCTAGGTAAACATTTACTCAGTTACTTTACATAGACTCAAAAGATGTTATGACTTTTCCTGTCGTACTGGCCCCAGAAATTTTGCGTCCTTGCCTTTCAAAACTCCAGCTAGTTTCCTAAAACAAACTATTTGTGACAATTTGATAAGCAGTTCGAAGCTTGGAGAGAATAACAATGGGGCCCACTACTTATGTTGCAACCATGGATTACATATCTATCAGCGAGTCCCCTTTCTAAATTTATTTCCAAAAGTTAGAGACGTTTTTCCAACATTTCTTTATGAAAGCATGATTAGGGGTGCACCGGATTTGGAATTTTAAAATCCGGCCGGAACCGGATTTGCCGGATTTAAACCAAAATTCCGGCTGGATTTGCCGGATTTAGTCAAATGAAAGTACAGGAACATACTGGTGGGGTTATACCTTAGGAGCCTCGGGGATGCAGGTCTTTTGACCTCTAAATCTGTATCATCTAAGTTAGCCACTGTCAGCAAACATAGGTGTGGTCAGGAGCTGTGTTATGTCTATTTCATTTATGAGCAGAGTTTTGGTATTCCCTTATAGAAACTGTTGAGTTTATGTCTAACTTGGGTTTTGTGATGTAGCATGTTTCATGAATGGTTGGGCTAATTGGTAATATGTTACTTCATTAAACCCTGAATGAGATGCCCAAGGGTTCAGTTCAATGAGGGATAATCAAGGTGTATTTTGAACACTTAGTTGACACTTTCAAAGCCTTACATGCAACATGTTGAAAATGATTTCATAAATGTCTGTCCATGCAAATGAAGGGACTAAAGTATGAAAACATTGGCAGTCAATATCCAAATTGAAAAGAAATCAATTACAATTTGAAAAGGAACCAGTTACAATTCTTAAGGGGATTCAATACATGTTTTAAATTTTGGTTTGGAAGATTTCAGTATAAAACCTATGCTATACTTTCCATGAAACGTGGTGGTAATCATGCTAGTAACAGTGTAGGGATCATGTACATGTTGATGGGCAATTACCTAGGTAGGAATCATCACAGGAAGTTGTCCAACTGTCAAAGGACCATAGGATGTAGGACTATGCTAGCTGTAAGTAATGTGGAATTTTCTTGATGTACTGTACGCCTATCAGTCATTGGCATTATATTTCATCAGTTTTTTATCTGTTAATTGCGAAGCTGACTTTAATAGTCAAGGAATCACTGATACTATTTATACTGCCACCATCATTTGTACTGTTTTAGTTGACAAGTAAGGATATTAATGTGATTAGATGATTTGTTAGCAAAACAGCTAAAAGGCCCCAGTAAAAAAATACTTGATTCTCATCACCGTGGCAAGAATGACTTTGGACAAGAGTGGGTGTATTTTTTTAAATTAGGTATTACTGAATAAAATCCTTCTTGGTCAACCTGTAAGTCAATGCCGCCCCTCTTCAACTCCTGTTTATGTAATTCCCCAACTTGCCTGCAAGCACTGTCTGGCATCAGTCATATGGCACTGGGATAGCACCCTTTTAACTAGAGGGCAATAGCTCTTCCTCTCTCAATGCAACTTGCCAGTTGAGTTTTTGTAGTTCACATGTTCCTCGGTACTTACACATCTCGTACACCTAGTAGCTATAGCTCTGCAGTGTCAGGCCAAGTCCAAGCCTAAAGAAGGGTAAGAGGAGAGAGGAGGAGCTACCATGTCTCCCTCTTCTTCTAGAGAGTGCTATCCTTGTGCCAAATGACTTATGCCAGAAAGTGCTTGCAGGCAAGCTGGAGAATTACATATGTAAATAGGAAATGAGTATCGGGGTTCATAGACTCTGAAACCAAGTAAGTTTGATTGCTTCCATCAACTCCAATTGCATTTTGGCTAAGTAAATTTGACATCTGACATCTTTTCCAATGGTTTTTGAATACTGTATATATTGCCCTAAATCACTATTTACCCAGCAACTGACTTCTGTACATCAATTCGAAAAGAGCACCAGAGAAGATTTATCTGGATTTGATAAGCTGGGCGTTAATTCATTGACACTGCTTCACAAAATATTTTAAATCACTGGGACCTTTTATGAGTAACTGTACTGTACATACTTAAAGTATTGAATGATGGGTGACTTAGTCCTTCATCATATTAGAAAGTTTGCAACTACTTATAACACCCTATAGCTAGATCTTTAAATAATATTGTTTTAAGTAGCACACTCCCATCCTAGTCTTTAGCATTTTATGACATTTTATTACATCCTGTAGTAAATTACGTTGTGTTGTACAGCTTACCTACAAATCCGGCAAATCCGGCCGGATTCAAGACAAAATCCGGCCGGATGCCGGATTTGGAAAAATCCCCAAATCCGGCCAGAATTCCGGCCAGATTTGAAATCCGGTACACCCCTAAGCATGATCATTAACAAATTGGTTTTTTGGGGGTCACATCATGACAGGATGATCCACGATGCAGAGTTGCCACCATGACTGATCACTATTTCGGCACCAGTCAGAGCTAAAATGCAGATCTAGTGGGGTGTTTTACTGCCCTGCTTACTATAATGCTGCCACATGCACAATGAAAGAGATCACAAGTCTGCAAGCAAAAGCCAGAGAAACCCTCAGGACTGATAGATTTGGTTACGTACTGTATCATGCCTTTATATATACTCTGAATGCTTGTAAAGTCCATAGCTGTTACATGATGTATACATGTGCTGAGTAGTGAGTTTATGCAGCTGGGCTAGTACATAGCTAGTGTAGGATATAAGCTTATTTCTGTAGGGAGAGAGAAAGCATTAAACAGCCATTGCTGATGTGCTACACTCCGTCAGACGACCATACGGCAAGTTTGAATGTGGAACCGTCTTCACATGTGTGGGTTTTTACCACTCAAAACTTTCTTCCATCTTCATTCATGACTTATCAAAATCTTTACAATTAGAATTCCAAAGCAGTTTCAAAACTGCTTTTTCTTTTCAGAGAAAAATATATAGATGCAAGGCAGTTGAGTATGGTTGTTTGTCCAAACTTTTGCAAGTTCCATGACTTTGTATGACTTTCAAAGCAAGCTGACCTTTCTGCATGACTTTCAACTAAAATGCAATCGCATAGTTACATGACCTGTAGGGACCCAGGTCACAGAAATATGGTTTGCTTTTCCTCTTAACTATATATAAAGACACTAGTGTTGTAAGCAGGAGTATAAGAGGTGGATACAGTTTGAGATTATGAGGACAGTTGGACCAATTATCTGTATTCAATATCCATGATGGCCAATATTAACACTCCCAAAACAAAAGAGTGAAAAATTCACTCACAAAGAATATTCTAGTACTAGGATGGCATAATAGTGAGTGCTGTGGCCCAATAGGTACACTTTCTCCCAACAGTAATAATTTTATTTCCAGGACTTTTCCATGACCTTCAATAAGCAGGCATGAGCCTGGCATTTCAAAAAAAAAGAGGAAAATTCACTGCCGGGGGGTCACAGCCCACCTCAGCCCCACCATGGTTGGGGCTGAGGTGAGAAAATTTTGAAATTTTGGAACCTTGGATTACAGGAAATGCACTCTAAAACACAACATTTTTGTTAGCGTTGCCTTGTAAGTTGCAGCATGAGCTTAATTTGTCACCTCATTGATCTGCTCAGGTAAGTGGTTAAGATTTCCTGGTAGGCTAACTTTTTATTGGGCTAATAGTGACTGTAATATTACCAGCATAATGTTCATTGATTCAATTTTAAAAGCCAGGCCAACAAGGCTAGGCCTAGTGTTGCTCAGTGCTTACTACTATTACTAATACTAGTGTAGTGGGCTAACGTTAGGCTTGTCATATGTAAACTAGCCTATGCCTGTATAACCAAACGTTGGCCCAGGTTATTCTAAACGAAATCTTTTAAAAATGGATTCGATGCATATGGATAATGAAAAGATTAAACGAGAACTTACCTTGTTCTCGTTTAATCTTGATTTTATGAAGTAATGGTAGTGAGAGATAATGTGAGATCCCGTTTGCGCATGCGCCGTCAGTCTTTAAAGGTGAGGTCAGAGTTATCCAATTTAGTAGGAGAACGTGGTTACCACTGGTAATATGAAGCTTAAATGTTCACTTCAGAAGCAATGGGTGGGAGAGGTGGGCACATTATCTCTCACTACCATTACTTCATAAAATCAAGATCAAACTTCGAACAAGGTAAGTTCTCGTTTAATCTTTTCATTTTATTTCGTAATACGTTCGAGAGAATGTGAGATCTTCAAAGCAACTCTGGCCTCAACTTGCATTCCAAAATAACTTACTGTAATGAGGATGCAATTACTCACATCACTGTTTCCATCTTGATTAGTAAACAGTATTAAGTGCAATGTTCCTTTGAGTATGAACACAGCTTCTAACAAGTTCATCAAATTATACTTTGTACAAAACACCTGGTTCTCACTTTTTCTTGAGAACTGATCAAACACGTTTATGAGGTAACTCATCTCAATATGAGAAGTATAAAACTTTCCAAAAGTTACAGTAACTGGAACTCTATGTACAGGAGAAACAAAAGTCAAAATAACTGGAAACTCTACATGCAGTATAAGCACCTCTCAATATGAGAAGTACAAAACCTTCCAAAAGAACTCTACGTGCAGTATAAGCAAACAGTTAACACAAACATATGTACAATGTCTTCACTAAGACTTTCAACTAAGCAGTGCATCACTAAATGCTGAAGCTTTCCTTGTAATCGGCTTGTTGTAGTACTTTCTGAAAGTACTCTCAGTAGTCCAACCCGCCTGTTGTAATATGTCTGTTATAGGAACAGAGGCAGAGTGAGCCTTCGAAACAGCCGCTGCTCTGGTGGAGTGTGGTATAAATTGGGCTGTATTAATTCCAGCTTCTCTCATTACTGTTCGGATCCACCTAGCAATAGTATCTCTCCCCACTCTACTGTGTGGCTTCAGATAACTGACAAATAACTGTGTCTCTTTTCCTCTACAAATTTTAGTACGTTTCAAGTACTCGATAAGATATCTGTAGATGCACAATCTCTTATCAGGACTATAGGCTTGCAATTCTAACTTCAAACCAGTGTTACCAGGTCTGCTTTGCTTCAATAGGTCCTTCACAGTAAAGGTGATGACACTATCTCCTATCTGCATATCTTTAATATTTAATTTATGCAATGTCTGCTGTCTCTGTGCCGAGAGTAAGGCTAGCAGCATACATGTTTTTAGAGTTAAGTCTCTGAGACCAATTGTTTTTGCTGGTGACAGCCGGCGTAAGTGAGTAAGTACTAGATCCACATCCCAAATACAACAATATCTAGGAGCTGGCGGCTTCAAATTATAGACCCCCTTTAAAAACCTGCTTATTAAAGGGTGTGTACCAACCGCATGTCCATCAGCTAGAATCACAAAGGAAGATAGTGCAGATCTAGCTGTATTCAGTGCACTGTAGCCTAATTTATCAAACAACTCCGACAAGAATTCAAGCACAATCACTACAGTTGTTTGCAAAGGATCAGTGTGTCTTTTATTGCAAAAGTCCATCCACTGTTTGATATAGATTTGGTACTGGTGCTTTGTGGATTGTCTCCAAGAAGACATGATGATGTCGACTGCTTTCTTTGAAATTCCTAACTCTTCAAATGGTCTCCTGATAATCTGCAAGACATAAGATGAAGATTGCCAATAAGAGGATGGCATTCTCTAGTAACAGGTTGTATTAGCAGATTTTTATTTGGGGGTAAAATTACTGGCTCTTCAATCAACATTCCCAACAATTTGGGAAACCATGCTTGTGTAGGCCATCTTGGCACTACAAGAAACCCCTCAGCTTTATCTCGAGCTATTTTTGCTAAACTTCTCCCAATCAAACAAAATGGTGGGAAGGCATAAAAATAAACCCCAGTCCAACTGATTGAGAATGCATCAATTTTCTCAGCCCCTGGATCAGGTTGATAAGCATAGTACCGTGGCACCTGAGCATTGAGTCTTGATGCAAAAAGGTCAATATCAGGAGTTCCAAATATAGCACACAATTTTCTAAAAATCTCAGGATCAAGCATCCACTCAAGTTGATCATTAAATTTGCGTGATCTGCTATCTGCAATTTCATTTTCTACACCGGGTATGTGAGTTGCAGACACCCAGATGTCATTCTCCATGGCCCAAAACCACAGTTTCTTGGCTATTGTATTACAACCAACTGACTTTATTCCTCCCATATTATTAATATATGTTACTGCTGTGGTGTTATCCAGTCTCAGTAGCACATGCTTTATGTTTGGACTTTTACCACTGAATGATTGTAAAGCATGAAAAGCTGCTAAAAGTTCCAAATAATTTATTTCATTATGGGCCGCTCTCAGTTTTTCAACCGTATTCCATCTGCCCCCTGTGCTTATTTTGCCATCAGTGGCCCCCCATCCTGAGCCTGATGCATCAGATGTAATTGTTACATCCGGTGGGCCATGATCAAAAACTTTCTTGGAGGCATCCACATGTGAGATCCACCACTTCAGCTCTTTCTGTGCAAAATCAGAAAGTTTCACTTTCCTATCAAAATGGCCATGACTCTGTACCAGAGCCTGTGTTTTTTCTTTTTCAAGTTCTCTATAAAAAAGCTGGCCAAATTGTACAGCTGGGAATGTTGCTACGAGTTTACCAATTACTGATGACACCATTCTGATGCTCGGAAATTTAACCTGAAGAAGGTCCCAGCATATTTGTTTAATCTCACACTTTTTATCAGTAGGGAGCCTTACTTCCCCTTTTTGTGTATCAAGGATGAACCCCAAAAAACAAATTTGCTTTGCTGGTGTAAACACAGACTTGTCTGGGTGAATTACAAACCCCAGGTTTTGAAAACACTGGGCCACTACTGCCACTGACCTTTTGGCTTGGTCTTCAGTTGATGCGACAATCAAAATGTCATCAATGTAAGCAACCACCATGTGTCCTTTACTTCTTAAAGAAGCCAAAACTGGTTTCAATAGTTTTGTGAACAGCCGTGGTCCAGAGCTAAGACCATTTGGCAATGCCTTAAATTTGTACAATTTATCTTTCCACTGAAATTTCAGAAATTTCTGATGGCACTCGTCTATTGGCACTGAGTAATAGGCATCCTTCAGATCAATTGATGCCATATAATATTCTGGGGACAACAAATTCAGTGCCGTATCTAGTGTGTCCATTTTAAAATGGTGGTATTCGATATTCTCATTTAAATATGACAGGTCAAGGATCATGCGGAAACCACCGTCCTTCTTTGGGCGGGTAAAGATATTAGACAGAAACTGTCCCTTTTCGTCATGACTCAATTGTACTACTCGTCTTTCTTGTAATCGCATGATCTCCTTATCTACTGCCAAAATTTCTTCAGGGCATAATCTATATGGAAAAGGTATTCTTCCCTGAACAGGTGGTCTATTGCAAAATTCAATTTTATAGCCACTTATAGCCTGTAATATTACTTTATCAGAAGTGTACTGCTTCCATGTTTCAAGATAACCCTTTAATCTACCCCCTAAAGTGGTATTCATATTCATTTGCAAAGTTTGAATAAAGTAAGGGCTTACCTCTGAACTGGTCGTTTGACCCGGTGTTGCTACCTTTTGAGCTACTGGCGTTTGGGCCTTCCACTTCCTGGTGGGTTCCTCATTGCCTTTGATGAGCTCGGATAAGCCATTGTGTGAGTTGGTCTTTTGTCCAAGTGGTATGCCTTTACCCATAAAAAACGGTTCTGGACTGATTGGCTCTTCGCAGGTCTAGAAAACCATCCTGCCTGTTGATATTTCTGTCTATGGAGAATTGGGTTAAACCTGTTCGTAACCCGTGCTTGTCTTGCTCTCATTACACCCATTGTTTTCTGCTCCTCATCAAGTTCCTTCACAGTTTTGGAAAGTTCATCTCCAAAAAGCCATTGCGTCGGCAAGACCGACTGTTTACAAAGATGGTGATATCTTTTATTCAGATCAGGCTTTATTAGTTCTTTACGGAGCATATGCAGTTCCATGGCAGCATTTGCAAGTAAGGCGATGGAATCTTGTTGTCTTTCATTCAGTTCTTCATTACCTTGATCATTAAAGATGTTCACTAAGGCAGTAAGACCTTTGATGAGAGGCTTTTGGCACCTCTGTAACTTCAGATCAACTGACCTGGTTCTAGAGTTCAAGTTATCCCATATGACTGGGTTTACTTTTGTGACCAGGAGGTGTTTACAATTTCCAGGTTGTAAGTACTTTTGAGCTGTATCGTTTAGCAGCTTTTCATCCAATCTAGTAGTCATTAGATAGTTAATACCACTTGCCAATTTATCAGCAACTGGTTCACCAACCTCCATAGGTCCTGCAAACCTTGCAGCAAATCCTACATTAGGATTTTCAGGCTGTCCTTCCATATTATCAACAACAGTATCTGTGTCCACATCGTTCCCGCCAATCGTAGGCCTAATGTTACCACCTAATGATGAATGGCCAGGGTTAACATTACTATCCCCTGATCTTGTATAAGGCCCTATTCCGCGAATACCAAGGTCACTAACACTAGTGCTAGTTTCGCCGGCTTGAGCTCCATCCTCCGAGTCAGAAATGTCTAAAAGGTGTTCCAAACCTTCATCGGAGGTATCCATGTGACTTTTGGCAAGATTTGGTTCCAAAAAAGTCGCTTCCAAGACGCTACTAACTAGTGTCTGTAAACGTTTATTCTCACGTTGCGATTCCAGTACCATGCCCTCCAACTTGGCAAATCTTTCCGACCAAACTTTTGTCGGTTGTCCGGCACTTTTTGCCGGTCTGCTTTTGGTATTTTTCTCCTCATTTTTCTTGCCAGTTGTCGGTTTTCTCTTCTGCATCCCTACCGTTACGGTCGAACGGGATGATGCAGAACTAGTAGTAGGTTGGTTCGAGCTAGCCTTGCTAGCCCTGCCTACGGTACCTGTAGTTAATGTAGCGCTAGTGGTACTGGCAGTCACGTCCCCATCGGCACTTAGGCCCTGCGGGATGCTCGTTTTGGCTTCCATACCACACAATTTTCGAGAGAAACGTGACTAAATGATCCTTAAAGACAAAAATAATCCTCAAATCTTCTCGTTCGAAAAAGAATACTACGTTATGTAACGATATAAAAGGATATATATTCGACTGACTGAGTTGTAGTTACTACAACAAACATGCAACCAACAAACTGACGGCGCATGCCCAAACGGGATCTCACATTCTCTCGAACGTATTATGAAATAAAATGCAGTAACAACAGAAAGTACCACCAGATTCCTGCGCAACAGAAAGACAGAGCCTAACAAACGTAACTCACTCTACAAGAAGCCATAACTTAGTAGGCCTAACGTTACAGTGTTAGGCTAGGCCTAGCGTTAGTCGTTACACTATACAAGAAAGACGTCGCAAGACGATGTGTCAAACGGCATTCATATACCAGATTATTCCAATGTTCAGTCCATTCCAGCATTGACTAACCTTAGAGCCACTTGTTTTTGGCAATTTTGTCAAAGACTACACATCGAGAATCTCTTTTATCTCGAATTGATTTGGAAATGTAACTGATGTTCCGTGCACATGCAGCAGGCATGCAGTTCAATGCACGCAATACTACTGTACAAGCTGTACGATAGGGCGGACGATCGCGAGGCTCTTTCGATTCCTTGCATACCCAGATGCTATTGCAATATCCATGCCTGCACATCTATGTATGTTCTATAAATTTGACAACGGTCATGCACAGTATCCATCTAGGAAATAAAGATAACTGCGAAGGTGTACACATTGCTTACATACGCACGTACGAGCATGAGTACTATACAGTATCCATAATCTTCCATGTTTCATGAGCTTCTTCTTATACAGGTTATGTCCGCGTTTTTTCCCGATTTTATCAACACAAATAATTTTGATAATATACAAAAAAGCGGAACTGTAATTTTTCCGCGGAACCGCGACTAAAAAAACGCGGAAATCCGCGAAAAAGAGGAAAAAGCTCATGCCTGAATAAGTGTGTAATTCCAAGACCTTTTCATAACTTCTCTAGAATATTAATGTTCCATTCAGATTTCTCAAGGACAGAAACACAACTACAAATACGTCAGTCAAGTTACAAGATATTTCAAACACATGAAATTCCATGACTTTTGCAGCCATGAAAATGCTCAGGTAAAATTCCATGATTTTCAATTCAACGTTTCCATGACCTTCAAGAACACAGTGATGTGTTGGTACCCTGTAAGCTTATTTCTCAGATGTCAGTACTGGCCCATACTGAGAATTTATAAACCCCTATCAGTAATTTCTGCATCTGACAATATCAGAACAACAGATTAGAGAAAGAGCAGGCACTGAATTTGAAAGTCACTGTTACTACCCTGGATAAAATTTTGCAACAAACCCCATTCAACATTGTATTGAAGGCTGCTGTAGGTTTGACAAGTATCAAAAGATCATTACAAAATGTGCTCCCTTGAAACTAAAAAGAAAGTAGTGCAGGTTCAAGATACTTCAGAATTAATTTGTGGGAGACAATCATATCTGGCAAGCCTACAGCAGACACCTAGATAGATACTGTATCGTAACATATTTTAAAAAACTTTGATAATGGTTTTACATCATAATGCTCTAATTAACTCTGTGTAATTAATACTAAAACAAACTTTGGAAAAGGTAAAACTGGTTATGGATTGGTAAAGATAGCAAAGATACTTCCAATGTAAAAATTGCCAATCACCAATGGGTAGTTTCAAAACAGCTAGTCATTAATTAAACTACCTCCCTCAAATTTTGTAACGTCAAAGTAAATCCCAGATGGACCAATGTTTCCCTACTTAAAGTGGTAGGTTTCCATGGAGAGTAATTTTTTTTTTTTTGTTCGTAGGGCCTTTTTAGTTTTTCTTGGCATTAGGTCCACCAAGGGAATAGTGAAAAAAATATATTGCAAGCTAAAGCTTTGTTTTCAACCAGTTACAAACTTACACTGATAGTTGGAGGATAGGCAAGTTGAGAGGCCTGAGGTTGAGTTGACACAAACTGTGGAACTGTTGTGGGAGGCAGCATAACAGGCAATGTGAGTGGTGCATAGGCATTCTGTAGAGTAAATAAACATTAGAAAACTCATTATTGAAACAAATGGTTCAAAAAAAAATTTTACAAGTAGTCTACAGAAATCCTTAATCAGTCCGGGAGATTCTCCGTTATCGGAGAACTTCACTTTCTCCAAAAATGGAGAATTTTTATGCAAAGTGTTGTATAAATATTTAGAGCCTTATTCTCGTAACAGTCATTGCTTCTCAGACAAACACATATGATGCATCCTGTAACAGTTTACAACTAACGAAGGGAATGCACGCTGTGATGTTTCGTAGGACCGTTTTTTAAACAGTAAGGTGTGAAAAAGATAACTAGAACGGGTAACAAGAACTCATCCTCAGTGATTCATTCTTATTGTTGTAAGTTTATCTCGTGTTTCATTCAAATGCCTCACAGCTGCAGTTTAGAGTAACGTGAACTGGAACAATGGTCTGAACAGTTTAGTGTGTAGGATTAGTACTGTTTACACTCGTCAACGTGCTATATTCTAGGGTTGAATTCCTTACATCTAAAATTATTCATGAAGACTGAGGAAATTAGCAGTACTCAAATTGAAAGTTTAAAGCATATGGAAACTCTTTTCAAGTTCGTGATATGTACTGAGCTGTCAAACAAAGGGTTATGAAGGAACGCGTCCTCTTTGTGCGGACACCAATTAACGATCATTCAATGACGATATGTGCAACGGCAGCGACCACTGTACTGCGTCTGTTAATGAGGGTCATCGGGAAGTGTCATTACTTTAATCGGTATTTTCTCAAAATTGGCACAGCGGACTTCCATTTAGTGCACGGAAAAGTTGTAGATAACAATTTCAGCGACACGAATATTCAGGTTTTGACTTTTCCTAGGCAGGTACTAATTTTCCAGAAGGGTTTCAAAGCCGAACCTTATGTTTTGTATTGTGTAAATAGTGCAGCATTGTGGGTAAATTTCAAAATGGCGCTTAAATATTCTCCGAAAACGGAGAATTTGAAGTTCTCCGTTTTCGGAGAATCTCCCGGACTGTTAATTGACACAGCTCTCTAATTGACATCAAATTAAAAAATGCAGAGCAGCTCACATTACACAGCATGTACTAAAAGTGCTTTCATTTTACCATAGGCTGGGAACTGATATGCACAATTAATACACACTGGGGATTTGTGTGGCTGAGGATGACTTTTAATTTAACTGTCTGTTGTTGAAGGGGTTAGAAGTAAGTAGGTTGGAAGATTTGGAACTCTATGGGCGGGTGATGAATGAGTAACTGCCTTTATGTTTCGTATACAAATTACAGACTACACATGGGAAAGTAAGACAAATGAATCTCTAGGCTGTGGCTGGTCATCCAACTTTACTTTTTATTGTGACTTCATTATAGGTATAGACTAGTGCTGTCATTATAAATATGTACAAGTAGCATTTTGGAGTAGATACTTTTTTACCCTTTACTTTTGTCTTTTGATCCCTTTGTTGTGACCTTTGATATGAGATGCTACCTTGCCTGTAAGACATAAAATTCCATTGCTCGGGATGCATCCATTATACTGCATTTTTGCTGCATTAGTTTGGTGGTAAATTTTAATGACAATTTAACCATTGGCCATAAATGCAGAGCTGCCAACCTTGTCAAACCAAAATAAGGAACTCAAATGGCAAAAAACAGAATTTCCAGCCAAAAAGCAGAATCTTACAAACAAAACCTACAACTTTGTACAATAACTGCACAGCATGAGCAAACTATTGGTTGACAAGTTGTGCAATCTGTGCCAAGGTCACAATAATGGGGTATGGGGAAACCGAGTTCACTCCACTTGTAAAGGAATGCAAGTACTGTGGGTGGTATCTGGCATCTGCAGTGAAGTACACATACTGTATCATATGAGCAGGACATGTGTAGCTTATTATGCAGAGTTTAGAAGTGCAAACTGCAAACTTATCAATGCATATCACTATGTATGGTAAATAGGCCTATAATTCAGAATTTTGAAAAAAAAAAAATAGACTTCGAAAAGAAAAAACAGAATGCCATATTTTTCTCCAAAAGACAGAATTATTCTGGCAAACACAGAATGATTGGCAGCTCTGTAAATGTAAACCACTTGGAGACATCACACCTTACTGGCCCTGAGTTCACTCTTCCTAGAAAATGTATCCATTCCAATTGCTAACATCTGAAGAACCAAACATGGAAAATGAATGCAAATTTCACAAAGCAAACGATACTAGTTTCTCTTTAAGATATCAAACATAAAGTAAATAGCAACTTTTCCTTTCCTTTTTTTTCTCACTTTCCACCTCTTCTCTCATATTTCGTAGTCTTCTTAAATCATCTCTTAGGTCCTTTTCTTTACTGTTTAGTGTTACGCTTTTGTTTTAAGGAACTAGACCTGAAAAGTTGAAACTTATTTCTGGTTCCTCTACTTCCATGTTGTATTATGTAAATCTTTTGTTACTGTGTACATGTCCTGTTATATATACTTTTGTCAATGTAACAATTTTTTTTTTTTTTGGTATGGAATGTAGAAATAAACTTGAACTTGAACTTAAAGGCCCAGTTCTCTCACCCCAAACAGTACCAACTCTCCTAACCTTCTTACTGAAGCCCTTCCCACAATTGTCTGAAATTCATCCTCATCCAGACACGATCTCAGTTAACTGCTTCAGGGTGAGTACAGAACAACTCAATTTATATTTATAAGCAAAACACTCTCAGTACCATTCATGCTGTGTAATATAAGCTTTGGCACTCTGCATTGTTTGAATTAGCTGTCAATCAAACAGCTGAACCAATTGAGGAATTTAGGTACCCAGGTACCAAAATTGTAGTTTGGGGCGAGAGGTTTGGCCCTTTAAAGATTGCCCTGAATTATTCTTCTAAATTTAACTGTCATACCTGAGTGGCATGTGGATGATGTGCAACAGCAGCAGCAGTTGCATGTCCTGCAGGTCCAGGTACCAACTGAAGAGGATCACCTGGGTTAAAGTAGGCTACTCCATTGTGATAAGTGTAGCTGTATGTACCTGCTGGAGACTGTAGGATCATACCATTTGACAAGTACGTTGGCTCTAAACAGAATGAATGGGAAAATGCAAAATGTCATTTTTTTCCAAAATTATGTAAAGAGAGCATGAAAATATTTTTCCCCATAAGTATGTAAAAAGAGAGAAAGTAGGAGGGTAAAAATAGGAGAACAGGAAAAAGCAGAAATCACTCACACCAGTTAGCCAGACTGATGTAAAAGATGTGGTATGGGGTTAAGCCTATACGGCCATAACTTCCCACTGCACAACAGCAACCACCCACAGACCCTGTTGTTTGCGGTCTCGTCTGTGTGAAACTTCCACCAAGATGTTTTCTTTTTATTCTGTCAGGCTGTATTAAGCTGTCAGTCCAATTGAACAAGTTCATTTGTGATCAGATGCAGTTGGTGCATTTCCAAGGTATCTGAGGGGTTTGATTTTTCAAAATTTTCTGTTTGCTCCACAACAACCAATGGTAGTCCTCTCCTGTTGGTTGCAATTTGAGGGGTTTTAAAGGCCATTTATTTGAATAAGTTCAAAAATTGCTGAAAAAGTGTCCTCTCTTTAAAAAAGAAGCTAAAAATTTTAAAATTTCTACAGAATTGGAAATTAAGGGGGGATCTTACCCACCTTCTTTTGGGAAAGGGAAGTCTAGACAAATCCCCCCCCCCCCCTCCAATCCCCTCTCTGTGAGAAACACTCCCTAGTACAATTCCAAAAACCAACTGAAATGCAGCTAATATAGACTTTGTCTTACACAATTTGTCTTGGTGCATAGATGCAAGGAATCCCACTGTCAATAATGCACACAAGTGAAAGAAAGTCTGTTCTCTGCATGAGTATCACGGAATGCAGACGAGATGGCAGCAAGGAGACTGACTTGGCATTCAAATGATGAATGACTGGCAAGATGGCAGTTCCATTTATAGTTCTGACAAAAAATGGATACTCCATACACATGCGGAATGTTCTTGTCAACAAAAGCAATCACTATGTTCCATATGCACATATTTTATGAAGCAAAGTGGTATGCATTCTCCATTTGAAAGATTTACCACATGTAGCTGGCTGTTCCCCACCAAGCCAAAAACCAGGTGAACCAAAAATTGTGCAAAGTTTTGTCAATGACTTTGAAAACACAGGACTATAACAGCTCTTCTCAGTACAATTAACAAAATATCATGAAAAGAGGTATTCCAAAAGAAAAGAGATATGATCTTTGAAATTTCAAATGTCAAAAACATGGATTAAAAAATTAAGAAGGAAAATACAACTGCATGCAGCACCCCCCCCCCCCCCCACTCCTCAGGTGAAATTAACTCCTCAACAAAGACCAACTCAGCAACCTCTGGAATGCACAGCTTTGGTGAGGAAGAGAATGAGGACAAGCTTGTATTCCAAGATGGAGGAATGGGGTAAGGGGGGTCAGTGTCATAACTTCTCTGAGCAGTGTGCAGAGCACCAGAATAGGCCCAATGCAAATTAGATGTAGCAAGGCATTAGAGAATTCTGTCCCTTGATAGTGGACGTCATGGCTTGGCCGACAGCGTAAGGACTTGGCCGATTTAACAACAACAGAAAACTACAGACAACAATAGGTAGCACTGGACCATTTAATTTGCAGCAATGTTGCTTTTTGTTAGTTATGTAATTAAGTAAGGACTTCAAGGACAGGATAAGTTCGGTTTGTCTCAGTTTCAAAGGAGGGAATTCTCCAATGAGTCAGAAAGTATGTCTGCAAAGTGAATTCAAAATATCCCTTCATACTAATACAGGTATGGTTGTTGTCCATCCTGCAACAGTATTTTTGTTATCTAATTAGCTACATTCAGGGAAAATAACTACTTCTTAAACCTGTTATTTGTGATAATTATATTACAAAACATCTTCACAGCTTACTAGTATGACAAACAAGAAATTTTCAAGTTTAGTCAATTTCTGTAAGTAATTTTGGGGTGGCTTCCTTCAACACATGTACAGTGCTATTAACATTCACTATCTTTAATACTGTTATAATATGAAGACTGTGTTAGAACTCTGCTACAAACCACATATCCTGCGAATCAGGCATTTGCACAGCCACCCTCCATTGGTATTAATTACCAACTGCAGTTTGAAGTCACCCAAGCATAAGCAAAGATAAGGAAAGCAATTGTTCTGCTTGTTGAAACAAACAATCTTCCTGCTTGATGATGGGAGAAAGCAGAGGATTTATACAGGGGACTATTTTAGATTAATCACAGTTGTAAATTTCAAGGCACTTGTGCACCTCATGCTTCTAATACTTACCATGTTCTTTAGGATACCTTGTTGGCTGAAATACAAATGATAAAAACATTATTATTGTTGTTGTCGTTATCATTATCATCATCATTATTATTATTATTGTGTAGTTGTGGTTTAATTTGTAGTATCAAAGGTCTCAACAATGATGCTTTGTTTTTCAACTACATTCAATATCACAAACTTGAAAATTCAATGGATCTTCATCCAAGCCGGGTAACATACGTTTAGCTTGCATATACAGTACACAAAGCCAAGACAACAGCTAACTAGACGCAATTTTTTTCTGACTTGGACACAGAACATCCAATTATGATTGCTCGGTTGAAATTTGGAAAGGGTTTACTTAAAAAGTTGTGAGAGGGCTAGTCAGTAAAACTCAGTACATATCATAAGTGACAAGAAGCTTTCACATGGAGAGTAAAAACAATAATTCGTTACGTAGGCCTATCTAAAAATTATTCATTTATTCATTCAGATCACTTAATTTATGTTCTTCCAAAACCAACTTTTTTTGTCATGATTTCAAGCCTGTAATTGCTAGTAAAAGGGGTATACCAGTATACCAGTTTAATTCACAGCACACCACATGATATTTCACAGAGTAATACTGGAAAATTTCCTATCAAACCTGGGGCCCATTCCACAAAGAGTTACGGACGATCTTAAGTATGATTTACTGTTGGCTAAGTATGGTAAATCAAACTTAAGATTGTGCGTAACTCTTTGTGGAACGGCCCCCGGGAGTTGTAAGATTTTCCATGTTTGCTACAAATCACACTTCTTGAAAAATTAAGGGGTGTGATAATTGTGCTATTTTATTATAAACTCTTTAAAAGAGTTAATGAGCTCCCATTCTTCATCTAGGTGTGTGCAAACTCTTACTCCTCACAGTGGGTTGAGTTGAGTGATGATGTGCAGTGGCACTTGCACGCCTAGGAGTTCAAGGCCTGACTTATTCATTTTTCTGAAAGGATGTTGCTTTTACCTGCTTGCGAATTGCTTGACCGATATTAAGTTTCTTGTCTTTGAACACCAGGCTATTTGGCTGAAGAAATAGAAAAATTAAAGAGAAAATTGTAACTGAATACCACATTTAATTTGAGTACTGGGGCACCATTTTTTCAGCAACATTTATTGTGCCCAATGGGCAACACATTCACAAAATCCCATGCATTACATCAATGGACACCTGAGGCCTACATCAACCCAAACTTTTAAGGGAACTGAACACAATATCTTGAACACAACATAACCAAAATTTTTTACAACCTGAATAAAAAAGTTCACAACAAAAAACACAAATATTCATGCAGAGAATGATGCACCACCTAGAAATATTTAAAGACAGTCACTTGTCACTCCAATCTGCACTTTTCTTTTTTTTCCTTTTTTTTTTTAGAGGGGGGGGGGTACCAAAATTCTCAATTGGTTTAGCTCTTTAACTGGCACTGAATTCAAAGATCCATGGTACAATACATCGTACTACACAGCATGTGTAGGGAGTGTTTTGATTATGCAGTGTAGGGTCTTGTATGCTAACCAGGATATGCCCATCGGCCAAAACATTTAGCATTGTGTGAGAAAAATTGAGTAGCTGATGGAGGGACTGGAAGAAAATTAGCTGGAGAATTAGCAACTATTTGGAGTGAGAAGTTTGTGCCTTTAAGTTGATACATTTTCATGCAAATTACCCACATGCAATCACAACATGAATAATCAAAATGCTCAACCTTAGTTTTTCTTACCAGGCGACCCACAAAATTTGCCTACTTGTTACAACATTCAAATATGCAGCTTCAGGTGGAAAATTTTGGGAAGCTGAAAGGCTACTTCTCAGGAAATAAGGGGATTTAGAGGGATACTTTGACAATTTGAGGGTGAATTTCTCTTTTTGTACATGAAAATATAGGGAGAATTGTTGGATGGAAATTTTCCTCCTTTTCTGGGAAATAAACCAGTCTGTATGCAGCATTAAAACTTTTTATGTGGCCAACCAAAAAGACTGGTTATAACTCATGTTTTTTGTGAAGAATGAAAGACATAGAGGATCTGAGGAAAGCCTATGAGGTTATTGAAATTCATAAAGAAATCTCCACCAGCATGCACAAAATGGATTGATGATTATTGTGAAAGGGTGTCCTTTAATCTCTCCACATTTCTGCGCCAAAGGCCAGTAATGTGTAAAGGCCACAATGACAGTTATTGGGTCACAATGACAGCCATTCTACTGGGCCACTATGACAGTCATTGTACTGCATACTTGAAAAGAAACCTACTTGATATTCAATACATCATGTAGCCTTTGTTGGAGGACTAATCACTTAATTACCACCAATGGATAAATTGTAACTCAATGCACTGCCACTTGACTCCATTATCTCCTAGATTCTTAAAGAATTAGCTTTAAGGGTTACATTGCAAGAATGGAAGAGCCATATTTCAGGTGCTGACCAATTTGTGTTAGCCTTTCTCAAGTTTTACAAGCTTCAGGGTTCCTGCACTTTCTAGGAAATCAGTTTTCATGACTTTTCAGATGACCAAGTAAAGAATTTTAACAACATTCCTCGTGACAAAATTATAACAAATTTGAGATGTAAAGAGTATAAATTTTTTGAATGACACACTTTGATATTACAAAAGAGAAAGAATGAGAAGATATCACTTTGTGAAAAGTTCCCTGACTCTTTTCCACAACTTCTCATAATTTCCAGACTTACTAAGGGCCTTGAGAAAATTGCTTTAAGTATCACAACTTTTCCATGCCCAGTAATGTATTAATCCAGTGGCAAGCTTGATAGTTTAATTTTTAAAACAAGCAATACATTCATAGATTCAGACTGCATTAATGACAATCATGATCACATCACAAAAAAGTTCAATGTTCTAGACATAGTACACCATGCTGAACTTCTCATTGATCAAATGGAAGAGTAAGTTTTATGTGAAGAAAACTGCAGTTAATTACTGTTTGACCGGTGAAGTATTTAAACTCACATCATTGTGCCTTTGACTTTGCTTCACAGCTTTATAAACAACAATTTGTAAATTGCCTTTGCAAGTTTTCTGTATTATTATCATAACCATACTGTGTGGCCTATTCGCATTTACTGTGCAGGTGTATGAATTGTTTTGGGATAACATACAATTTCAATTAGGCATATTTGACCACTTCTGCTAAACTGCTAAAAATTAACTAATGTGGCTTCTCAGACAATTTTTTTCTTCCTCCATTGTACAAACAAATCGGGTTTTCTTAACATGTGAAACATGTCATATGCTCTCAATAGGCACTAGCTAGGATTATATCATAAGAGGGGTCTTGGGGCTTTCACATGGGGAGGTGTCTTAGCAGGGTTGTCACCACGCCGGTTGGCGCCAGTTGGGACTAACCGGCACTGGACACTGGCGACCGGTACAACACCTAAAATGCAAGGCTTCCGACTGGCACAAAAATGATTTTTTATGCTGAAAAATAATGAAATTGACATTAGGCTATAGCTGAAAAATTCAATAGATCAAAAATAAGTGTGGATTCCATGGGGGTAGGGTGAGGTACAAATATTGAGTCAGATGTTTAGCCGGCACTCAAATTGGGCTGGTGACAACCCTATTCCTTAGGGGAAAGGACCTTCAGTCCTTAGGTTAAAATAGATTATTACAAGTTTCCTGATATGAATTGCTGCAATATTTGCAATAACATATGGTGATCAGTATTTTGTCAATTTTTGCAACTTTTTTTACCAACTTGGGTCATGTGAGGATTACAACCCTCCGAGCCCCCACCATTGGCTATGTGCCTAGTGCTCAACAATGTGCAGGCATTGTGTTTAAGATTTTCCAGTGTGCAAATAACTACATTCCTCATGATATGAGAGGAGTGGTGGTATGTTCACTAACCCCCTTGTTTGAGTCAACATTCAAAGCCTGTATGTGTGATGAACATGACTCCTGTTTTATTTTCAGAGACTCTACATTTAGCATAAAGATAAAGAAGCAAATTTCAGGGAATGAGAAACCTAAAATGTCCTCCCTACTCTCAAAATGACATGAGGAAGATGACCGACAAACCTACACTTATTGTGGGTACACTTGCTGAAATAGAATATCATGTCTTCACTGTTCCCCAATTTATGACAAAGATATGATTTAGTAAAGTACTCAGCTGCCTGTCACGTCCTCACAATTACTTAGCTGTGCAGCAACAGTACACGTACCTGTTCTTTCAGGATTCTAAGGGCCTCCTCTTGTGTCTCAAATGTTATGAAACCATAGCTGTTATTGAGAATAACAAACACTTAAAATTGAAGAATAAAATTTTAAAACTTTTCAAAAAAAAGCATACCAGGAACAAAATTGAATTGAATGTAGGCTATCAATAAAGACATGCTTTTATCATGCAATGTCATGGAAGAAAAGTTTGAACCTGCTGTTAATACTGTAAAGCAACCATAAATACACTAAAAGAAACTAATGATTTGAATACAAAATTCAGAAAAAATTAAATGCACTAAAAGTTTGAAATAAGTAAATAAAATATCAAGTCACCTAGCAAATGCCTGAAACACATGAAAGCTATCAACAAAACTGGTCAGTGTTCAGTGCAAAACACTCTTTGAAAGAACAAACAGTTAACAAATTGGAAATATGCATGCTTGATTTTGAGATCTGTAAACATCTTTGACACTGTTCTCAACTTATCTCTGTATGCAAAATTTACACATGAATGGCACAGTACATGTATACTATCCTTAGCCATAGACCCTTTTCACCAAATGGCATTTTTGCAAAGCATTGTGGGATAGTTTTGGTGTGATTTTTGGCGACTGCAAAGGCCAGGTCACACTACAGCCATATCGGATCGGGTTTTGCGCCGAGTTTTGTGAGTTTTAGTTAGTATATCCTCCATCTTTGATCGAAAAGAAACATTTTCCAACCAGTGTGTGTAGATATATGAATTGTATCGCAGGACAACAAAATTCGAAATTATACCAATTATTCTGTGACATCACATCCATAGAGAGAGTTCGGATATGCCTAGTCCCATAAAAGCTATTTGTCAATGTGACGTCACGAAATAGGTAGTTTATATTTCACTTCTGTGGTCCACTCATACCAAATTACCAATCATATATATTTACACAGGATGGCAAATTTTTGGTTCTTTCCGACAATGGATGGATTTTAACTAAAACTCACAAAAACCGGTTAGTAATCTTACAACATGTGGCACTGGTACTGTATGAAGCCCCAAAAATATGAAGAATATCCAATTATCTGTAGTTTATAACTGTTCCTTGAAGCATAAACCTACAAAATGTACCCTCAACTAGTTACCTACTTGAAAAAAGTAGGACCCTAAAGTACAGGATTGTAGCACCAGTCTCAGGAGAAAAGTAAATTTGGTATGACCGAAATGAACACCTTCATTTGTAAATACTCCACATCATAGAGAGGTTCATAATACAGTGTTTTCATTAGCCTAGAGCTCAAAACCCAAGAGTCAAGGGAACCCCTGATGATTTTTTTTCCCAAAGTCTGATGATGAAATGTTAAAGTGTCCCCCAATTATTTTTCAGTAGTCTCATAGAAGTATGATTCCATGCAGATGTAATTATATTCAATATAAAAATTCACAACTACTGCAGTTGTAAGCAAACCAGGGGCACTTCCTGGTTTTACAAGATTTAGAGCAATACCAGTGAGGTAACAGCTAGAGCTTGTGCATTTCACAGACCCACAGGATATTTTCCCAAACATCAAACTATCAAAGGGGCTTTTATGTGCATCTAAATGATGGGAATAATCCAAGTCAGCATTCAGCAATAATGCTGATGATGACTCTTAAAAATGCTGATAACTTTATGCTTTCTTTTCTTTTCTGACCTGTAATTTTTTAAATGTCTGTATTTTATGTATGCTTGTCAAAAAAGTAATTACCCTATTTAACATACAGTATGGTACATACTTCACAAATTGTTAGCTCGGTATATTTTGTCTGCATGAAATTCTAACCTGCCACAACTTTTGGTATAGGCCTATGAGATTTTAGAATAAAAATAAGAAAACAATGAAGGAATTTCATGTAGACAAAATTTCTTGTGGTAAATTTAGCCTAGGTGAACTGATGAGGGAATGGTGCAAATGGGCACCTGTCCATAGTGCCAACACTGCATGAATGGCTCTTAACACAGAGACCAAAGGCTTGACAAAGACCTACCAAATTCTGGCAGAGTAACTCTCTCCTTTTTGTGTATATATATGCAATGCTTAAAACTTAATTTTTCAGTGAAGCTGGAAATTGGTAAGGAAACTTTTGTAGATATTTTTGGTAAGGGAACCACTGTAAGATATAGCTGATATTTGCATTATACATTTCAAGCCACTGCTTTAGTTCCTATAAAACAAAACGTACCTCTAGAAAACATGGTATTACAAGCAATTTTAACAAATATTTAGGGGTTTACCGGATTTGGAATTTTAAAATCCGGCCGGAACAGGATTTGCCAGATTTAAAACAAAACTTCAGCCGGAATTCCGGCCGGATTTGCCGGATTTAGTCAAATGAAAGAACAGGAACCTACTGGTGGGGTTATACCTTAGGATACCTTAGGAGCCTCCGTGGATGCAGGTCTTTTGACCTCTATATCTGTATCATCTTGGCCACCATTAACAAATGTAGCAGTGGTCAAAAGCTGTGTTATGTCTGTTTTATTTATGAGCAGAGTTTTGGTATTCCCTCACAGAAACTCTTGAGTTCATGTCTAATATGGATTTTGTGATGTGGCATGTTTCATGAATGGTTGGGCTACTTGACTAAATGTTACTTCATACCAATCTTGAATGAGATGCCCAAGGGGTCAGTTCAGTGAGGGATAAAATCAAGATGTATTTTGAACACATAGCTGACACTTTTAAAGCTTAACATGCAATATGTTGAAAATGATTTCATGAATGTCTGTCCATGCAAATTAAGGGACTAAAGTATGAAAAGATTGGCAGTCAGCAGTACCCAAATTGAAAAGGAATCAATCACAATCTGAAAAGGAACCAATTACAATTCTTTTTAAAAGGTGATTCAATGTATGTTTTAAATTTTGGTTTGGAATATTTCAGTATAAAACCTGTGCTATACTGTATATGAATAGTGGTGGTGATCATGCTAGTAACAGTGTAAGGGTCATGTATTTGTTGATGGGCAATTACATAGGTAGGAATCATCTCAGGAAGTTGTCCAACTGTCACAGGACCATAGGACACATGTAGGACTATGCTAAGTAATGTGAAATTTTCTCGATGTACTGTATATGCCTATCAGTCATTGGCAATATATTTCGTCGGTTTTCTTATCCGTTAATTGCGAAGCTAATTTTAATAGTCAAGGAATCACTGACACTATTTATACTGCCACCATCACTTGTACTGTTTTAGTTGACAAGTAAGGATATTAATGTGATTAGAAGATTTGCTAGTAAAATGTGAGCTAAAAGGCCCCAATAAAAAAAATACTTGATTCTCATCACTGTTGCAAGACTGATTTTGGACACTAGTGGATATTTTTTTTTTAAACTTGGTATTACTGAATAAAACCCTTCTTGGTCAACCTGTAAGTCTATGCTGCCCCTCATCACCTCCATTTTTATGAAATGCAGCTTGCCTGCAAGCACCATCTGGCATCAGTCATTTGGCACCAGGGTAGTGCCCTCTAAACTAGAGGGCAATGTGATATCTCTTCCTCTCTCCATGCAACTTGCCAGTTGAGCTTTTGTAGTTCACATGTTCCTTCGTACTTGCAAACCTCGTACACCTAGTAGCTATGGCTTTACGGTGTTAGGACAAGTAAGAGTTTGAAAAGGGGCAAGAGGAGAGAGGAAGAGCTACCATGTCTCCCTCCACTTGTAGAGAGCGCTATCCTTGTGTCAAATGACTTATGCCAGAAAGTGCTTTCATGCAAGCTGGAGAATCACATGTGAAGAGGAGGTGAGTATCAGGGTCCATAGACTCTGAAACCAGGTAAGTTTTGTTGATTGCTTCCATCAACTCCCATTGCATTTTGGCTACAAAAATTTGACATAAATTTGACATCTTTTCTGATGGTTTTTAATATACTGTATATTGCCCAGAATCAGTATAAATCCAGCAACTGACTTCTGTACATCAACTTGAAAAGAGCACCAGAGAAGAAGTTTATCTGGACTTGATAACCCATGGGTTGATTCATTGACACTGCTTCACAAAATATTTTAAATCACTGGGACCTATTATGAGTAACTATACACACATTAAGTACTGGAAGGGGATGGGGGGGGGGGGGGGGAGAGGGGGTTGACTAAGTCCTTCATCATATTAGAAAGTTTGCAACTACTGATAGCACCCTACAGCTAGATCTTTAAATAATATTGTTAGTAGCACACTCCCATCCTAGTCTTTAGCATTTTATGAGATTTTATTAAGTCCTGTAGTAAATAACATTGTGTTTTACATAGCTAACCCACAAATCCCGCCAGATTCAAGACAAAATCCGGCCGGACACCAGATTTGGAAAAATCCCAAAATCCGGCCGGAATTCCGGCCGGATTTGAAACCCGGTGCACCCCTACAAATATTACAGGAATTTACAACCGTGGAGCAAGTTTATCCACACTAACTTCAAAGTATCCTCTGAAATAAACCTTCTCATGGAGAAAAAAAATAAACAGCTAAAAAACTCCAGTCACTTTTACTACGTCAAAAATGTTGCTCCTCTTGAAAACAGCTTGGAAGTATCCTTAACTATACCCTGTGACTGCCATGTACATATCACGTAGCAAAGAAGACACTAATTGCAAATTCTTTGTACTAGGCAGATAACTCTATTTACGTGTCATTCTATTTGATTCATTATTCAATGTTGATCTAGTAGTTACAAACTCAATTTACGTGCCATTCTATTTGATTCATTATGCAATGTTGATCTAGTAGTTACAATACCTAAAACACTTACCCTTTTGAAACACCAGCTCTGTCTGAAATTATCTTCACTTCCTTTACATGGCCAAATGCTGAGAAGAAATTCTTCAGTTCAATATCATTTGTCTATACAGTTAAGAAAAGGGAAATACTGTAAGACAGAAAGCTGAGTACATTACAGTAATTATCTGTTTGTGTTTTTTGTTTTGTGGCCATCTCACAGATATTACAAAATGTTGGGCAGATAGCTTTGGTAAAGCACCCCAAAAAGTATGTCAAAACATTGACACATGACATAATAATGCAATACTGTTTCCACACCACCAGGGACCTAGCCATGCTGGCTAAATCCTCTTTCCATAACCCTGTTCATCACTAAACCTGCACTGCAGTATATCACAATCTTCTTGATATAATTATACAGAAAAGAACACACAGATCTCATCCAATATTACTATTTGTGAGGTCAACGTTCTTAAAATTGCTGGATAAGAATTTGGGAACAGCTGTGGCTTTGCAGGAGTGGGCAGAATTTTCTTTATGGTATCTTATTCCAGCCTGAAGCAATGTTTAAGTTCTTCATTACACAGTTGTCCAGCAAGTTAGCGGATCTAGGAACCATCAGCAGCCATCTTCATTATCACAGAGCTATAAATCTAATGTATGCATACATGGCTGTCAAATAATTGTTCAGAATAGGATTTCATATTTGACTATATAGCTAAATTAATTTTTTACACATTTTCAACTGCAGATTCTTACTTACCGGTGCTAGTACAGTTAAAGGATTGAGTTAGTTTAATGGAGTTTTACGGCCCAGTTTCCAAACATGGAGCTGGTTCAGTTTTGGCTCACTGGCTTGTTTTCCCTACTGCACTGCTTATGCTAAGCACTAAGCACAATGGCAGCAGGTTCTGTTTTTAAGGTCTTTGGCCAGGACTTGAACTCCCAACCACCGAAGGAGACCTGATTTAAACCCTTTGTCAGCCACTTGTAAACATAATATTACGTATCCTGAAGAGTTTCTGCTCATGACCACGTACATACTATTACATAAACTTCCTATGTAGTTTTTAATCTCTTAGCTGAAAATTGGTGCTCTTTTAGTAAAAGCACTGGCTGTGAAAGGGTTAAGGAAACTTCCAATTTGTCCACTGGACAAGTGAGAGCAAAATTGTGGCTGTCCCAAAAATTTTTGGTTGTCCAAGTGAAAACGATTGACAAAAAATATTCTGACATATAAAACAAACATTTTGTTATTGTGTATTTTCCACTTATTTCTGTTTTAGTAATAAAAGGCACTATAATAAATACAGTACCATTGCTTCATAGTCCATTAATTTGGACAAACTCCTTTGTTCAGAGACCGACACGAAAGCCTGACCTTGGGTGAATTCTTGCAGTTTAGACGGTTGGAGCATATGTTACTGCGCTTGATAGAGTTGACCTAAAATGTCTTAATTTTTGCATTTTTAATCACAAAAATGAAAACCTCATAACAATTTGCCACTACTTTAAACCTTGACAAAAAAATCGGTCAACATTTAATGAAAATAATGATCAAATTTCAAAGCAGATTTCTGTCAGATTTTGCAAGCCAACAGATCTCAATGAGATTTATTCCTTTTATTTTAATTCCTCATTTTGTCTTTCTTGTACATGTCAAGACAGGAAACAGATCAAAATGGTACAATAAATTCCAGACATTTCAAATTTGCATGGTAAATGACTAAAAAGTAATGTTTTCAGACCGATTGTGGTGATTCGGTGGACTCCCAATCTGCTTCTACTAGAGTTTGGGACTTAAAACCAGCCAAGGTCATGTAGTTTCTTGCGGTTTCTTGACGTCAAGAACTCGCCCAGTTTGAAGCCCTATCGCCCAGTTTGAGTGATGATTTTTCATGCCACAAAATTTTCTCATGCACTTCTGAATTTAGAGCATGATATAGCATTTTTCTTTGCAAGTGTAGACAATTGGTCAAATAAAATCTACTCATACTTCAGACAACTTCACAGAGAGAAAGTGGTTGTACAATGCAATTTTTACCTGTCACAGATGATTGGACAAGTGAAACGAATGCAAAACTTTTATGCAGCAGATGTTGTTCACACATTGACTTTCAAGCATTTTGTTGTAGAAAACTCCACACACATCAAAAGTGGTAGGCACATTTTCACCCACGTTCCTTCTGCATGAATACTTTAAAAGAAGGGATAAGTCCATGAAAAGGAAATTTTACTATTTGGAGAAAAATTTTCCATTCTTTGTACATGGAATGTCAGAAGAAACTGTGGGAAATTTTACTTCCCCCTTTCTGAAGAAATCAACTTTTTTACAGAGCTGGATATGTCCTCATCATGTAATATTATTCCTGTGGTCAAAGTGAAGCCACCACTTCCCTTAAAGGGAAAGAGTAGTTGTCACCCCCAAATTATTTGAAGCAACAACTACATCTCACAGTTTTTTTTTTTTTTGTTTGTTTTTTCGTTTGTTTCTGTTATATTATTTTAGGGCTTCAAAATTTTGCATTTTAAAAAGGCCCAATTCTTTCATCCCAAACAGTACCAACTTCTCCTAACCTTCTTTATTAAGCCCCTCACACAATTGTTTGAAATTCACCCTCATCCAGACACAATCTCAGTTTATTGCTTCAGGGTGAGTATAGATAAGCTCAACATGTATAATCAAAACACTCAGAACAGTTCATGCTGTGTAGTATAAGCTAATTGGTACTCTGCATTGTTTGAATTAGCAGTCAATCAAATAGCTGAGCCAATTGAGAGTTTCTGTTACCCTATACTAGAAGTGTAGTTAGGGGTGAGAAGATTTGCCCTTTAAGGTTAACCAATTGATCACGTTTTGGTAAATTTCACATTTGATAGTTAAATTAGACAAAGTTTTACAGCCCAGTTTCCAACCTATTGGTTCAAGTGGAGCCGACCACGGCCTTTTTTTCAGTTGTGGCTCACTGGCTTGTTTTCCCTACTCTCTTGCTTATGCGGAGCATCACCCACAATGGCAGTAGGTTCCACTTTTAGAGTCTTTGGTATGACTCGTCCTGGGAAGCGAACCCGGGCCTTCCGTGTGAGAGGTGGATGCTCTTACCATTAGACCAAACACGTGGTCCAAATTTCACATTTGAGGAGAAAAAAATAGTGTCTATATGAGCCAAACATGAAACAGAAACAGGACATCACTGTACCACACAACTTCCAGTTGAAGTAACTGTGCTTCCCTTTTAAGACAAGGACATATTTTGTCACAATGTGTAGTACAAGTACCACAATCATCAAGTACAGTAGCTAGAACTATAGTAGTTAATCGCTAATGCAATATATTACAATGACCATGTGCTTGTCTGGTGAAGATGTATTTCTTTCACCTTGGCATATTAGCTGTACCGATTAATTAAAATGCAAATAAACTGTAATGAAGGTCTCTTGTATCATGTGCTGTTGATGCTGTCTGTGGCAGTTGCAGGCCAATGTCACATACATGGCATTCTAACCCATAAGGAAATGACTACATGGCCTCCCACTATGCCTTAGGTATCCAAGGTCTTTCCTACTGACTGATGGAGTACTGTATACAGAAGGCAACTCTTATAATATTGTACCAACCTGGCTGACAGATGCATGCTGCAGAACATGCAGAAAATAAACTGGAATAACTCTCCAGGATGAAGAGCATCGACCTTGACAGACTTTAGCTACTGTAGGTTGAAGGAGTCTTTTCCTGCTGAGGGACGGCAATATGTTCAAGTGGAAAGGGATAGGAATGCTGCAAACATGAAAGCAGTGGCAGCAACACAATGTCAAAATTGTGAGGGAGAGGGGCAGGGGGACTAAGAGCAAAGGAAAATTTTGGTGGGCAAAACTTTCAGGCCAGGACAAAACTGAACGCAAATTGTGCACTCCTCCAGGCTGAGCCCCTGAAAGCTTCGAGTTTTTAGCATACCTACACGGGTGAAAAAGGAAGTCTCGGGGGAGATATATTATTTCACTCTTTTGGTTACCTCTTAACTGACCTAACTAGGGGGAGGGGGGAAACTGGGGCAAGGAAAATACATGGAGAGACAACTGTTGACTCATGTCTCCCCCTCCCCCCCTCCCTTCCCCGGCACTGCCACTGCACGGGAAAAATATACTTCGGTTTTTGCACTGTAACAAAGCTGACACCAGCAAATGATAGCCATGCAATCCAATAATGTGTTAAACATGTTGGAAAGTCAGACGTCTGGAAAAGTACATGACACAGCTTTCTTGCACTGGCCATGACCATAGCCAGACCAATAAAAGGAAGAGCCAGGCACCCTCTGTATGTAAAAAGTGTATGCTGGTAAAATTAAGGCTTGAAATTGTTTTATGGGGCAATTCCCACTTCCAGCACTAGTCCAAGCCAGCATGTATGTCTAATTAATATACCTGTTCTATGAGAACAGAAAAAGAAAATATTTAGGCTCATGACATTTCTGTACTTGCAGTCAATTAAAGCCTCTCAAATTTAACATATATTACACTATAAAAATTCAATGAATTTTATAAATCAGAGTTAAAATTACATTAAAAAGGCAAAGTTTCATTCTTGATGGAGTGTCTCGAGGATCACGTAAAAAAAGTGATCCCTGAAGGTACTCCTTACAGAGTGAATTTGCACTCTTCTCAGAGTGAAATTTACTATTCTTGGAGTGAATTTACACTCTAACAGGTTGGATTCACTGTTGTTACTCTGTTAGAGAGAAACTACAGTATCTTCAATCTTTTGTTCAGAGTGTACAGGGGCTGGACCAAATTAAAGGGAAGGTTAACAAGGAGAAAGACTGGATGGTGGGAAAAGCCTTAACCTTTTGGGCACCTACAGTAGCAAGCTTTAAATGCCACTGACTAACACTGACCTCATACACATTAACCCATATGGCCCCTCAAAAAATTTTGCCACCCCTTTGGAAACCATTTCGACACATACCCTTTAATTTGTACTCTACCTTGTGTACACATGGCTAGCCTACAGTCTGTGGCACATGCTGTTACAGGGAATAATTTATCCAGTATCGCATTGCAATTTGCTACACAAGCAGGCCAAGTTGCTACACAAATGAAAAATTGTGTAGCATTTTTGGTTTCCCGAAAGGGAAATCCTTTGGACTCATGCAGACTACACTTTTGCAAAACATGTGTAGGATTGTGCATTTTAGTGTTGGCTGAAGCTATGGTTTGTAAGCTCAACGACTGAGAATTATTTCTTTGTTTTGTTTTGTTTTCAGTAGAATAGTACCAAGCCAGAGACTGTCTTCATTCTGGATGGTTGAGGTTGTTGTTGCTAGGGTAGGTCATTTTTAAGAGGGACATCTGTGTGAATGGTATTGCTGGACACTCAATTTTACCAAATATATATTGCAATGTTTGTCTGTTTGTTTCTTTTTGAAAAAATACTGTGACTTTCATCGGGTATATTTGTAATTTCTGATTGCATAATTGCATAAACAGCAAATTTCGTCTAGAAAATATGTCCACATGAGGCTGTCAGAAATATTTGTACCTTCTGTAAAATGTAGAAATCTTGAAGAAGCTGTGTTTTACTAAGTGGTTGTACATTACTTGATAGCAGGGCATAGTCAAATATTTTCATGTTTTCACAAAGTGACTGACATTTATACATCACTACTTTGTCAACATTTTTGTTTAGAATTATTATTTTACTACTTGTTATGCATAGTAAAAGGTACTTCAATGCTCTCGCAAAGAATTGTGAGGTTTTTTTAGTTCAAGATACAGCTTTACTCCCTATTATTCAAGTGAAAGGCATTGTACCGTCTGAAAGGTCACACGTCTGGCTGGATTTTCGACCGCAGTTACGTAATAGCATGCACAATACATGCATTCGGGTCAGCTACTGGTTGTGACCTTATATCAACAGAGAGCAAAGTAAAATATTACCGTGTTTCTTGCATGGAGGGCTAATATTTATTTTTATTTATACATCAATACTTCCACAAAATATTGTTTTAAATCATTTCTAAAGACTGGTCTCCCATTTGCAAACTTCAAAAATAACTTTGGTACAAATTGTGAGGAACTTTTTAGCCAAGATACACTCTTTACTCCCTATGATTTAAGTAGAAGACACCTGCACCTCCTAAAAGGTATCTTGTCTGGTCGACCTTTCTATTCTTTATCGCAGTGACAACACATGCGTGACTTAATTCGTTGAATCATTTCGTCGCGTCACTTCGACCGGATCGTAGTAGTGTATAGGTTATTACTGAGTCTCGCATGCTATTTTCACAGCCTGAAATTAGACCCAAAGAAAAACTTTGCAATTAGGCTACTGAAGGTTATTTTTGCTCACATCTAAAGAAATATTTCTCCCTTCTTTCAGGAAACTTTTCATACTTAGGTTTTGATTTTTGTGTGCATAACCCTTGCATTTTCACAAACAATGTGTGAAAGATCTAAAAAATCTTCAAAACTGCTTCGCAAAATCTGAATGCTAGATTATTCCCTGCTGTAGACACTACCCAAGCCTGAGGGAAAAGGCACTCATTTTCCAAGTCCACTGAGTAGGAGTAGCATCCTTGTCCATCACACTCATCACGATGACTCCTGACAATATTTTAAAAACTCATTTGTTAAATGCAGGAAGGGTAGCTCTTGCCTAGTCAACTCAATTTCTGCAAAAAGTATTTAAATTCAAAACTACTCTAATTAAAGAATACAAGGCTCCTTCCTACACATCAAAAAAAAAAAAAGACAAAATTCCATGAAGTTTTCATGACTTTCAAGAACCTTGACTGAAATTTCCAGTACCTCTGAAAGCATCCTAAATTTTTACTGATCTCATATTTCTATCTTTTTGCATAAATTAATGTACAGGTATCTGAACGTTTAGGAAGATTTGCATTGGTCCACACTCTACCATTTTCCAACTTTTCCAACTTTTCCAGGATCTTTTGAAAAACTGCTCACTTTTTCCTGACTTTCCAGGTCTGCATGAACCCTGGAATAAGTGCACATGCCCTAACTTTAATAATGCATAACCTCCCATGACTTATTATAACACTTGACTGGTTATAACATCAGCACCAAAATGTAAACATTGGACACATTGATGATCTTGGCTCTGACAGCACTAAACACCTAGCTGCCATTTTACTGCACAATCACTGCGTTACTATCGAAATGTTAAGCACTTACAACTCAAAAAATTTTCATGTACAGTGCAAATGGCCTTCAAATGTTTTCTATCTTTTTTCCAATACAACTTTTTTACAAGAAAATAATCACATCAGAAAATAACCATAATCAGATACAACAGTGGGACTTGCATACTTAGACGGAGCCTTTACATTTTGTCTGAGAATGCAAACCACTCTGATATAGACAAACTGTGCTGACAGTCACATAAACTAGTCATATGCCTGCTGATTGCAAGACATTCCTCTCCATATATCTAATGAGGAAGAGTTATTTATACACTGGCTCTGTCTCACCTCCAGGGAAATAACAAGGTTTAAGAGAAATGGTGATGCACATATGATTTACTACACACATTTGGTGTCAGTTTGTTAGCTAGCCACTTCTGCAGTGATACATGAAACTATTTAAAAGAGAAGCCAGTAACCTTGGTGGAAAGAAGAATAACTCACATACCTTTAATAACTCTGCCTCCAAGGTGCTATCCCATCAATTTCATACCTTACGATGTGATAAATATATTGCTGAATGGATATTACCCCAAATGAAGGCCTATTTATGGCTTCCAGTACAATCAACATACCAGCCTCAAGTTTACCTTATAAACAATTTCTGCATAAAGCAGTATTTAAATTCAGTAATTGGTAAATGACAATTTTGTTTTGACAGAATACTCAGCACACTGGCCCTTTGTAAATCCATAGATCTGTGAAACTGTACATTCCCTATCTGGTCCACCTTCTAGATACTGACTGACCAATCTATTGCCAAAATTTTTTGTTTGTTCCTATCCAAAAACTAGTAAATATACCATGTCAGGCATTGAGATTTTGATTTCCAGAAATCTTACTCCCCATGAAACTGAGGAATGTGGTAGGGTGTGTGCTGTTCATTAATTTTAATAGATTGGTCTGAGCTCCCATGCACAAAATTGCAATTTTGTACTCAGACTCACAGCAATTTGAGAGTAGTGGCAGTATGCAACCACACACACACGCCTCAAATTAGTTCAGTTTAATATTCGTTGACGCATGGAATTGTGGGGCACAGCATGGGACAAGTATACGAAGTGAGCTCAGCACAAAACATTCGGCATTCCCTTGTTTGCATCAGTATGTGCCTACAACACTATCTAAGTGTATAGCCAACTCGCACGAAAACGGGTTTCAGTCCTGCTTTTACTGCAGCTTAGAATGCAATTTTTCATGCCAAAAGTACAATTTAGACACGTTTAATGCACAAAGCTTCACCTACCAGCCTTCCATATGCTATGTGTAGATTAAGAAAGAATGATTTTACAAATTTTCACGTAAACTCAAATTTTGGAATATATGTTGTAGGTGCAGGACAGGTTTGTTTACCCTGACAATTTGGAGATGTGTGCATGTGCCATAGCCAATTATCGATTTGGCTTAATATTGAAGGTCTGATATGTTGTACTACGGCAGCAAACGTGCAGCAAATTTAAAGTACCATATTCAAAAATAATAATGAAAAATAAATCCACAAAGTTTAAACTCTACAAATTGCACCAACCTTCTTACAAAAAACAGGTTTTTCTGACTGAGTAGGCCTATAATATCTGTCATACCAAGAATCATCAATTGAATGTGGCCCTCCATCTGAATGCCTGCAAAACTCTTTTATGGGTGTTTGCTGAAAATACAGTTAGTTTGTTGTGATTTAACAAACACAAACACAAATAGATAGTCTCACCTAGAAAGAAAGTGTTGAAATGTTGGGGTGAAAGTAATTGGAAGAAAAAACCCAAGGTAAAAGATGGGGTCATATTCCATTAAAATGTCCAGGCAAATGCAAGTAATCTTGTCAAAATTTCTGTACAGTTTCCTTTCCATCAGAAAGCATAAAATAAGGGAAGGGGTTTGTCTGCTCAAATATTATAGTTTTCAGGTCTGGTACTTCTAGTTCTAGCAAATATGGAAGTATCATAACATCAAAACTACAGGGAATACAATATGATCTCTCATACCTACATTGAAGAGTGGAAAACACAGTCACCCCAACTTGAATTTTGTATTGTAGTACTTAGTCTATCCTGTTTCAGAAATGGTTGTTGAGAATCATGCCCACCTTATGTCTCGTCTGTTGTGATATTTACTAGGAGTTATACAGTAGGCCTAACTGCTTGGTTTATCATGAATACTGTATTTTAGTCTTGAAATATCATCAAAGATATTTGGAAGATACAGTGGCTAGGAAATAGATTTAGGTGTCAAACAAGTGTTGGGGAACTACTTTCCCTCTTCAAACCATGAATGTGGCTAAACTGCACATAAACTTTTGGTTCCTTAATGTAGCTAGGGTAAACTATTATCATGCAGGTCTTTTGTAAAAATTATGGTTGTCCTTAGGGGAACCATTTCACTATTATAAGTTGTCCAGAAGGAAATTTTGTTGTCTCAGTGTAACACTTTTTGCTTCACTACAAAACAGATGTGGTGTGTTCATGTATTTTTGGTCTTGAAGTATAAAAAGATGTGATGGTTGAGAGACAATACCATGAATTAGGCTGCCCTTAAAGTCTGAAATATTGTAAGATGGAGAGACTTAATTGAAAGAGTGGATCAGAAAACAGTATAGTCTTCAGTCAGATAAAAACAAGCTGCTGTTTAATTCTTACCTTAAAAAAAATAGTTGTCCAATGGACAACCAACCAAGTCTGTATTGAAATTTAGTTTTCCTGGACAACCAAACAACCAGGAAAATTGAGCCCTGGTACGGTCACTACTTACATTAAATGCTATCCCACCAACAAATATCCTGTTTGGTATAACAGTTCCATATCGGGGTGCATTGTGTCCACTTGGAACAGGAGAACTCGGAGCAGTGGATCCTGCTCTGCTACTTTCTGTTGTCTGAGAAAACAAAACAGGCAAACAGTTCAAAAATATCTTGGAAAATAAAACCAATGTAACACCTTATTAATATTATTCTTGAATCAGAATGCAAAAATACACAATGGTTTCAATGTTACTTGACATTATTTTTCCAAATGCCATGAATGATTGTCAATGCCCAACTGCCAAAGGCACAAAATACTGTAGTGTAGTAATTAGCAAAAATATCAATTCACAATTCTTTATGCAGGCGTCAATTACTCAATTGTAACCTCCACCTAATCCCATCAAGGTTCGTTGCAGATTCGACGTCTAGTCGATGTCAACTCTTCAAGTCTCAAAAACTTAATACTGGTGAAACTTGACCGACACATTTTTCATGGCAGAGTGAAACTTGACTGATTACAAATGAATAAAGCACTGAAACTTCAATGAACGATTTCTATAATTATGGCGAAAATGCGTCAATCAATGATTTTGTGATGGTCAAAATTGCATCGAACATTTACACATTTTCTCTCAAACATTTCGGGAAAATTCTGTTCTGAAATGTGAAATTGAGCGCATGCCTTGGTCTCCGTGAGTAACCCTATGTACTTATCCTGCAATACCCCTAGATCCTGCGATCACCAATATTGTCAGGTGTAGTGAAGGCATCTCGAGTCGGTTAGAACATTGATTCGTTCACTGCGTACAAAATGTATGGCTTATATACAGTGAACATATTATGTGGCACCAGATTGCATGTAAGGGCACCAACTTTTACAAAAAAATTCAATGGGGAAGGGGAAATCTCTTAGACTCATTCAGCAGCAGGTAAAGAAGTACAAGAAAGGGGCAGGGGAGTGGAGGATGTTCAGGTACGATGAGCAATAGTTTTACATTTACAGTTACATGTACAATTGCATCAATTCAGCCGATCTTGAATTTAGCCAAGAATTGCAATAGAGAAACATTAGCATACTTTGAATTACCTTGTAGGTTCCCCCCCTGAAGATAAAATACCATTTCAACTAATGTTATGGTACATTTTGTGATAAATTTCTGATCTCTTAACAAGTTGCCGATTTTTATTATTGCAAAGGGAAGCTAAAAATAAAGACTATTTAGATACACTTTTTGAAAGCATGATAACAAAATTTGCAGCCATCTGAGGAGTAGAGATTTTTCAAAATTTTCTTTCCACTCCATGCCAACTGAAGGTGGCACTCAACTTAGATAGTATTTTATTTATGGTAGAATTACTTTTTACATGCTTAAATAAAAAAAAAAAAAACTGACATGCTCCAATGTCCTTAAGACCATCACTGATGCTCTTTTATTTTGACTCCTAAAAGTATGCAAATTTAAAAACAAATTTTACTTTGAATAGGCACCAGAAGCATACTGTACGTGGCATTTGGTTGAATGTAAAGACACAAAATGTTCAGTTGTTTTACCTCATTAACCACCACAATTCAACATTTGGGACTATTCTTGTAAAATTAAAAATTTTGCACCATTTTGCATTTAAGCTTCTTGAAAAAGCCAAGAATTTTCAAGGACTAGGCCTAGTAGTGTTTGCACAGGTACTAAAAATTAGGACCCAGGTACAAGATCGCTATACCTGTCGGATACCCTAAAAGTTATGAGCATTTTGTAGGCATACTCCATAAGACATGCATGATAACATTAACATCTGTACTGGATAGGTATAGCAATAACATGCCCAAGTTCAAAAACATTTGATTCATTAGAAGGTTTAATCGTATCGTTTTGTTTTCTATCAAAATGACAAGTAAAAAATGTAACAGAAAACAGTCAAATAAGAAAATTATACTTCCCAAGGCCTATATCAATTTGATATTGAATTTTGGGACCCTTTCCTACTCGAAAAGCCAGCATACTCAGAGCTCGAAGCTTTTCCTTTTAAAAAACTGACTTAAAAATATCAACTTATCAGAGCCCTGTATTATGGTATTCACTTGCACGTCAAAAATTACCGATTGTAAACAAACATCATATCTGTGAACTTCCCTCACACTACTTTGCCAAGTGCGTTGGAATTATCATTAATGGGGTATGTACGTTCTTACATAGCTAGCCTCGTGTTGTCATCCAGGCATAGTAATGTAGCTTTCACACTTAAACTTCATAGTCTGCTCGAGCGCCATTTTGGGAGTAAAATTACGTAGTATGTACTGGACTGTTTTAAAAAAAAAATTTTGTGAATGTTTACATAGGTCTTATTACATAGATGTCGTTTTACTTTGCAGATAGCGCCAAAGTGTTGATTTGCGTAAAACTGACACCTTTAACCATTAGGCATAAGAAATATTCAAGGATTATACTCAAGGTGGCATAGGCCTACCATATTAATAATATTAAGATTGTATATAGATGCACGGCTCAGTTTACCTAGCATGCCGAACGTTGCGGGCATTGTCTTTGCAATCTGGGCAAGATGATACAGTATGTCTTGCTATGTCTGCGTGAAACAGTACGATGTGATTTTGAATCAGCCGTCACATAGCTTGCTTGCATGTAAGTTTGTAAGCGATACACATGTGATGTGTGAGAAGTAACCCACTAGGCCTACATGACGATAGCTTGATCAGGCCGCATGCTGATAAAAATTTCAACTTCAGAAAGAAGTACAGAGAACTTTCAAACTTACACATAATTTCTAGGGGCTCTCTTCATTCTCAGTCTCCTGGAATGTTTACCAAATTGGCAAAATATTTTACTCCATTACCATGGGAAATGGCGTAGGCTAAATGGGATGATCCTTTTATGCATGAATTTTTATTTCGTTACCATTCGGGTAGTAGATTTGGAACCGGGTAACACGATGGTGGGCGGGTACCCAGGTTAGCCTAGCCTACCCGTGCAAACACTATACCCTAGCCTAGGGCCTAGGCCTAGAAATGATATAGGGTAAATTAGGGGTCTTTTGACCACTTAAGGGGTTTTGGTTTTTAAAATAAAATCAAGCAAGGTAATTGAACCAACTTAAATTTGGTCAACACCTCCAATGCCTGTACCTACAATTTATGTTTGTCCTTGAGATTTTATTAAATTCCTCCTATTGGGTTATGAAATGTTAACAAAAGAGGTCGAAAATTGGCTATTTTCAACCTACCTTAGGGTATTTTCAACCTCCCTTTTGAAAACCATGCAAATTTATGGTAAAATTAACTTTATGAAGGTCATATTAGAGGTAGCCTAAGCTAATCATCCAAATGTTGTGATAAAAGTTACCAATGAAGCTAACTCTCTTACATCTGGTCAATGACCATAACTTATGTCTCTTAAAATAAAAATTGATAAAAAGTCTCTAATTTCAATGATTTTATGATTGTTTAAAAGTAGGTGGTCGAAAATAGCCTTAGGCCTAGGCCTAGGCCTAGAAATTGAAAAGTGTTGGGTGGTTTCCAACCTCCCCACTAAATGAAAGCACAGACAATTTAGGAGCAAGTTCTGTGTGTGACAACATCCAACTTATTTTCATTTAGTTTATCAAGTCTGACAACTTAGGCCTAGGCTAGCCTAATAATAAAATTTGTGGGCATGAAGATATTGTCACGGAGAAGGTGAGACAAATTACTAATGTTCACCCTGTACGTCATCTTTGGTTTAAACAAACTGAGTTCATTGTATTTTAAGAAGTGTCAGCTAAACTTGGCAATGAGCCAGGTATAGTTTGAATAACAAAACGAATTAAAACTTTTTAGCAATGTTGGGCAATAACTAAGGGGATTATTCCATATAGCTACTTTACAGGGAGACCTAGGGCTTGGGTGATGAAAAGGAGAAAAGCGTGAAAAGACAGGTGAAAAAACAGCTTAAAAAAGTGGTCTTTATGTGCTAGGTTGTATACGTCAGTACGGGTTTTACTTTCTGCTATCGAGAGCAGTTGGAAGTTTGGCTATGGAGAGCGAAACCCTATTTTGCTAAAGAAAGCAAAAAAACAAACATATTTTGCAAAAGAGAAAAGAAAACCTATTTTGCTAAAGAGAACATTTAGGCTGAGTAACAAGAACCAATCACGGTTCGTGGAGAAACCAATTCAAGCAGGGCCTTGGGTTGGTTTTTCCTTGTGGATTAACGGCTCAATAAACGAGAAACCCAACACCAACGAGTTTAGTCACAACTTCTCATCTCTGTCGGAAATCTAAATATACCCCACTCGTGACAGATATGTGGAAATAAGCAAAGTGGCTTACGGACCACTATAAGAATACATGATTTTTAACCAAGTTCATCTGCATTTGGCTTTTGCGTTCAGATTTTTTCTTTTAAATGATTAGGCCTAGGGCCTAGGCCTAGTTCAGGTCAAAAGTTGGGTGATTTTTAACTGCCATTAGGCCTAGCCTAGGCCCAGGGTGCATTTGGGTATTGTCGGACAGTTGACAGTTTTATCTCTATAGCTTCCAACACACTTGCACTACACTGATGCTAACCTGATACATCGACAGGCACAACTGTACTTATGTGCCCCAGATATGTACCGGATCTATGCATATGTGCAGAGACCTAACACAGCACTTAGAAAATGTTATGTGTGTGTTGGGTATTATCAGACACTGTCAGGTGTTCTCGGACGCTTCACTATTTCAATAATATTGTTCCTAAAGATCTGAAAATACACATCAAATGATAGAGAAATTATCCATTTAATCTTTGTTAAATATCCTAACCCAAAATTTAGTCCGAAAAAATTGATTTAAATTTTCTTAAGAACCATTTCATATTGTCATTCTTTTCCACTACACATACACACATAGGCATATGTATGCGTACATATTAGTATGTACATGTATGTAGGTTTGTGTACTGTCCGAAAACACCCAACAGAGACAGCACTAGGTGAACTGTGCTGTAAAACCATGTGAAGGCATATAGCACAGTATTGTGCTTACTAACGTTGTAACGAAACTTGCTGCAATCAAAAAAACCATATTTCTTATAACATAACATAACATAACATAACATAACAGGTTGAAGGGCAAAGGAGGGCCAAAGCCCCATAAGATGCCCTGAAGTCCAGGCCCTAATCATTTAACTTTTCAAAGATCCAATGCCAGAGTGAGCAAGAGTGTTCCTTCTGACTGGCAGGTTGCTAATGTCACTCCAATTTTTAAAAAGGGGGATCGGAGTTCACCTTGTAATTAGGCCAGTCAGTTTAACACAATGTCACTCCAGGCCTGTGCAGCATAACATGAATTTTTCTAAAAAAATTTACAGCCCGGCATGAAATTTTCCAAGGTCTTGCACACTTGGAAATGTGCCAAGGAATTTTCAAACTGAAATTTATTGCTGCAATTAGGTTCCATTTTCTTGAAAATGAGAAGGCTTCATGTGATACAGATGCAACTGTGCAGACTGCTTACGTATATCTATGAAACAACTGTGTGGTGTATACAATCAATCAAACTAGGCCTATCATTAGTCAGTGACTTCATTTATATACGACTGTCCAAGAACACCCGACGTCCGAGAATACCCAAAGTGACCCTAGTTCAAATTACTTGATGATAAAGTCTTCAAAACTGTTGTTTCTTCAAGATATTGACAATTTGCAGAAAAGGCTTAGACGGCCGAAAATACCCTGTAGCCTAGGTTGAAAACCCCCTAGTTTACCCTAGCCTAGGCTTGAGTCCTTGAACATGATTAAGTTACTTTATGCTAGGCCTAGGCTAAGGTTAGGCCCCTATGTCCAATCCACTTTGTTTACTCCACACTGCACTAAGTTGCACCAACGTTAGAACGCCAGCCATTGCAATATCAGGAAAATTAATCTCGGCATAGACCTTATGCCAATTAAATAGAGGGCGCTTCAAAACTGCAAAATGGGAAGGATTATTCCATGTATGGGACCACAGAAGTGAATCGTCACCATGGAGAAGGCGGATGGTCACAATGCTGATTGGGAACTGTGTTGGAATAATCCTTCCCAGAGTGCAATATTACAGCTAGCCTAGGCTAGGCCTAACTGGCATAAGGCCTATGAATAGCTCATTAAACAAAATTAAAAAATTTGGAATCGGTTTTGTGTTTATTTATAGCCTAGCCAACAAAATGATCCGACAGTATCAATTGTTAATGTTAGGCCAGCTGGTCAGTGTCGAACTTACCGGAGTTTGATTTTGAATATCCGTCATTATGAACACCTTACACAGCCTTAGGCTAGGCAGCTAGGCTAGTAATAACCCAAGTTGACTGCGATGCAGGTCACCGTAGCTTAGGCCAGGGGTCTTCTGTTGGGCCTTAGTTAGGCCCACGCCTGACTTTGTAGTGGCTTGGTTTCCAAGCTCTTCGATCCACTTCCACACAAGTATTTTCAAGTCGGAAAATACTTTGTATTGGCTGCGTCCGACCGTCAATTATGGTAACGATGGGCTCCGAGTGTTAGAGTAATTAATGGCTTTCCCATGCTAGGCCTAGCCTAACTTATGTTGATCATGGTCGAAATTGACGAAGTTTCCTGTGCTCCTGTGCCTAACTTAGGCTAGTTACCGACGAAAAGTTAGGACCTGAGCATTTTATCACACTTTAATTGTCAATCTTCAATTTATCCGACAAGATTAAATCACACATGTACCATGACCAAGCTCCAGTTCAAGGGTATTAAAGCAGCCAAACAAAATATAACTGACTAGGCCAGTATTATTATAGCAGCTTAGCCGACCAAATTGAATGCCTCACGGTTTTCCAATTCCACTGCTGCACCATGTACGACTAGTCCTATACGAGATCCAACCTAGCCTAACCGCCGTGTTCGGTACGTCGGCGCGGTACGTATGTCATCAGATCCAGGTACGTACCAGCCTCCCATCCCAGGATCATACGGCGTAACGCAGACGGTACGGTATCCGCACGGTACGAATACGGACAGCACAATTCAGAGCATTCAGAAATCTGTACGTAACCAGCATACACACACATTCTCTGCACCTGTTACGGTACTTGATCTTCAGGAGACGACGCGAGTGTCAAGTACAGGTACATTCGCGTACGCACGGCCAGTACATGTATGCAAAACGAAGCTAAAATAAAAAAGGCGGGAAATGTTTTTCAAAATTAGGTTGTTTTGTTTTTCATAACTTCGTCAAAGGTTTATTTTTATTGGTAAAAATTGTATTACAAAAATTACTAGCCGAAGCTAACATACCATCCGGTTCTGTGTGGCATTGCGAAACTGACAAACAAGGCGTGACTTCTGAACGGGGCATACCATTCATACCAAATGTAAGAAGTGTTTTATAGTATCAGAAATGTAAATGAACTTGAAACTATCCGGCTCTGACATTCATCTGGAATTAGACACAATCTGATAAACGATGTTAATCTTTTTCCTCAGGCTTGATAGCAGGGGATTACAGTAATTGCCTGTCACCCTAGTTGTCGTGACGACCATGCCAAATAAAGAGTATCAATAGCATTGCTGAAACAATTGTTTAAAATAAAGTCAGTGTTATTTGGAGAATTCAGCCACCGTCGAACATGTACTTCTCTAGGCTGAGTAAATATTTCCTCTTATATACAGCGCTCTGATCAATATCTGCCCAAAAGAAAGCTGCTTGTCGTCTGATAGGGCCTATAGGTTGTAATTTGGTCCATGTTTGTCCTGATGATCCCCACCCACAACACAATGGAGGGCTAGCCTGTTGCTATAGAAAACAAAATACAACGGTTGGTCGGGTGCAACGGCGACCGAGGGTTCATTCAGGGAGTTGACAACTCCCTGGTTCATTATTCTTAAGGGTCGTTATCCATAAGGTTCATTGTTCATAAGGTTATTTGTCCCTAAAAATTAATGATAACAAAGAGTCCTTATTCATAATGTTCACTATTCATAATCGAGGAGGTTTGTTTTCATAATCAAAAAAATCATTCATAATCGGAAAAATTGCCCGTTGTTCAAGTCATAATTGAGAGTAGGGTCGATATCGTAATCCTCCCAAAATTCCACTTTTCAACCAATCTAGATAGCCAGGAAACATATACGCTGTACACATATTGTAGACAAGATATTGACTTAGCAGGGTCCGCTCTATAGTCCCCCGTCTCATTAGTCCCCTGTCGCATTAGTCCCCTGGGTTAGGGTTTAGGGTTAAGGGTTAGGATTAGGGTCTAGGGTTAGGGGGTTATTGTTAGGGGTTAGGGTTAGGGGACCACTGAGACGGGGGACCAATGAGGAAGGGGTCTAATGAGACGGGGGACCAATGAGACATGGGACCAACGAGACGGGGGACCAATGAGACAGTGGACTAATGGAATGGGGGACCAATGAGATGGGGGACTAATGAGAAGGGGGACTAATGAGACTGGGGACTAAAGAAATTATCCCGGCTTATCATCCCTGATTTTAATGATGTTTCCTCATGCCACGAGAAAAAGGAAGCCATGCCCAATTACAGCTTGAAAACATTTTTGCGTCATCATTATTAATATTGAACCATTTTTCCTATTTTGAAGATCGAACCTCTTTACTAAACCATTGTTTCCGTCTTGAACCTTTTTCTATTATGAATACCCGAACCCTTTTTCCAATGATGAATATTGAACCCCTTTTCAACTATTATGAATAACGATTTTTTTTCCTATTATGAACAACGAACCCTTTTTCTACTATAAATAACAACCGAGGGTGACAGTCCGGCACGAAATCAATTTCGTCGGCTGGGCTATGGTAACTTCAACCCCCATACACGTTCAATTTTTCGTCAATTAGCCTTACTGATGTTAATTAGTTAATGTCAATTTAATTGATGTTTCCCACATACGATCATTTTTTTTTTTTCATCTTAAGTGACAATTTTCATTCTGATCAAAATCTTTGACAGTGAAATGGGGATCTATCGAAATTTAATCTTTGCCCTGGCCGATACTGAAAACCGGAAAAAGAAGAGGAAGTGGTGGGAAAATTGACGAGTCGTCAATAATTATCAATTTTATCAATTTGAGGAACTACAATGCGGCTTGCCCAACTTACACATTAAATTCTGAATTCTTACCAATAACAGCTTCATATAATTTGTAATTATTTCCAAAGAGATAAAATTTTCCGGGCCCTTAGCCCGGGAAATCTCTAATGCAGAATGACCTGGTAATTGCCTTGATTACCTGGTCCCCCGAAACCCAGACGTTAGGGCGTTTGTAAGACCCAACTTTAGGAATTCCGCTCCCACTTTTCCTTGTTAAAGCGAATTCTTTTAAAATAAAAGCTTTAATTTTGAGGAGATTTCAAAGGTATACTGATTCTTATATCAAGTTTACGGACAGTCATGCAAAACTATTTTGATTACATGATATGTGGAGGTGAAAAAGACCCCCAACGATATTAAGATTGTATACGTACTTCATGGCGATCTTACACGATGCAAGTTGCCAAAATGCTAATTTTGATTTTGAATTTTATTTGCGCAAAGGAAAGCATCGTGAAACCCTCACAAAAATAGATCAGTCCAATGTTGCAATTAGCATAAATCCCAGACACGCAGTCTGGTAATTTTACTACCTGTGCAGGTACGCGACAGCTGGAACATCCAGGGTCAACTGTACTGTTCGAAGTGACCACACTACTGTCAATCATGATTGGTGTAATAAACAAGTTGTGAAGATCTACACCTGAGTGCGGTTATCATGGCAACCGAGGCTGAGAAATGAAACAAAAGAATGTAACAATTGCACTCATAATGGAACGGAAACGATCAGAGCGGTACAGGTGTTGGATTTGCTACCTTATAAGTTAAATTATAGAGGCATATTTTGGAAGGATAGACAACAGTGTCCCCGTTTAAACAGGTAAATGTTGATATCTCATTGCAGAACGTTAGTGACGAAAACAGGAAATTTTTTGTAGGCCTAGGGCAACGATTACTTCATCTTTGTTTTCTCCCGAGGAGGACAGGGTCGCTAGCCTGGGGGAGGGGTCTGAGGGTATCTTCTCCCTTTTGGAAATTTCCTTCGGTTTTCAAGGGATCTTGATGCAAAATGCTTTGGAGAACCTTGGAAACATTGACATAGCCCCCACTAAACCCAGGACAAACCTGTGAAATCATGTGGGAAATATATGATTTTGGGCACTTTTAAAATCCGCGCGATTATTGCCATTGCGAACTAGTACTGATATATGGAGGACCTTTCCGGGTTAATTTGGACCAGGGGTGGCGCCAGCGAGGGGACAGGGGGCCATGCCCCCCCCCCTCCGTCGGATTACACCCCCCCTCCCCCCCCGTCGGGGAAGGTCGGCGGTTTCGTCGGGGAGGTCTAAAATGAAAAATTGAAAAAAAAAATGATAAAAACCCCACAAGGACTGAAGTTACTAGATGTGCGATCTAGAACGTATCTTTTCCTTTTTAATGCTGTTTTAATAATATCGGAATCGATTTTAAATCACTTCTTAACTCTGTTAAACCTCATTCTATGATCCTTAGCCCCCATTGACATAGCCCCCACTAAACCCAGGACAAACCTGTGAAATCATGTGGGAAATATATGATTTTGGGCACTTTTAAAATCCGCGCGATTATTGCCATTGCGAACTAGTACTGATATATGGAGGACCTTTCCGGGTTAATTTGGACCAGGGGTGGCGCCAGCGAGGGGACAGGGGGCCATGCCCCCCCCTCCGTCGGATTACACCCCCCCCCCCCCCCCCCCCGTCGGGGAAGGTCGGCGGTTTCGTCGGGGAGGTCTAAAATGAAAAATTTAAAAAAAAATGATAAAAACCCCACAAGGACTGAAGTTACTAGATATGCGATCTAGAACGTATCTTTTCCTTTTTAATGCTGTTTTAATAATATCGGAATCGATTTTAAATCACTTCTTAACTCTGTTAAACCTCATTCTATGATCCTTGCTCCTCCGTCGGGGAAGGACGGCAATTTTTCGGGGAAGCCTAAACAGAAGTTACTGGATGGATGACCATGATTTTTTTTCTTTTTGAACTATTTTTTACTTTTGTAACGCCATTTCAATGCATATCTGAATCGGTTTTAATCACTTCTTACTAGCACTTCTATCCCCCATCCCATCTTAAATCCGTGCGCGCACTGGTCGTGGCTCCGACGGGAACGGGCTTCCCACCCCTATTGTTGAGAAAATCCAATTTCGTCGGGGAGCCTTCATCTACAGACCCACGACTGCACGATAAAAGATGTGGGTCTGTAGTCACTCGGACGACCTGATCTTGCCTACTAGAAGAACATCATGACTCTTCAAGGAAACTGAAAATTACAAATTCTCCTTACAAAAACGGACGAGAGGTTGTTCATATGCGTGAAGTAGGCCCTACCCAACGGTTTGCCATTTGGCCTGCCAGGACAGACGAATTCCCACAAAGGTAAAGGCTACTTTTTCTAAAGTCCTCCCGGCCCTCTGGCAAAGGGCCGTTCGGCGAAACCAAACTTGATACTGCTTCCCGAAGAAGCTAAAGGCTAGCGGCCATGTAGTTCACAGCTACACATAATGTTAAACAGTGATGTGAGAAAATCTCCCCATAACTGGCTTATGATATTCTGCGAAACGAAACGAAACGAAACAAATTAGTTAAGGCCACCCATGGAATAGGAAGCTATAATGGATAAGAGGAGGACAAAAATCAATCGGCCAAAGTAGTCCTAGGTTTATGAACGTATTTTTTGCTCTGTTTCGCAAATTATCATTAGCGTGGTGGGCTATTGATATTCTGCGGAACGAAACGAAACAAATTAGTTTATGCCACCCATGGAATAGGAAGCTATAACGGATAAGAGGAGGACAAAAATCAATCGGTCAAAGTAGTCCTGGGTTTATGAACGTATTTTTTGCTCTGTTTCGCAAATTATCATTAGCGTGGTGGGCTATTGATATTCTGCGAAACGAAACGAAACGAAACGAAACAAATTAGTTAAGGCCACCCATGGAATAGGAAGCTATAACGGATAAGAGGAGGACAAAAATCAATCGGTCAACGCTAATGATAATTTGCGAAACAGAGCAAAAAATACGTTCATAAACCCAGGACTACTTTGACCGATTGATTTTTGTCCTCCTCTTATCCGTTATAGCTTCCTATTCCATGGGTGGCCTTAACTAATTTGTTTCGTTTCGTTCCGCAGAATATCAATAGCCCACCACGCTAATGATAATTTGCGAAACAGAGCAAAAAATACGTTCATAAACCTAGGACTACTTTGACCGATGGCTATTGATATTCTGCGAAACGAAACGAAACGAAACGAAACAAATTAGTTAAGGCCACCCATGGAATAGGAAGTCCTTACTTTCAGATTTCTTTCGCAATAAAATTATTTTCACTTCATAATACTGCCCCAAAACGAAGAGTAATTAACAAACACGCATTGTTCTGTTCAGCACGGTGGCCATAAGGTGACATGCAAGATGTTTAGTTATCGTTACGAGTTACGAGCCCAGGAAATGCCACTTCCTGCTGTCCTGGGGTTCTCAATTTTTCAAAAAATTCTGTGCCCTCGACTAAGATAATCTTTCGGGCAGGATTACATTTTCTCGGACAAAAAACAATTCTGCCCCTCCCAAACAGGCATGCTCCCGTACGCCTATATGACAATAAATTAAATATAAAACTTCAAATATGTGAGAAGCCAAATTTTTACCTCGGGAGAATGCTCCGATATGGTCCGAGGGCCTAAATCCGCATGATGATATTCAGTAACTTTAACAAAACTACTGATCACCCCCTACATGATTTTCCTCATGAGAACGTCAGATTCCTCAAAAAAAAAAAAAAAACCCCAAACTGTCATAAAAATTACAATTTTTCTCCAATATTAGCTTTAGATTGTTAAAAGTGGCAAAATTTTCCAATTTCGATGGATACTCGGTACAATGAATATCGAAGCCAACTCTATTAATCACGTTGCATAGCCTACTACCTAAATTTGCTCCTGAAAGGCATATCACTTATATATATTATAACCTTACCAAAAAAACAAATTTTCTTTCATTAAAGTACGAAATTTCTCCATTATAACAAGCTCTTAAGTTTCAAAGATTCGTTCAAAAAAGGGAAAAACTTTCCGGACAAACTTCTAGTCTCGTCTCGAAGCCTTAGTTCGTAGGTGTTGTACGATTCAATACGTAACCCCAAAAGAATTTCAGCTGTCACCCATGTAACGTTTTTTATTTTTCCCTTATGAAGGACAGATTTTTCAATTAACACTTAAAATTTTTTTTAGTACCAACAAAAGCCAAATCTTTTTCAAAAGTTTCAATTTTTACTTCAAATAAACTTCAGATTTTTAAGTATATTTGTTAAAAAGAAAGCCCAAAATTTCTGCGCGCTCCGCGCGCCTCAAATTCTGCAAAGTCACGTTCCAAAACTTTTTTCCTACAGATCCCATCAGTTTAGGCCTGACCTGGCCAAGCTCACTTAAGTAACTGAAAGGAGTTTAGGTCAGTTTGAACAGGGAGTTGTTTGAACTACTGAAGGTTACACAGTGCTCATGTGATATCACTAATAACCTATACCCTGCACAGTGTTTAAAGTGAAACCTTTTAACAAGTTAGGTATCCTTCTAATTTGCATAATTAAAAACAATTTTGTGGTAAACAGAAATACAGAAATTATTCTGTAAATTTTACAGGAATTTTTAGTAAAATTTACAGATACTTTTTACAGTGTACTAGAGTTCAGTCCAGTCTAGTACGTCCGGCTGTCGGATGCATAGTACAGTTTAAAAATTGCAGGGTGGCCTTTCTGGTTGGAGCAGAAAATGTTTTATGCCGGTCCGAAAGACTAAGCGGAGCGCCATTTTGAGCTCTTATTTGCCAAAAAAATAAGTTCACTTTAATTATACAATAACAAATTGCATATTGATCAGAAAATTACTAGTAAATGTGGACTACTGCGGTACTATCATTTTGTAGGGTAAAATTTGGGCAATGTTACATAATTTCTTAAAACGCCGGGATTAAATTTAACCAGGATCGCTGTGTTCTATTTACTCCAACATATAATCCTGGTCAAATTTCCTCAGTAGTTAAACTAATGCTGATCCTGGTTAAATGAACCCAAATCCTGGTTGAACTAACTAGGATTTAAGCTAGTTTATCGAGGAAACTTAACCATGCAAGATTGTGTGGAGTAAACAGGTCACCGATCCTGGTTAAATTTAAGCAATGTGTTTAAAGAGTGTATATACAGTATATCAGATTACAGGATGTCACAATGGTCTCAAGAATATATGGCAGGTCGCATATTTCCATATGGCTGTGTCTATAAAATAGGAATGCGGAGGACCATTTTTGGTTGAATAGGCCTAAATGTCGCTTAGATAAGTTGAAGAAATTTATATTTAGGGTCCGTCAAACTATGATTCGGGGACACCCTGCTCCGTCAGGGCGCCACTGCTTATACACACTTGTACACTTGCACAGTGAAAATCTTCATCCCCCTGCACGTGTATAATCTTTCACTTCAAATAACCTTAAGGGACCGCTGAATTAGACGTCTGATAGCTTCCATGGGGCACAGACTTGGTACAGGGCCCAGGGGCATATTTCCCGGAAGTTATGACTTTTTAGTACATCTCTTGGTGAAAAATTAAGTTTCAAGATAGGAGTATTTAGTTAAATAGGCTCAGGGGCTGTTGTAAAGAGGCCCCTTACGAGTTCCATGGAGCAAAGCTCAGGCGGGACTCCAAAGAGCAAATTCCCCAGAAGCAATGAGGTTTTAGAATGTATCCGCTGACTGAAAAATATAATTTCAGGATCACTGACGTCGATGGGGAGGGGGTCGGGAACATTCATGTCCCCCACACTTTTTGGAAGTACTCCCACTGACTTTAGATTTTTACACAGTAAATTTTTGACGGAACTGGCTATTCCCCAATGCCCCTTACTTTGAGGTGCAGATCGAAAGTCCATGCTCAGGACGGGTATAGTTTGCTTTAGCAGATGAGGTCCAGGGACAAGATTATGATCCGTTGGCTCACGTGGGACAAAGTGCCTGTGTGTTGCAGAGGACACAACCCCTTTAAGCTCTGAGGTTTTAGTACAAGTTTCTGGGTGAAAAATCACTAAGTAGGCCTACAGTACATTTGGATCTTTAGTGGGGACCCATCTGGGGAGGTAAGGTACAAAAGCCCCTTGAAGCCACTACCAAATCAGTAGCCTATACGAAAGTTTGCACACTTATCTTGAATTGAGCTGCCAGGAAATGCCATAAAACATTGCTGGTATTTTCCCTAGACCACCGCCTGACTTTATCGGTATATCGCATTTTTCGGTATGCGCTTTAGGGCACTGCACTAACGAGATTAACTCCTTCCCAATGCACCTTCTTGAAATGTAGGATCCACCCTGCAATTTGGGTAAAATAGTTGTAGATTTGTTTTCCCGACATTTAGATTATCGTGGCTTCGTCTTCGACCCCCCCCCCCCACCCCTCGTGCAGCCCTAAATCCTGTGAAACGAACACAACGTCATGTACCGTGGTCCTTTTTTTACAATGACAGGCCGATTAGCAGATCTGTTGCAACTCCCTGGTTATAGGTATCTGACACTCCTTGCCCTTACTAGCACGCGGAGCGGATGAAATCTTTTCGTTCAGCTCATCGCTACGAAAAACCATCTGAGTGGCGGCAGCCTAAAGGGGGCTGCAGCTACAGAGACGCTACGCAGACTATGCCCTTTCCGTCATTTCCAAAAATTTGTGGATCCTCACCCGAAAGAACGTAGAACATGCAGAAGACCTACTGTGGGAATGCTTAGGTTCCCACGTGAAGATGCTTCGCTATACAGAAGTACGGAAGCGTAGAAGGGCCACTCAAAAGAAAAAAGAACTGTCTCGGCAAAGTGACAATTTTCGTAAAATTAACATTTTGAGGACTAAAATTATGTCTTCAAAATGACAAAAATCCGTAATTTGGCGTTTTGATTAACTTTTCAAAACGTTAAAATTCCGAAATTTGTCATTTTGCCGACTTAAAAATCTCTACAAAATGACAAAATTCAGAAAGTTGTCACTTTGTTGAGTAACAACATCTCGTCAAAATGGCAAAATTCAGGAAATTGTCATTTTGCCGAAATAGATCATCTCGTCTAAACGTCAAAATTAAGATGAATGTCATTTTGGCGAGTTTGAACATCTCGTCAAAATGGCAAAATTCAGAAAAATGTCATATTGGCGAATTACAACTTCTCGTCAAAATGGCAAAATTCGAAAAATTGTCATCTTGCCGAGTTAGATCATCTCGTCAAAACGGCAATATTCAGGGAAATGTCATTTTGCCGGGTTAGAACTTTTCGTCAATATGGCAAAATTCAGAAAATTGCCATCTTGCCGAGTTAGATCATCATGTTTAAACGGCGAAGTTCTATGGAAGCATTAAGGTGCCATCAAGTTAAGAACTTAGTCACAAAATGATGAAGTGTTTACTTATTTTCCTAGCATTTTGCAGAAAATGATGAAATGCAAACTTACAATATATCAACGATTCAAAATTTCACAGAAAATTGATGAATTACGCATTCAACGAATGTCACCTATTCCTCATTTTGCAGACAATGAATTACTCATGTATACCAATTTTTTTGTATCATAGTTATGTTCTTTCCCCAATTTGGTGAGTTTATAGTACAATCATGAGTGAAGGCGCTTTACGAACAAGAAGAATAAATATGTAATCCGTGGAATCATTAGGTAATAAAATTATGCTAAAAAGTATTCAAAATTTTGGACAGTTCATTTTTCAATGCAATATGTACATTCGGTCTCAGTCTCTGTCTTGGACTTTGTCGGTCTCGGTCTCGAATTCTGCCCTGGTCTCGGTCTCGACACGTTTTGGGCTCGGTCTTGGATATGCTGGTCTCAACTTAAACACTGGTTCAGATACCCTGCTTCTATAAGGGTAATTAAATCCCAGTTGTTGCTTTTGTCTTAAACCAAGCCCGGACTTGTATAGCATTCAGGTAGAAATTATGACAAACTTAGCTGTTGTGTCCATTTTTAAGGGCGTTTAGACTTTGCTGATATTAACGTCCCAATAACAACGAAAAAAAGCTATTATATGGGTCCTTTTGAGAACGTAGCAGTGAATAGAAAGGAAGTGATTTAATTGTAGGGTCTTATATGTTGCTACACCTTGTACACATATCACACTAGAAGCATAGCAAGAGGGAAGGGGCAAAGTGCCCCCGGAAAAAGTAAAAGGTAAAATTGTTCAGACAGTAAAATGAAAGAAAGAGATTGCCCCCACCCGAAATTCGAATTTCAGGGGCTCTCTGAAGTCTGAAAGTTTTATCCCCGCTTCCTGCCTCAAGAGGTCAGATTGCCCCAAACAGATAAACAGAAATGTTTCGTTATGAAAACATGTGTATTAGTTGTAATGACGACGCGCTTTATTCTACCCCTTTAAAGGCATGCTCTTGTGGATTTTTTCCTCTGTTTTGTAAGGAAAACAAAAATATTCCACACCATGCCCTCAAACCCTACCATAATACTATTTCCCTAACTCAAGATATCTCACTTTAAAGATTGGTCATTTTTGCTGAAAAACCTCTGCTTTTCAATAAAGCCACAAAAAGTTATGTGTGGGCACATTGCTTCAAATTCCTTCTGTTTTTCTTTATAATTGAACATCCTGTTTGTCCTTGAAATTTGATACTGCTGGAATATTTGAATATCTTTTCCCGTAGATCTAGCATTACCCTTCACCATAAATTGAGTACAACCAACAATGTTGCATAATATTGCCTGCAGCGTCATCATAATTATAAATAAATTGAATGCAATGTAAAATTAATGTGCCACGATGACATCACAGATTTCCCATGATGCATCAAATCCCCCCAAAAATTGGCAATACTTTAAAAAATTTGTATCTTCCAAACGGTATAAGCTATGGAGATGCCATTTTTACCTTCTGAAAGAGAAAATTTTTCTCCTTATTTTGAATTTAACGAATTTTGTCTCCAGAATATGCCTTTAAAATGTGGAAATAGGAATTAAAAGAAGATTCGTAATTCGTCATTTTTCTGCCAATTGACAACATGCTAAATTTATTACTTGCAATATGTGAGTAATTCAGTGCAAAAATGTTGAACTGTTGAAATATTGTACGTTTGCATTTTATCATTTATATGCAAAATGTTAAGATAATAAGACTCATTTCATTATTTTGTTGCAAAATGTTAAGATAATGCGATGACTAAGTTCGTAATTTGATGGCACCTTAACGTTTCCATACAATTGAGCCCTGAAGGTTCTAACTAGGCGAAATGGCAATCTTCCAAATTTTGCCGTTTTGACTAGATGTTTTTTCTGGGCAAAATGTCAGATTTTCCGAATTTTGCCATTTCGACGAGATGTTCTGACTCGGCAAATTGACAAAATTCCAAATTTTGCCATGCTGACGAGATGTAGTAACTCGGCAAAATGACAATTTTCGGAATTTTGCCATTTTGACAATATGTTGTGACTCGGCAAAATGACAGTTTTCTGAATTTTGCCATTCTGACGAGATGTTCTATTTCGGCAAAAGGACAATTTCGGAATTTCGCCATTTTGACAACATGTTCTTACTCGGCAAAATAAAAATTTGGGGAACTTTGTCATTTTGACGAGATGTTGTTTGGTCGGCAAAATATAAATTTTCCGAATTTTGCCATTTTGACGAGATGTTTTATCTTGTCAAAATGACAATTTTCCGAATTTTGCCTTTTTAAGGAGTCCATTAAGTCGTCAAAATGTCAATTTTACGAAAATTGTCACTTTGCCGAGGCAGTTCTTTTTTCTTTTGAGTGGCCCTTCTACGCTTCCGTACAGAAGCAAGAAACCACAGAAAAAAAAAGAAACAAAAGGTGACCGCAAAATGTAAACCGGGGAGAATTTTGAACACATATTTAGCAGTATATAGGAAGCAGCTCCTTTGATGTACTAACCTTTGTTATTTGACGGATTCACTTCAAAGAGAAGCAACGAGACAAGCACAACATGTTTAAACGCGATGAGTCAATAACTGATACAATGTAGAAACGAACCGGTATCCATATCAAATATTTGAAAAGATTACTTTTAAAATTGGCTAGAAATGGTTGAAAAATGGAACTATTTGTTACATTTATGAGTCAAATCCAGTCACATGCAGATTTAACAAGATGCGGTTGATACCCCCATCGATTAGATTCTATTCAAATTTGAGTAGAATTTTTCAGAAGCAAAAACACACTTCTTGTTGAAATATTAATTTCAACAGCAAGTATCACATTTCTTAAACATCTTTAAAGTATTCATCTAATTTCAAAGACTTAATTGCGAAGAGGTCTTACCACGAAGGTTAGGCGTGGAAGAGAGGGGAGTGAAGATCTATAGACACTTTTCCAAACAGCTATTACAAAGGATTGTTGGATAGAATGTTGATGCGCATTATTTTTTCCTACAATAAAATGCCCTTGACAAAAATTAAGCAGACCTAAAACCTACCCCACAATCCTTTGTAATTACTATTTGGAAAAAGGTCAATTGCCAAGACAGAGGTGTAAGTCTATCTAGCAGTGGGTGTTGGCCCTCGTTCTTTTGGCTAGTATATTGGGAAGGGACATATTGGAGACGCGCGTGCCGCGCCGTACACGGGCATTTTTGGCTGGGAGTGTACGAGTGCATGGGACTGTCATGATGGAGTAAGTTGTGTAAGTCTACACAGTGGCCTGCGCAGGATTTCTCTGAAGAGGGAGGGGCATGTAGTTTGTTGAGTGATCGCCGCACTAAGGGAGGGGTCTAAGGGGAGGACGGCCCCTCCCCCTTTGGAAAGTTTGACCCTTTCAAGGAGCCTATGCACAATGGTGCAAGATTTTCGACTTTTGACAAAGTGTTAAAAGTTGAATTGTGGTGGTTCATGAGGATAAATTTTTTTTATATCTTTACATGCAATCTTATGCCATGTACGGTACGTTTCGAAATATTTTTTTTTTTTAAATTTGCAAACTTTTAGGAATTTAAATAAAAGAGGGACAATCGGCATATGCGAACGAGAGCATTTCATTTTGGTGTTTTTTCTTGCCTACAAAACTTACTTCTGCCATGAAGACTATCTAAGCGGACATCACCATCGGTTGACGCGGAGATCGCAGAAAATTTCTAAAATTCAGACCCATCAGATGGCCGGAAATAACATTTTCCAGACATATACGAAGTGTCTAAGCAGTCGCTATCTTCTTTTGCCGTTTGCAATAAAATGTGCACTTCGAAATAAATTCGAAAATTTGCAAATTGATCAGAAAGTTATAAAAAAAATACTTTTACTCGAAAAAGTAAGTTGCCCGACAATTTTGAAAAATCGCTACCCCTCAGATAGCCGAAAATTGCTTGTTCATGCATGCATGTAAACTGAATCCAAACAGTCTTTATGTTTTGCTTTGTTTGCAATAATAAAAAATCAGCAACATGCTAGTCATCATAAAATCACCACATAAAATGTGCCACTACTATTACATTAAGTGGTCCTGCAACTTTTAGGGGGAAAACTCTACAACGGAATTGAAAATATGCTTATGTTTCTCTTTTGTGACTCGTGGTTAAATTCAAGTTCCGCTGAATTAATGAAATTGTCTGGTGACTGCGAGAACAAATGATTTTACTCCTAACACCTTTTGCATGATAAATGGCAAACTGTAATTGTTCACCGCACCTGAACACCCTCCGCTCTCTGCCGTCTCTTTCGCCTCAGTATCCACTGTAAACACAAACTAGCCAAACAGAGCCTGGATCGACCAATCACGTTAGTCAACAATATTGATTAATATTTGCCCCAATTAGTCTCTTACAAATGTTAAGCCTCAAAGGCTAGGTTTTGACTGGTATTCTTCAGAAATTCTCTCAGATATCAACACAAAATTAGTCAAATATGAGTGACTAACTTGGTTAGTCAATTCAGAGACCACTTGACTAATTTGTGTTTAATGTGTGCCGATCGGGGAAGGGGTCTAAGGGATGGGCCCTCCCTTTTAAGAATCCTTGAGCAGTGTATGTGTCCGTAATGGCAATCGGTGAAGTAGATGCTGTCATTTGAGGTAAAATTTGAAATTGGACAGAAGTTGCCTATTTTTAAAAATGAAAAAATGGCATCACTGAGGGGGCCTTGGAGAGACAATCCTTCCCCTTTGAAAATTTTGAGAAATTTGGTGTTCTTACATGCAATCTGCATGGTGCCACATATGCTACCTTTTTAAGTCAAATCTGTGTTACTTAAGTATGTACCGTATTTTAGGCTCTAAAACAAAAACTGGCATCCGTGAGCGGGGGCGGTGGCCCAATCCCCCCCCCCCCCCCGAGTACGCCACTGAGTTAACACCTGGAAGTAGAAACGGTCATTGCGCTATGCGTTCTTTTGGAACGGGTATTTAGATGGGTGATACGCGAGACTGCGTGTGCGTGCAAACTCTTCACAGGCATTTTTGTCTGGGGTGTTTCCTCCCCTTTAACAAATAAATTGTAATTTCATTGGGGCGAATTTAAAGGGGCGCATCAGGTGTTCCCCGCCCTAAAATATCCTTACTTCTTTTTTGAACATCATGTTGTATTGTCTTCAAATTGTTACAAAATATGAGCAATTTCAATGTGATTTCAATGTGATTTCATATGATGAAATGACAATAGGGTAATATTGAAGGTTGAACCACTGGCTTACGAGACAAGGAAAGTCATGCTCCCAAAACGATAGGTTTCTGACAGCGACCTAGTAAATTCGATCAACAATTCCAATCACAAATCTGACATATATTTAATTACATAGATAATTCCTCAGCGTGTCCACACTGAAAATTTGTCCGAAAAATTTAGAAAAAGTAACAGTACGATAAAATTTCGACAAAAAAATAAATAAAAATTAAACAACATCAGTATGCAGCTTATGCAAAAACAATCATAGAACTCATTTCTTATAGTTTTGCACAACGCTGCCGAAAATGATAGAATATTTCGACAACTGGATGTTTTCAGTTGCCAGATTTCATGGGCAGACGCGGGTGTACGGGTAATAGAAACAGTGATCCGCTACGAAGGAGGGAGGCATGAGTGCGCCCGAATGGTAGTTTGACCCCAAATTTGATTTAATTAAACGTATTTTAGCAACATTTACTTTAGGGGTGGTATGTGGTGTAAATAAGCAGAAAATCGATTCAAATTTCCGGGCCCGCTTTTTTGTTTTCGGCAAAAAAAAAAAAAAAAACAGTATAGGCTCCGCTAAGAATGGGAGGGGAAGAATTGCTCTGAAAAATAAAAAATAAAAAATTCTCCTCGTGTGACACCAGATAACCAAAAAAACATTTTTTTCCAATAAACGAGCTCCATATTTGTATTTGTTTATAAACAGCAAAATCTTGCGCGAGCTTTGCAGAAGTCACATTCAAAAATCAGTTTTAGAAGGTTTTTCAATCAGTTGAAAAAGAAGAGGAATTTTCCAACAGTGACTCCAAATCATCAAGTGACGCTATAACTCTGACCGGGATGTTTCCCTAACAAAGCAGTCATAGATCTGTGCCTATATAGACTCGGTAAAATTTTTTAAAAGATTACAAACATTAGCAACAAATTTGGAAAGGTTATGGGAAAAACAATTTTCCCCAACCCCACTTCATTGTCTCGTGCAAAACTTTAGCCGAAATGGCAGAATAGTCGGGAGAAAGTTCAATAGAAGATGAATTTGTCAGATTAAATTGGCAGCTGGAAGGGTCCGGGTGTACTGCGTGTAGAGTTTCCCAAATTTTGTCCCAAAAGTCAATCGAATGCCATCTTGTGACATTACATATTTAAATGACATACACCAATAGTCACGAGGCTGAACGTCGGAATTTATTAGGGCAGTCTATTGCCACAAGTTTGCAGTTTTCCCCGTAACCCATCGTAGATTGTGCACATAGGCGTACGGGACCAATTCAGTTTGGATTGAAGATTTTTTGCCCGAAAAATGTAATTCTGCCCGAAAGACAACCCAAGCTGAGTGCATGGACCGCGGAGACGGGGGGGGGGGGGCGCTTTAGCCCCGCACTTTTTGCTGTGGGCATTTTGGGCCGCCTTAAACTGCATTTTGGGCCGCCTTAAACTGCATTAATTTTATTGGACATATTGGGCCGCTTCGATGATTAGCCCCCGCACTTCAAAATTTGCTCCGCGGCCTCTAGAGTGTCACTAATAGCTGGTGCTGAGCATACAGAAAATTTCATGTACCATTTTAATTTGAGTGAATAATCGTCAACATTCGGATCATGACTGTCCAGTGAAGATGAAAGTTGGACTGTTACAATTAATTTTTCATGCAGTTTAATATATATTTTTGAATGTTTTGACTTGAGGTACACTTTAAGGTTTCGGCCACACTTAGGAATTTTCTAAAAAAAACCATGCCAGTTTTTAAAACTTAAGTGGCTGTCCGAATTTTTCCAAATTCCTGCACGAATTTTCCCAAATTACCGCCCGAATTTTAGATTGTGCGGAAATTTAGGGGGCAGTCTACTCCCTTCCCCGTCTGGTAGGCTACGCCAGTGATTGTGCAAAAACACTTCTTAACCGTAATAGGGGCGTACGCCACACGCCACCCCCTTGTTCTAGCCCTCATAGATGTTTTTTTATTGGGGGCCACAGTTTTCGCAGCCGACATAATGATGACGCCGTAAGTCGTCTGGTTTTGCGCGAAGGGCAAAACCAGCAAAACCCCATCGGCGTGAGGTCCAGGGGCCAGCTTTAGGGCCCCTGGTGAGGCCCAGGGTCAAAGCCCCGGTGAGGGTCCAAGCGGAAAATCCCCCGGAAGCACATCGGTATTAGTAATTTGAGAGGCTCCAAAATGGTCGAAAGTCATATTCAAATGAAGGATTCTAAACTATGATTTAATTAAGGAGTGGGGTGAGGTAAGGGACCAGAATGGAATCGTGAAGTACTATGGCATTTGATTAAGGAGAAACATACACTCTAAAAAATGATTACCCAACCTGGGCAAAAAATACCCAGCCTTTGGTTCCGTATGCCTCCTGACTAGAATTGGGTAAAAAAAACTGCCTTACTCAGTTGGTTAAGTATTTTACTCATAAGTGGGCAAAAGAAATTACCCAACCCTTTCACCCAACTAATTTTGCCCAAGAAATGGTTAAAATTTGTACCAACGCGTTTGCCCAACAGCTGCACTGTTGGGTGCTTATTTGGATTTCAATATAACCTGATATATAATTACATGGTTTGGGCAAGAAGGAGATTTAACAAAGTACCCTAAAACTTACACCGTTTGTCCTCCAAGAGAGGTTGGGGGCACCAGCGACGATGCACTTGGATAATTAACATTGAAATGTGTAGTTTGAAGTAACAAACTCAATTGTGAACTTTGTATTTCTTCTCCCATTGATTAGGCCTATGTAGAAGTGAAAACTTCTTTTTCTATACGTAATTGCGTCCAGATTTTTACTGCTATTCTACCACTAGCTTTCTGTTTACCAAATACAACCTTATTCAACCATGAGATCTTAAAATTAACCACTTCAATTACAATAATTATCTGTAAAAGTTAACTGATCTTTTACTAATCATCTGATTGGTCAATTTTTTTACCCAACTGCTGGGTACTTTAAAATTTGCCCAACACCCTTTACCAACACCTGGATTTTACCCAGCCTTAACTTGCCCAACAGTATGGGTACAGTTTTTTACCCATTTGCCCATGTTGAGCATTTAGAGCGTACTTTACATTAATTTTAGGGGGCAAGGCCAAAATGTTGAAGCTATTTAAAATTGAACATGTGATTGATAATTTGAGACAGGGCACTGTAAAGAGATCCAAAGTGTTTGGGCGCATTTTATCAATAGGGAGTTCTATTTAGGGGGTCCAGGGGCTCGCAAAAGGCCCCCGGAAGCTTTGACATTTTAGGCTTTTAGTGGACTTAATAGAAGCAAAAAAGTACCTGATTATAGGTATTATTAATAATCCTAAAAGGGAAATTATTACTGGGTGAAATGTGTGTCACTGGGACCAATAAGGGGACTGGGGACATGCCCCTCTCTCAGTATGTTTTAAAGGCGCTGATTTGAGAAGAAGAAAAATAGTTGAAAAAGAAAGATAGCTTGCAAAAGTTTTTGTTTTAACTGTTTGTAGGGCGAAAGTAAACTCTCCTACAGGTTATCGTTAATGTGGGGGTCCAGGGGGCTAAGCCCCCGGAAGCTTTGCAACTTTTTCACTCTGAAAAGTAATCATTGAGCCAAAGAATAGCTGAAATGTATAAAGCAACTGAAAATTTATTTTTCGACACTCAGGTATTGGGGGCCATCTCATAAAAAATATTGGGGCCAGGACCCCCTGGCCTTCCGCTTCCGCCGCCTATGGCCCTGTAATAACACATATGATTTGAGTGTCAGAAAGTATTCTGAAAAACCTGCACTAAAAATAGATTTAAAGACCATTTTGCAACGTGACATAGCGGATTTTCTTCAAACGAGTTCCCGTAGAATTGAAGTTATATTCGGGAGTCAGTACGCCTAGATAGTGTTATCAAATTCGGGTCGGCCTGAGGAGGGGGGAGTGGGAAATACTGTCTTCATGAAACTGTCCACAAAATGAGCCAAAGGAAAAGAACTCTTGGAATGCATCCAAGCCCTGAACTAATAAAGCTCATTTACCTGTTTACCCGTGAGCATGAATGCTGATAAATGAGCATTCCCCATGGACTGAGGTTGCAAAGCATATCCATTATCCGCTCCACGGTGTTTTCCTCCTGTCGGAAGAGGCAACTAAAGGGACGGGCTTGCATCGTATTTGAACTGTTTCGAAACTGGACTTGAACCCGACACGTATTTGAAAGGGTATTTATAACCCTTTTTTTTTTATAGTTGACACTATATAACACGTTTATGTTGGTGTTTCGGTAAATCTCATAACTGAAGTGATAAAATGAACAGGCCTGTGAAAAGGGTATGGAGCAGATTGAGATGTTGCTAGGGACCGCGAATAGCGGGGGTGGGGCCGTGGGGGAATTTAGCCTTGCACTTTTCTTTCGTAGGCATTTTGGGCCGCCTTACATTGCTATTACATCGTTGAACATATTGAGCTGCTTTGGTGATTAGCCCCCCCCCCCTCCCGTTTCCCCCACACTTCATAATTCGCTCCGCGGCCCCTAGTTGCTCTAACTTTTTTCTCCTCTTAGCAAGTTGCCGTTAACCTACGGTAATACAATGCATACATTTCCCCCTCCCCTTCCACGATTTTCTCCCACTGTAGTGAGCCATATCGAGCATTTATACTTTTTCTGAAGTCCTCGAGACCCTCTGGCAAAGGGCCCTTCGGCGAAAAAACTTAAATCTGTTCCCCGAAGAAGCTATTAGTATTACGTTCACTGAAGGACAGCACTAGACCAGGGAGTTGCAACTGTTGCAACTCCCTGACTAGACCAACCTCACTATCCTCAGACCATTTACATCATTGATCTGTCATGCATGGCTCCATTCTAGACTGGAGCGCATTGATAAACTTGTGACTATGGGCCTGAAAGTGAAGTATACACATTGACATCCGAATGACCTTGCGGTCTTGCTTCATCATCTAGCCAGCTGTTAAGGAAAAGTACCTATACAAGCTATGCGTATTAGTAATGAAGAGTCCACTTTAGAAACAGACACGATGTCTCAACAATTGAAAGAATGCTAAGACTGACAATGTTATTTGTGCCTTTACTGCCATGATATCCTTCTCCTCTTTCTTATTAAACCAGCTACCACTTCGATGCATTTAAAATATGTTTGTTATTCCGAATACCATTGACGTTTACATGACAATAAAATTAGCCATGTAGTTCGTTGTACACCTTCAATCAATGGGGTCTGGCGAAGAATTACATAAGACAAGTATTAAACGGCTTTTAACTCCCCCGGGTTAGGGGTACAAGACCATGACGACGACAGCACCACTGCCCGGCAGTGGCGAGGTAAGTAAAGTAACTAATTACACAGAGCCAACGGCGTATGCAGAACTGAATTTTCGGAATAGAACCGCCCATTAGACCTTTACTATCAAAGCGATATCTCTCCACAGGTTGGCGAGGATCATGGGTAATAAGAAACTTGTAGCTTTAGGGCCGCTCTGTAGTCCCCTGTCTCATTGGTCCCCATACCATTAGTCGAATGTTTCATTTATCCCCACGCCCATTATAATACCCTGTCTCATTGGTCCCCAACTCATTGGGATCAGGGTCCGTTAGGGGTTAGGGTTGTGGCAGCAATGAGACGGGTAACCATTAAGACGGGGGATTTCTAACAGTGTGCTGGGTATTCTATGTATACTACCTTTAAAAAGTCAAAGGCTTAAGAATCGGGTATCCCGTCACCAGAAATTTACTCTGAAAGGTGTTATAATATCATTATATTTTCACCAAGATTATCCTTGCGTTAGGAGATATAGCCCATGTAGTAATATGGATGAAAAAAAATCAAGTAGGGGCACATCCTTGATACGTCACTCGTTTTTAAGGGTTTTAAAAGATAAAACTTGAAGAACCGTGTATCAAGCAAAGGATTTCTGTAAGCATGAGCCATGGGCGTCGATTTGGGAGACGGGGCAGGGGACATGTCCCCTGATTTTTTGAGTGGAGGGGACACTAACGTAGAAGTCCCCGCTTTTTGTGACCTGAAACTTAAAAGTCAGGTACTGCAAAAAAATAAAACAAACTATATACATTCAGGCGCGTGGCCAAGATTGTGTCATGGGGGTGGTGGTGTCCTGCGGGGGTTTGGGGGCACCACATACTTTACTCTTGCACCATTTTTGGCAAAAGACATAATTTAATAGCTTTGTTTTAAGGCCAAGATAACAAAATGCTCAAACAGCCAACAGTAACTGTAACAGTAACAGTATCTATACTTTATTTTGATGAAAAGGGTCATCTTCTGTAATATATGGATATGTTTTGCCGAAACGTATCTTCAGCCTTTATACGCACTAATGAATGTTGTCGATGTGCTATAAGTTCATTGCTTCCACACCAAGCGTGATTAAAAGCTTACAAAATACACAGACTGACATTAAATTAACATTCCTGGCCAATAAAAGATGTTGCAAAGGGCGCAACAATAATTGTAGCGTAAATAGCCCTCTTGTTGTCGGGGATAATTGTCAACATAGACAAAAAAGAGTTAATAAACATCACAACAAAGAGCACAACATTCAGGAATTTGAAGAAGAGGAATCGTCCACAACTATATTTTAAAGAAATCTGTAATCTTTAGTGAATGACAATGCAGCTGCAGGCTGTATTGAAACTGAAAATGTTTCTCTGCACAGTCTGAATGCAGCTTTTTCGGGAAAATATATGAATTCTAATGCAAAATTTCGACACCTACACATCACACATTCGTATAACTATTCGACCATTTCGGACAGAGACCGTTACTGAAGTTAAATCACAAGAACGTTTGCTAGATAAGAGACTTCAGTCTGGAATAAGAGGTACGCCTCCATCCTCAGTCTGCAGGTTGTGTACGATGGGGTGTCGTTCGAAAGGGTAATGGATGTTTTTTAACTTGAACTTCTTGTATTAACAAACTTACAAAATTATACGCCACTTATCATTAATTCTGCAATGTTTTAACATTTATTTCCAAAAATTGGGCCTTCTGGTCTTATAAAATAAACATCCTTTCGCGCGAACACATTCCTCGAACACGGAATCAACGAAATCGTCCCTCCACCCACAATCCTTACTCTCAACGAGATATTAGCTAAACAGTTCGGGAGATAACCGCTTTCAGGGGGAAATGAGGTTTCCTCACCAATATGAGTATTTATTAGCACCTAATGTCAACCTCTTTACAGTCGTCGATTTGTTTAATAAATGTTTATGTATACTAATTTGAGATAATAGGACACGAAGGGCGCAACCATAACGCACCTTCAAAAACGTATTTCAAATGCAAGTGCTGGCACGATCCACTTGCACACCTTTCGATGGAAAAAGTGCACAAAATTTGAGGCTGTGTTGAGTCTATAAATTAACCTTAGGACAAAGAACGTTGCAAAATTGTTCAATATCTCAAAATCGGCGCGGTGAACAACCAAAGATGGCAAAGCTTTTTTGTTCCATATCAAGAAAGATTTTAAATATGCGCGAATTTCTCTTCCAAAATCAATAAATAGTGGCAAGGTTGTTTTCAACATTCATCTGTGTTGCACTTGCTCCGTAGAATCAAAATGCATCATGGGAGATATTTAAAAAATGACGCCATTCGTGGCAAAATATTCCCCCGGTCGGGTTAAAATTGATTTCCGCTTGAAGCGGTTATTTTCCGAACTGCTTAATACGAGTGAAACTCTAATACAAGTGGTATGGGCATCCCAGGAAACCCATTTGAGATTCATAAATAAATTGGTAAATAATTTATCCACTGAATTCGGTTCTAGTCACATCAATGCTTAGGCATCTTGTGAAGGTGGATTGCCCATTATCTCAAGGGTAACCGCAATAAAACGTCACTGCCTGCTGGATTCGGAAATCAAGGTCAAAGTGTAAATACCCAACGTTCTAAGGAAAGCATTCTCTACTTATGAAGGTTGCAATTTTCCATGTTTGTTTAATAAGTATGCAGGACTATTTACACATATAGTTCATTCTGATGCTCAAGTTAAATTCATATCCCCAGAACTTCCGCTTTTTCGCCTGACCCTTGGGCCCTCACCTACAAGTTAAGTGCGTCTTGTATATGAGAAAATTGCAATTTTCCATGTTTGTTTAAAGAGGATTCATGGCTCTCTTCACATAGCAATACGGGTCATTCTTATGCTCAAATGAACTTCATATCCCCAGACTTTCCTGGGGCTTCGCCCCCTCGGCCCATAATGGGTACTCACCTGCAAGATCAGTGTATAATAGACGTAAAAATAATAAGAAGTAAAAATACACTTCAAAAAAGGTTTGTTCTGATTCTAAGATTGGCTTCATATCCCAAGAGCTTCGGGACTTTGCCTTCTGGTCCGTGCTGAGCCGTTACACCATTAGGGGCCTTAAGGCGGGCCCATGAAAAACTGGTACTGATTGAGCAAATTGCCCCATGTCCCACTGGTGCTGCCATTGATGGTGGAAGAACATACCCACCATCTGAAAGTGCTTGCGTAGCTGAAGAAGCAGCATCGCTAGCCTATCCGTAGTAAGCTTGAGAACGTGGTTCCAGCCCCTAGTTATCACATGGTACCTACTGAAAGACTGGTAAAAAAATAGCAAGTTTTGGTGTCCCATTGCAGTGCCGATCCCCTATCGGAATTCCTAACTACGGGCCCTGTTGGGTGGATGGAGGGATTGAGGTCATGGCCTTTGATGACAAATTCCGGTAAATTGACTATATGCTGTCGGTACATTTACCTTATGGCAGGGGCGTCGATTTGATTTTCAAAGTGAGGAGGGGGGATATCTGGCCTAATTTTTTCTCATGTCCTGGTAAGGTGTCAACAGTGGCGTAGCTAGACATTTTTGCAGGGTTTGGGCAAAAGTGGGAACACCACTGTACTAAGAACATAACTCGCGGGGCGCGAGCCGCACTGAAATTTTTGCCCCTTTTAAACAAATATTTGAAAATATGGAGCCTGCATTGCAGAAAAGTTTGGATTCTGGGTTTTCTAGAGTTAGTTAGATACTTAGAGTTTTACGGCCCAGTTTCTAACAATTTGGTTCAAGGCCACGGCGTTTTTTTCAGTTGTGGCTCACTGGCTTGTTTTGCCTACTCCATTGCTTTTGCTGAGCACCAAGCACAATAGTGGTGGGTTACGTTTTTAAGGTGTTCGGTATGACCGACCTCGACTCGAACTCCCGACCTGGGATTCCAGTGAAGTTAATTTGGGAAGTTGTGGGCTTACTGAAGAATTTGCATTTTCTAGTGGCAAATTTGAGATTGAATAGCGACCAAAGATCATTGTAGCTACATAATGTAATCCAACGCCTTCGAAATGAGGCTCTCCGACGAAATTTATTAAGTAAAGAGCTTATATTGGGGAAAATTTGGAATTTTACGAAAGAAAATTTTTGAAAATAGCATTGTGGTTGCCGGTGTTACTTGATGATCTGGTGTCACATATTGCAGGTTTTCGATTTTGGCATTTCCAGGGCACAGAAAATTTTACCAAACTGACTCATGAGCGAACATTTCTAAGTAGATTAGGAATTGCAATTTGCGGCGCATTTTGCTTTAATTTTTGAAGCAAATAATGACGACTATCGAGCTTTTATTGAGGAGAATTCGGAAATTTCATGAGTTGCCACAACTGGAAGCGAAAATTTGGGGGGTTTGCAAAGTAAACATGTGGAATAATTGATACAAAAAATCGATCGTAATCGGTAGAAGACATCTTTCATAACCTACATGTATAGTGTTTTTGTTGGTAGCGCCTAACTTTTAAGTTTCAGGTAACAAAGAGTGGGGCTACTTTCACGTTAGTGCCTCTCCGCTTAAAAAGTGGGGGACCTGTCCCCCTCCCAAATCGACGCCAATGTTTTATTGTTATCCCCGCTCCCCACTGACCCCCGAGTTACGTTTCTGCCCGAAGGAGTTTGGCTTTCTCAAGAAACTACGTTCCTGAAAAGACAATAGTAAATTAAGGAAAGGCATTTCGGCTTAGCCTATTGACCGCATAAAAATAAATCGTAAGGTCGTTTCCTGGAACAAAAGCTACTACAGCTACATTACGGGATATTAGCCTTTAAGGAGATCCGTCATGGCTACCACAGTTTTTAGGGGAAAACTGTGGTTCCCAATTATAGTACCCGACCACTGGTTCATTCATTACTCCTATTAGCTGCTTCAATGAGCAGCAGATTTGATTACCATTCTGGTACAAAAGAAGCCCAACAACTTTGGGATTCAAATAACAACTTACAACAAATCCTGAGATAAGTGCTGGGAAAAGCACAGAAGGGCTACATCCCCAGCTAGCTAATTCTGAGATAAAGTGCTATCAAATGTCAACCTTCATGGTCATTTTCAAATGCTTAAATGGGCATATAACTAGTACTGAGGACAGTTCCTGACGAGATGGTTCTAAGGGTATTTTTTCCAACATGTAGTATGTGGACAGACCACACTACCTTAATAACAAATGGTTCAATAGGGATTGTCTCTCGTGTGCAGTCAAGTGTTGGTTTCTTTTTAATGATGACTTTGTAAAGATTTCTTTCTTCCTCTCTTCTGTCATAGAAACTGATGAAAGAGAAACGTTTTACTCAGCATCCGATACTAAAGAAGCTTGCTGCTTTTACAGAAGAGAACTCTGCACGCGAGGTATATGTATACGAAACCAACTTTGAAACAACAAGTTAACATACTAGCAGAGTAGTGCAATGCTAAGATTTGTTAGGGCCTTAGAGGGCTAACGGAGGGCGCAGAATTTTAGATAACACCAACCAGAGAAAGGTTCGTGGACTGCTTAAAAAGTGGCATGAAGTCCCGGTCCCGATGTGTATTTAGCCGATGATAATTTTACAAGCACTGATTATACTACATGATTGCAGTTTTTAAAAAAGCCTGACGCCTTAACTAAATTCATTAAGGCTGCTACCCCCTTCTTTAACTCTGTGTTCAGTTTGGACTTTCACGGCATAAGCTGTGTTTGACACCTACGAACGCTTTAGCAGAGTATTTGATGCTTTAGCAAGCTCCATAGAAAAGCTGGGGAGATATTTCTTGTAAGGCTAACTCAAACTGAGGTGATGAATAGGCAGGCAAGTGTATGGAGATAAGTACACTGAATTACCTGGAGTAAATAGGATTAGGTGTTGTCAATGCACTCCAGTTTAGGGTTCTTTAACAATGGTGAAATATGCACCAAACTCTTCCTTTCTAAGAACGGGATTAAGCCTGTCGACACAACTGGGTGATTTCTTATCCAGTGACTTCTTTGCAACAAAAGAGTGATGGACGTTTCTGAACAATTGTGAACCAACATCGAAACAAATAAGCTAATAGATCAAGACTGATTGGCTGGATCGTGATAAACAAAGTGATGACGTTCCCATTTTGCAATTCCATAAACAAAATTAACAGCTGAAAATGAACGAAATTGTATTAAAGACCATGATAGCTGTTTTATTTTGCAAGAAAAGGAACCAAAAGAGGTCAGAAAATTTGATTCACGAACAGGGACGGTATTTTGAAGCACCTTTCTCTTTTTCGTTGTTAGAAATTCTTACCTAATGATTTTAACAGTAACATTACTTTCTCACTGTATTCCCCAATATATAAGCAATACGACTTCTTAAACATTACAGTGATCTATAGGGGCGTACGTCATCACTCGACCGCTGCGCATAGGTTTGACACATTATGGCTTAGGATCCGTGTCATTCCTCCCTCCCTAGGTGGATTGCTAAAGATTAGAGTCGTTCACGATGACGACAAGGCTCGTTCATCTATTTACAGGGGGCGACCTTTCAGATGTGGGCAGAAGCGAACTAAATAGCCTGCGCTTATTGGGCTACTCAGACACTTGACCCAGTGGGGTACGATTCTCGATGACCAGCGTCTATGAAAGCGTGACTCTAATCTTTTTGATGAATTTTAATTTTTCATTTTATGAACAATTGGTGGCGCGCTTTCGTTTTTGAATTCCTTCCGCTCACTTTGATAACTAGTAGTTGTCCCTAAAAGAATCTAGCGCCATCTACTTTGAGCTTCATCGTGTCTTGTGGTTTTAATGGCTTGTCAATAATTTTTACAAAGTATCACGTCAAGGGAGTTTTGTGATGAATCTTTAATCCTTGCTTCCTGTGTTGATATATATGAGAGTTGTCAGCGTATAAAAGTGTGACACTGTATTCCCCAAGTAATAAAAGTTTAAACCATCCCAAATGTTACACCTGTCCAGATGAATAAGATTCATGTCCCTAGGAAAACGTTCTCAGGGGGCGTCGACTTGATTTTAGTGGGGGGGGGGGGGACATCTGGCCAATTTGTAATTCATTGTTTCAAAAGCAACGTGCAATTCCTAATGCATAAGTACTGTCCCATAAATCAGTTTGATAAACCTTTTCATGTCCTGGAAATTGTCATTCTTGACACCACATCTTCAAGTAACATCGGTTCGTAGTTCGTAGGCCTTCAAGATAACATTATGTATCAACAACGCTATTCAGTCGATTACCGTGCAATCATTCTCAGATTTGCCAATAAGTGCAGATTTTTCGATTAGTTATCCATAACTTTTCAAATTTCCCTATACAAGAAACTCATAATACAAAATTTTCTGCAAAATATTTGAAAAGATTTAGGCGCGCTTGGAGCGCCGCAAATTACGTCCCTGCAGTTACCGCTCTCACTTGATGATCTGGTGTCAAATACAGCAAGTTTCCGATTTTGTCACTTCCAGAGCTCGGAAAGTTTACCAAACTGAAGGTATGAGGGGGCACTACTGCAATAGAAATTGTGCTTGTTTTAAACAAATAATGACAGTTAAGGAGCTTTAATTGAGAGAATTCCGGCTGCAAGAAGGAAGAGTTGTCCAAACCACACTGTAGTTGAGTGGTGTCACAAATGGCAAATTCTTCATTTTCCAGAGCCCCTCCCCCCAGAAAAGGGGCCCAGATGCAAAGTGGTGCTACATGCTTCAATATTTTGAGTTACTAGGAAAATTCCCAAGTTTTCCAAACATGGTTTTGATAGTGTGGGTAATTACTTGAACGGACTACGGTAATGTGAATATCATTACCGGGTGTACCATAAAAGTGATCAGTACCACAACGAAAATTGTGATAGTTCTCGAAGGATTAATGCAAAAGTTTTGATAGTTGGAAACCATTTGTAATGAAAATAGTTAAAATAAATCCATTTATTGATCAAAAGCCCACTTCAATCTACCCTTGGAAATCACAGATCGGAGGGGTGGTACCCACTGGTGCTACGGTCTACGGAGACACCGTTGCATACCGGAGTAAGATTGTTGAAACAAAAAAAAAATTAAATATGTCCTTTCGAACAACACCTTATCATACACTATATGCAGACAGAGGATGGAGGTGTATCTCTAATTCCAGATTTAAGTCTCTTATCTAGCAAAGGTCGGTGTGATTTTACTTCTCTGATAATGGTCTAGATACGAAATAGTCGAATCCTTTATACCAATTTGTGATGTGCGCGCGTCGAAATTTTGCATTAGAAATCATTTATTTTACTGAAAAAGTTGCATACAAACTGTGCACCGAGACATTTTCATTTTCCTTTTAAATGTGTTTACTAATACAGCCTCCAGCTGCCTGCTCATTCACTAAAATTTACAGATATCTTTAAAAAATAGTAGGGGACGATTCCTCTTCTTTAAATTCCTAAACGCTGTATTCCTCCTTAGCCCCACCTGCTGGCCTATGCGCACGACTAATCGTCATGGTCATATAGACCAATGCATAATGCGAGTATGTTTGATATGCAACTGATAAAAACAACATCAATTAGACCGCAAGCGCGCGGAGCGCGCGAAAATTTTGGTGATTTGCAAAGAAAACATGTGGAAGATACGCCAAGCACAAGTATTTGCCGGCGCCATTATTGGTACATTATTGATACTCCATTGCTTATGCGGAGCATCACGCACAACGGCAGTAGGTTCCATTTTTAGAGTCATACCAAAGACTCTACAAATGGAACCTACTGCCGTTGTGCGTGATGCTCCGCATAAGCAATGGAGTATAGAAAACAAGCCAGTGAGCCACAACTGGAAAAAAAGGCCGTGGCCTGCTCGACTTGATTCAATAGGTCATGGAAACTGGGCCGTAAAACTCTAACTAACTAACTAACTAACTAACAAATTAATACAGAAAATCAATCGAAGTAGGTAGAAGACGCCTTTCATAACCTACATGTATATTTCTTTGGCAGTACCCAATTTATTAATTTCAGGTCACAAAAAGTGTAGGGGACTTTAACGTTAGTGTCCCCTTCACTCAAAAAGTTTGGGCACATGTCCCCCCTGCCCCCCCCCCTCCTCCATCGACGCCCATGACATTTCCCCATAGGTGGTTGAGTATTGTTCGCGAAATCCTCCTCTACGACCAATCTTCAATTTAGGCGAGAGCTCAATATATATGCGTTGCAAGATAATAATTGTTATCTCGTTTCTTGTGTACGTACGCCAAGTGTACGCCAACTGTATAGACTGAATTTTGTTTAGACTGCAGGCAGTAGGAGTCAACAACCAGTACTCTTCGCCCTTTGTAGCCACAGTGAGGACCATTGCGTAACTTGCCAAGTTGCATTCTTACTTACGACGCCATGTATACGCACATTCAAATAGACGCAATCCGAGGCGGAGCTACAAGGGAAACGAGGAGTAATTTCCCAGACTCTGAAAAGAAAACAAATCCCACATGTGACACCCCATCAAGAGGAAACAACGGTCAATTGCATTGAGGTTTTATCAATGCAGGCTAAATATTTTAAAATGTCTGTATCATAAGAGCAAAATTTTCGAAGCGTTTTGCGGGTCGTATGTAGCGGCAACTCTCTAATGCAGTAATGAGCCTCACACTGTAAGAAAAACAAAATTTGGGTATTTTTCCATGCAAATTCAAATAGACGCAATTGGTGGGGGAGCTGCAGGACCCTCAGTCGCCGAGCAATCTTGGATTTACTAATAAAAAGGGCAAATTCTTCAATTATCCAAAATTGTTTCCACTCCAGAATTTATAGCTTTCTGTAATGCAAACCCCGTATTTTAACTGTTTACAAATGGTACCGTTACCGTAATCATTTCGACGCGCTTTGCGTTGTTCACAGGTTTAAAAATTTTTTAAAGGTTTGCGCCCTCCCTCAAACATGTCTTGCTACGCCACTGGATACAATATTCAGTGATTCTCACATTGCATGTTGTGATTTACGTCTGTTAAGTGAATCAAGGCTTTAGGGAACCGTCGTCTAAGTCATCTCGAAATCATATAGATTCTGGGATTCATGTGAAACTTGGGGACAGATGCCATAAGTGAAACACACGGTGGTGTTAATGTACATAAATGTAAAATCGAGTTGACGGCCTAATCATTGATGAAAGTCAAAAACGAGTCATTTTACAGGCAGATTATTTTAGTCAAATGGATAGCAGCGCCAGGGGCGTCGATCCTGGGAGCTGGGGGCAATTGTCCCACCAATAAAAATGAAGGGGAAAACATCGCTTTGTTCCCCGTAACGCGGGCACATTTAAGAAATGAAACAGACAGAATAAACAACCAGAATGTAACAGTATGGAATATAGGTGACTTTAGGGCTTCTAGGAAACGTCAATTTGAGCATATTTTGAAGAAATACGGTACTCCATTTAATAGGCCCTCCATGTTTTATGTATATGAGGGTCCCCATGTGAGTCTGTAGGGGGTATCGTGTTCGTGTGGTCCCTGTGGGCTAGGGATTGTAGAATGCGATATTTCCCGCCTGTCGTAAGAGGCGACTAACCAAAACTGAATTTGAACCACACTGGAAAATAAATATAAACTTTGATCTTTTTATCGAGTCGACTGACACTATGTAACACATTCGTGTTGGTGTGTCTTCAAATCTCATCTAACTACTTAACTCGTGTTCGTGTGGGTGGATTGCTATTGACGAGTCTGGTCACGGACACGATTTGAATTTCTGGCTTTGGAAAAATTTTTGCCCTCCCTCGAATCCAAAAAAGCCTATGCCCTTGAGCAGCGCAGGCGTTACTCTCATCAGTTTCTTGCCCCCGTGAATGTGGACAGGACCAGTTGCTGCTGATAACAACTTCCTGATCGTAGTCTCGCAGTAACGTTAACTATATTCTTTCTAATAAAAATGTCTGCACATGACTGTTATGAGATGGATAGACGTTACCAGCCTGGCATTGCCGGTTCTCTTATTTAGAAAAATTTTCCTGCCGTTTTTAAGCCTCTTAGTCCAGGAGTCCAAGAGTGTTATCACACCTTGGTACAAGGTTCAGGAACTTTCAGAGAAAGAAAAAGAAAGATTTTTACTTCAGTAGTACAACAATGACAATGACAAATTATTGCGCAATTAAATATATAATTTGAGTGAATAAATTTTAACATTTTATACCTTGTCTCAAGAATGTCCTATGAATATGTAAGTTAGACAGTTAAAATTCATTTTTCATGCTGTTTAATATTTATTTTTAAATTGAATTTTTTTACTCGATGTACACTTTACTAAGTTTGCCTCGAAGGGCCTATGTTAGCCCTTTCCCATTTGGGCTGAAAATTGTAAAATTTGCCCACAGTGTTTCCCGCCTGTCTTAAAGAGGTGAATAAAGGGACAGACTTGAAAAGGATTTGGGCCATATTTGAATATAATGATATGAACTACACTCTTAAATCAAAAGAGTGAACTGCATCACTCTCTCATAGAGTGAAAAGTGTTAATTCACTCCATTAGAGTTTTAATTCACTCCCAGAATAGTTAAATCCACTCCGAGAAGAGTGAAATCCACCACAGGAAGAGGGGGAAATTCACTCTTCCACGAGCGGCTGCAATGATCACTCTTTTTTAGAGTGATCACTACGGGCACTCGATCAAAAGTGAAACTTCGCTCGTTTGGAGGAAATTACACTCTTCTTGGAGTGAATTATCACTCTTATGGTGTGAATTCACACTTTTCACTCTATCAAAGAGTGACTAGGTTCACTCTTTCAATTTTAGAGTGTGTGTCAGTCTTTGCTTTATTTCGATTAATAAACGATCAGATTAATCGGGAAAGCAGACTTGTGGGTGGACTGGTGGAGGGTAGAGAAAGTTAAATACTAATGACGATGGTATCGCTTTTCCTTGATAGCATACTTTGAGAATACCATCAGTGAGCTCGATCGATGTTCTCCATGGGTTGCACATTGTGGTAGCATGTCAGTGTGTGTGAATGTGAAGGGGTGGGAGGTTCTCTTCCCGAAATGTGTAATTCTGCTCGAAAGAATTTCTTTGCTGAACGCCACCATTGTTGACGCGGAACGTGCGGAAAATTTTCAAAATCGCAACCCTGCAGAATTAAGACAGGTAGAAATGACTTGTTTGAAAGCAGATTCTAAGTCATTATGTTTAGATTTCGTTTGCGATAAACGTTCACTATAATAAAATTATCAAATTTCCAAAAGAATTCAAGAAAAATTACCAGATAAAATATACCACTACCAGGTAAAAATTAGGGCATGATGTTATGCACCTGTGCAACCTCCTGTCTGCCCATGAAATCTCTTGGCAATAGAAAACAGCCTAAAACATTTTGTAACTTTCGCTGGAATTTGCACTCTTTGGGGTCTTGTGACGCTAGACTAGGAAATAATTTTCGTATAATCTACCGCGAACTAAAGGAGTCGGGAAATGTTCCTGATCTATAACAAAAATTTACTGTTTCTTTTATACATTATATTTTTCTGGCACTTTTGTTTGAGAATGCGGTTGCGCTTAAGGGTTTTCTGTATAATTAGGAACATAACAGATTTTTTCAAGACTAAAATGGCTGCCCGGATTTTTCCAAACCACTGCAGGGACCGCGGAGACGAGGCCCAGGAGAGGGACTTAACCCCCTCCCCAATTTGTCATCTAAAGCCAATTTGGGTCGCCTTTACATGTTATTATATCGTTGAACATCTTGAGTCGCTTTGGTGATTAGCCCCCCCCCACTTCAACATTCGCTCCGCGGCCCCCGCACTGTCCGAAATTTAGGTCTGGTAGAGATCCGGAGGCTGGGTATCCTCGTTCCTCAACGGATTGTATGCTTACGACTGTGACAATAACACATAAACTTCGCCCCGTAAAAATGGCAGCATACACTTCTCCTAAAACTCATAGATTGCTTTTATTGTTGGAGTAAATTACTGGTGAGGGCCGTAGAATTAAGTGAAGCTCAGGTAGTCAAGTTTACCCCAAATTTGAGATGAATTCCTTTTGTTTTTATCACTGCAGTCTGCTGGTACTATTTAGATGAAACAGATTTGGCGAACAGGGGTGATCATTTCAACAGGGGTTGTCATTTCAAGATCAACAAGGAGTGCTTACTTAAATTGTAGTTTTCAAAGATAGCACCTCAGTACAAAGCCACATTTAATAGTAGCCGCTATAGCAGGCATACAAATTAGGAATGTCAATCAAAGGAGTAAAGAACTCTTTCAGTTTGGAATCAAAACGTTTTGCACAAAATTCGTTGCAAATCAGGTGCATAAAATAGACCACCAAACCACTAATGCGGGCGAAGCGCGCGAAAAGTTTTTCAAATTTTTCGAGAATTTGAAAAAAAAAATCCGGAACTAGGTAGAAAATTCGGGCAATGTTTTCACTTTTATTTCATCTCTGCCGAGAAAACACCTATTCCGTGCCCGGTTTTTTGCAGTTTCCTATGCTAATTTTCGACCTCAGATATTTTTGTGGGAGTCTTCCTCTGCCCCGCCTCGTACGCCTATTATTCCAGTTTGCGACTAGGCTCTACTGCTAAGTTCAAGTATAAATTCACTGGAAAATTCGGAATTTCACAGCTAAATTGTTGTTACAGTTAATAGTAGAGATACATCAAAAACACAAGTCATGTCGATTCCCTTCACGGCAACTCTGGTACAATGGTAATAGTTTCTATCACCACCACGAGTTTTGCAAAATAAGGGAGATATCATCACCCCATGATAATATTGTCAGACGTAAAGCTTGTCACTGTGAGTATCGCAAAAGGAGGGAATTCGACAGCTCGATCCATGGTTACACTGACAGACGAGTTGTATACTAACCGCGTTTAGGCCTAAATGTCGACGTCAAATTGATATCGAAGTTGCGCAGTTACGTTGCGTCAAAGAAGGTCACACCAATCATGGTGGTAACTCCATGCACCAATGTGCAAAATCGGTTTGTGAGTAGCTGATCATTGGCATGGAGTTTACCACTCTGAGGCGGTTACTCCATGTCACAAGTGGGTAGTGATGATGCATATAATGGGTTACGTCGTTATAGGGAAATTGAAAGCAAATCTATAGCTCGTTTGTTATGATGTAAAATAGACTGATATTTTTCTTTTCCTTGAGAAAGCTGGCCCGCTGCAAAAAAAGAGAGAGAGAAAAAAAAATCACTGAAGGGCCGCATGCGGAACGCGGCCGTAGGTTGCCCACCCCTGACTTAATCGAAGTGTAAAGAACGTCTCTTTCGACATAACAGATAAGGAGTATATTAAACGTCAGACTTCGAGGGACTCACACCTTATATCTCTAACAGCTGCATGGTGTGGACACCTTGCTCTTAAAATGATTAATTAGCACGAGCTAGCCGCCAGTCGCTCACCGCGACAAAACAGTCTCGTTGCAGTAAGTCGCGTCGCATAGTATGAAGGGGGCTTTAGTAGTCGGATTCGTGTATAGTTTCCAGGTATTACCTATAGGAATGACTTTTTATGCCTTATATTTCCAAACACATTGCAAGTACCCTTTCATTATGACGCTGAGCGGGCTGTTTTCTCAGCTCCTCTGCTTTATGACTGAACAAGGATGTGTCGGATAGCCTGCTACTCAGGGCAACCCATTCATGTGCAACGCAGGAGACTGAGAGATTAATCGAGGCCGAAAATAGGGTAACATTGTCCATAACTTTATTGCTCCTTTTAGTGGGCAGGGTGTCGATCTGTCTTGTGGATTGGGGGCAAAAATTTTGCAAAAGGTGGCACCACAGATCTTGTCCCTGGCCGCGGATTCGGCCATAAGCAAAAAAAAAAAAAAGGGGGGGGGGGGGAGTGATTCTGCACCACATTTGCACATTGACTTAAAAATAATGAAAAATGATCGGCGATCAATATTTTACAGAACAAATATTTTCAGTCGACATCAATTTACACCTGAACGATCTCCTCTACGTTTCTATATTCTGGTAAACAATCAGTTCAGAAAGAGAAAAAGCGGTTCTGGAACACAAGGTGTTAATGATATTCTCTGTCAAACTTTGATTATCCCTTTGATTTACCACTGCACACCCTACTACGATAATAGGTTGCACCCACAATTTAACCGCTGGACCTTTACGACCTCAAACGTAGCGATTTCCAGGGGGTATAACACAGAGGAGGTTATGGCCTTGGAAAATTTTTGCCTTTTTCATGGATCCTTTATGCAAAATGGTGCCAGGTTTTCTACTTTTGGTTTGAGTTTGGTAGGTTAACTAGGTAATACTGTTTTTCACATTCAGTGCAATCATTTTTATTGGAAGTTTTTCATGTCTTTTTGGAGGGAGAAAGGCGGGGGGGGGGGGGGGAGGGGGGTGGGGTGCATGCCCCTCCCTGCCTGATAACATCGTCATCAAACAAAAACATGAGCAAACTAAGGTGATATTGTTCTGTAACATGACTTCTATTGCGGTAGCACAAAATAATGTGAAGAAAGAACAAAACAAACTTAAATTTGATTATGTACAGAAGAAGTATAGTCAATATATTACTAGGAAGATTCATATTTGCATATTCATTGACAGGACGGTCATTATAGATTTCAAGGTGTGCATTTTGTACAATACAAGGCAGATTTAAAATCACAATAGAGTCTCAAATTATTTACATTAACATTAATTTTAAATAAATTTTGAAATTCAATCTGCTTCATTTTACCATAAATGGAATAAATGTTCATTTTTTTCCTTTAATTTAAATAGTATCAAAATGATAATAGGCACACCACAGAAAGAACTCGAAGCACATATTTTATATATTTCCTACTATGGACGGATACACCAATGCTTCTAATCGGACTGAATGAGCTCATTACCATTTGTTTTACCTCTCTAAACACTTCATGCACCTCAAATATATACAATATATTTTTTGTTACATTCAAAAGAAAAATATGTTCTCCATATATCTCAATTCTTCAGAGTAATCAGCTAAAATAAGTTAAATCTGGATTAAAGAAGTTGTGGAATGACTTTTTTAATTTCAAGGTGTTACATTTTGAACAAGGCTATGCACACTGCCTGGTTTCAAATACAATATTTAATACCTTTACTTGATACTCACATTTACAGTGAAGGCAAAATTTTCAAGGTGTTAAAATACCTTCATTCTTTTATCTAAAAAGGAGAAGGAAGGTTAAAGGCATCCATGCCAAGCTTAACTACCACATTAACAAAAGTCAGGTTGGACTGGAAAATGACAAAAGACTTAAATATTTAAGATGAACAGTAATAGTTTCTTACTCATCTTATAACATAAATAAAATCCTCAGTTATAGATTGAAAAAGGCATCTGATGTCACAAGGAGTAAGAGAATATTGCAATCTGGGTCTGTTGTCTTGTGTCGTGTCTTGTATGGGTTACAGTCCTATATTCTAACACTCCCAGTGTTTTGACACCCTAATATTCTGACACCTTTATGTTCTGGCAAAGTCCCTCTGTTCCACTAACTACATTCAGTTAGGTTATGTTAGGAGTTTTATAGCCCAGTTTCTAACCAACTGGTTCAAGTCAAAGTCAGCCACGGTCTTTTTCCAGATGTAGCTCACTGGCTTGTTTTCCCTACTCCAATGCTTATGCCCAGCACCAAGCACAATGGCAGTAGGTTCTATTTTCATAGTCTTCAGTATGACTTGGCCAGGGCTCAAACTCCCCACCTTCCCAATGCAAGTCTAATGCTCTATCTTTGTGACCATGCAGTCAGTCGACTACATTTGGACTACCCAGTGTTCCTTCACCTCTACATTCTGACAGCCCTAAATGCAGACAACTTCATTGTAGATAATTCATTTAAGGTATCAGGACATACAGGTATTTTGATATACATCTGGCTTTTTGTAAGCTTTATCAGAAATAGATGTACTATCTTAAAAAAGAAACAGGGTTAATTAAGGCTGGAAAATCCCCAGTCTGGTAAGATGTCTGTATGAATAAATAAATCCTACTTGTTCTTCCTTTTTTGCCATCAAAAAGACACAGCCACTCAAATGCAGAGCTGTGGGTGATCTGTGGGTGTCCCCCCCCCCCCCTCACCCTCAATATTAAGGGCAAATAATTAGGCCCTTGATATGAAGCTTTTAGGAGAGGTCAATGATGAGACCATGTTGCAAAAAGATTTTGACATTGTATGATAATTTGCCCATAATTATGACGACCACACATTATCAAATGTTAATCCATGGAGAGATATAAGGTATAAGCCTGACAAATCTTGCATAATAGAGCTTTCCAAAATGTAAATAACTTTTCTTTTTGAAATGTTAAATTCCTACAGCTCTACCTATCACTGTTAACTGTTTCATAGTTGTTCTACACAAAATATCTGTTAGGTGGTCCATTCATGGGAAGATGCCCAGAGCTTAACACAAAGTTTCTTGATTGGCTGTTGTCATTGGATATATTATCAACTGTACTCCTTGTCAGGGTGAGGGATTAGGGCTATCATTGACCAGTCAGGAAATTTTTGTTAAACAGTGAGCATGCCTCCCCCCCCCCCCCCCCAAAAAAAAAAAAAAAAATCATTCCAACCAACTAGCAATAAATATTTTTGAACTGTAAAAAGCTTTCTCAGCAAATGTCCCTATTTGAATACAATAAATATGAAATATTCAACCACTACAAAAATAAATCTTTTTAATTCTATTTTTTTAAAGATAAATGTTTATTGACAAGTCCCTATAGTTTGATATGTTTGACTTCACCTTTAGAAAATGTATCTCCACTCTTTGACCATTACCACTAAAATTTATTATTGTTATTGTATTTGAGTCATGCATGGCCCATGGTAATAAAGACTTGTTTCTGGGCCCAAATCTTTGTTTCCAGGGTGCAAGGCAGACATATGTGGGTAACAGGTTCAATACTTTGACCAGCAACCTGGACATTCTCAAACACTGGACAAATGAATGTGGCGGCCATTTGTTTTGTGGATCCTGCTGAGGGCGTTCTAAAATGCTTATGAACTGGTTTAAACCACATTAGAGGCAGTTTGACTGGCTGTGAATTGTGATCTGCACTGTCGTCCTTCCAGTGGGTGACCATTACAACCCGTTGCGTATCCCACAATGCATTGTGCAAGTAAAAGCCAGAAAGGTAGCATCCAGACTCAGGTTTGCATACCGGTGTCTCTTCAAATGGCATGGTCTGTGTATAGAGTTGAAATCAACAATAATTAATAAGCAAAGATTAACAAAAGCAGAATAGTTAATATGATACCACATTAAAACACTCTGTACATATTTCTACCTTGATGTAACTTTAAAGGAAGAACTTTGTAAAATTAGTCTTTTTTAAATGGATACCATGTGTAGAAAAAGGAAAATTAAGTTTAAAGAATAAAAAATTTTCTTGAAAAAAAGATGATAACAATTTGGTCATATTGATCTGTTTGTTGACTCCTGATCCATTGAGAAGTTGGAAATACCAAATACCACAGAACTACTTGTTCTTGTCATTTTGGATCCAATGTTTGTTAAATTTTTTGCTGTTGACAACAGACTAGGGTACTTTACAGATATTGCTAGGTCAATCTGAGCTATTTCATAGGTCTCTGATTGAGCTCACTCAGGGAAAGGACCACCATTTCATCCTACTATAAAGGTTGTGGACCTTGAAAAAATGTTCAAACTTTTGGCTGCCTGCAGAGAATCCAATTTGCAAAACTGTTTCAATACCTCTGGTTCATGTAACATCATATATCACTGGATTCTATCAATTCTTATTTTTCTGTAGGGGTGGGGAGAAGGGCTGGGGGAGGCTCATGGGACTAGGAAGTTCATATAGGACTTCTTTAATCTCACTTTCGTATTTCTTTCTTCATTAGGAATTGAACTAATCAAAAAGATTAATATTAGCCTCAAGCAACACCTCCATTTTAAAATGAAACTAAATATCAAATTGTATTTTTTCTTTTACAATAGCAGAGTGTTAGTGTTGATACATTCAGGTTTAGTGCGACATTTTAATGGCTGCTACCATCTCATTGACCAACATGGTCCACTGCAACACAAAAAAGGTAGATTTAAATAGATGTTAATCATTCTGTGGGCTGCAAAGAGAGGGCACTCTCTTATATTTGATATCCATGAGAGGCACCTGCTCCTAACTTTTTTGAAAACGTTAAAGCACTAAGAGCAGAAATCAAAAAAAGAAATTGATCCCAACATCCACTGTGAATTTTGTGTTCATCTTTATAGATTTTGTAGTTAGTTAGTTAGATGGAGTTTCCAACCTTTTAGTTCAAGTCGAGCTGGCCACGGCCTTTTTCCAGTTGAGTTGTGGCTCAATGGCTTTTTTCCCTACTCTATTGCTTACGTGGAGCATCACACACAAAGGCAGTAAGTAGGTTCCATTTTCAGAGTCTTTGGTATGACTTGACCTGGGAATAAGGGCCTTCTGCGTGAGAGTCAGATGCTCTTACCTTTAGACCAAACATGCAGCCTGCTTTATGGAAGAATGCAACATTACAGGAAATGCCCATTAGCCAGAATTTAGAAAAAGTCCAAAACAACTGATCCTTTTATCTCTGTTTAGCCCAACTTCCTGGCAGACATGAACCTCATCTTCACTTCTGAGACCTTACAAATTGAAAGTCACCTAAGCCTGACACACTGAAAAGGTATGCTGGGCCAACAGGATGCCCTCCCCCAACAAATCAATAAGGTGGCCTAATCCTTCTTACCCGAGTTGCCATTGGCAATTCGGGAAAGAGTAGGTAATGGGGAATTCCTGTCATGACCACAATGCCTATATTGTACTGGTTGCTGGACATTTCCTGAGTGGTTTCATGAATCAATTCACACACACACCCAATACTCCATTGAACAGTTGACTAAATCCAAGGTTCCGGTCAAATTTGAAAAGCAGTTAAGGCTTTTTCCGACCATGTCTCAATCTTTTAATGAATATTATAATCTGTTAGGATAATTAAATTTTTCTTCTCACCTCTATTTCCATGACAACATCCTGTACCTCCATGTATTCCTTCCTTGCCTGTTCCATAACTAGAGCCTCTACAAACATCTTTGGTCTTAAAAATGCAGAAACATCAAAGTTGATAATATCTTCAACATTCTCTTGATAAGCTCTTAACAGTTCTATTTTCTTCACTAAATCATTCAACCATGTTTGTAAATCCACACTGAAGTAAGGAGCAGGGTATCCCCATCCTCCAGGGAGCTTTCCCTGAGAGACAGCATGTAACATTTCCTCAAGTTCATTGTTGATGTGGATATGTCCATCGAAGCATGATAGTAGCAACTCTACATCTTGTAAGATGTGATTCATTTTACTGGTAACGAGACAGACTTCTGATTTAATAAAGTTTTCAAGGTGACTGAGGTTGTCTTTCACAGAGGGGGATGTTTCAGGGAGGCTATGTAGCTTTGACTGGATTGATGTCAGAGTTGCCTTCACAGCAGATGAATCAGTAAGCATGGAGCCATTCTGAGATTCCAGCTCTAGCATGGATAAGGTGTTTGCAATGAACCTGGGCAGAAAGAATAAAAGGCAGAAGTTAAATAATGTTTGAGACAAAGTCTTGCAAAGGAGAAATGCAATGAGAAAAATCATGATAATTTCAAGATTATGGTCAAATCTAACTAAGCATCAGCAATCCAATGCTTAACTTGCCCAAAGCAGGGGTCAGCAACTGGTGGGCCATGGCCCATTCATGGACCCCAGCAGATTTTGGTGGACCCCAGTGATTATGGAAAAACCTATAAAAAGAGGCTCAAGCAAAGTTGATGAAAATAGGACACAAACCCTATTTTCTGGGTGGGTGCCATCTTCCCTCTTTTTTGAAAGACAGAGGAGTACCAATTCCGGCTATATGAATGATGCTTTTGACCAAAAATTTTCTTGTACACTCCGCATCAACTAACGGTGGTGTTCCTCTCATATAGTCAGGTGACTTCACTATGGCCGGTTGACCAGCACACATTTCTACATGTCACTCATAGCTTGACATAAGTAGTTGTTGCTGACCTTTGACCTATCAAGCAGCAACATTTGCTATTTGTGAATATATCCTATGTGCAAACAGATGCTGACCAAACATGAATAACATTATAGTTATGTATGTAGTTATAGTCAAATGAGCACTCAGCTCAGAAGGATATAGTTACACCGAGAGGTCATTACACATAAGATATTCAGTGAAACATGTTTACCAGGGAAATTAATCTAATCTACAAAGAAAAATTCACTTGGTGTTTCCTCAAGCATTTTAGCAATGCAGACAATCACAACATATTGGCAAATTTAATGATGTGTTTGTCAGCATGACAGAGGAGCAGATGTTTCCAATAATGTTTGTTGCTTTTGTTCCATACAATTTTTAAAGAATAACATCACAAGCAAGTGTCGCACCAATTTTCTATACACTGGCTCTGCAATATTTTATGTGTTCATTATTTCTTGATAAAGGGAAATTTCTTTGATCTGGCCCCCCTCCCCCTTTGAGTGTCTCCTGACAGTCCTCTAAATAATTAACTGCTCCTACACTGCCTCTCAACCTTTCTTAAGTGGAGAACCACTATGACTCTCAGAATTTTTTTAAGACCCACCTTAACAAAAAAAATTTTAAAGAGAAAGCACATGACTGCTTAAAAAAAAAAAACAATATGAATTGTGTGATGTACTTATAACTGCAGCGTGACACTGGAAACAAACTTACGCACTTTGTATGCAATAGCTCTGCAGATATAACTGGGTCAATGGAACATGACAATCCAAACTAGAATTAGTGTCCAGTATACCATCACTTCATGTTTTTTTTTATTTTTCTCTGCAAGAAGTAATTTCCTAAGACATACCTGCTTTGCTGGGCTTCAATGGTACTGGGTGCATTCTTCATCAATCCAAGAAGTAAGGGATCAATGCTATTTTTCATCGAGTCAAACATTTGCTGTATAACAGCCCCTAAATTTCCTGGCTGACTACTGATTCTAGAATCACTATGGCCAGATGACAGAATAGACGCTAAAAGACTTCCAACACCCATGGAGTATGGCATTTGCTGTGGAAGAAAAAAAAATCAAAACCCTGAATTTTTAACAACATGATATGACGTTGCTTTTTGAGAAAGCAACACAGACACCCCAGTAGATCAAAGGTGGTTGGGGGTGTAACTGATATCTGAGTTTGTTTCATGCTCTGTGCCCTCAAATGATCTATGCTTTCATTGTTTCCACACTGCGTGAAAAGCAATTAACACATGCCTGACCGGTCTGCAAGCTAACCAAAATACTACAAAGCTTTTTGTGTATTTTAATATATCTGTTACTGTCTGTGTAGTGTCTGTCAATCAATTCATCAGATGTGAAACCTGACTATATCAAGTATGCATGTAGTAAGCTTCATTTTCTCCCTGAAGCATAAAAATGCAATCAGGCAGAGAGGGAGGATGAAACCAAAAGTAAGAAGGGAGAGTTTCATCATGACTTTGGTTTTATTGAACTTAAAAAAGTTGATCTGTGACCAATTCATTCCCAACTCTTTTCTACTGCCCTCCAGCATTTGAAAATGACAGATATATGGAATATAACCTCCATACTACCCTTAAATTTTTTAATACTTAAATTTCCCACATTTTGTTAATATGTGTTGTAACATTTGCAATATACTGCTTTTCTTTAAAATTTACCACCAATTTTGTTCCACAAAACAATGACATACTGATAAAAATACAATTCAGGTTTGTTTTCAAATATAGTTCAAATCCATTTCAAGGTCTTCCTCTTTCATTGTACGAAGTCCATATTCTACAATCCCAAGCTCACAAGGGGATATAACTTAAAAAAAAAAAACAAAACAGCTTTACCTTGATATCACTCCAGGGAATCAGAATACTATCAGCTAAGGCTTCAATTGTTCTCAGATCTTCTGGATTACTAGCATGACCACCATATATGTGCATACCAACCATCTTTACAAAGTCTGAGAAATTTCTCTTACGTGAGGTTTTACTGGCCACAACCAGGTAATCTAAGGAAGCGTGCAAATCTTTCTCATTCCTGTGAGTTACAAATTGAGAAAAATAATGGGGAAGTTGAAAAAAAAAATTCAATAGGTTTTTGTCACAATTATATCTTAACAGCTGGTAGCAACTAAGTATGTAAAAGTTTTCCGGTAGATATCAGAATGTTTCCATGACAGCATGTTCATACAGTATGATCAATTTATGCTTCCTTGAGCAAATAAGAAGAAAAAATATTGAAAAGTGACATATGTGACGGAATCATCTATATTTTATAAAGAAACAACTCGTAAAATGGACTGTAATAACCACTGCTAAGAACCCTGAAATTAACAGTAGAAATGTGCAATAAACAGGCAAGCCTGCACACTCACAAGTATTCATTATTGTATTGCAAGCTATCGTAAGATGTAGGTTTGTATCCTAGTTGTGCAGTAACTAGTACCAGCTAATATGTATATGGTTAGCCTACTGGTTTTACTGGTTCTATGCTACAGGATATATGCTGCATCTTTCATATATGATCACATTTTGTTGATTGCACTTGTATCCCATTCTTCTCTCATGCTTGCAAAAGTACAAAATGTGGCAATTTGCATCATTTTCTCTGAGCAAATAGTTTGTAAATGCCTTATGATGAGTTTTTGTCAGATGGTATACTATGCTTAATCACACAAACAATTACTTAGAGTTGTGGCATCAAAAGACAAAAATAGGTATTAGCTTACTGAGCCAAGTTTTTGAACTTTTGTAATCAATACTGGACCAATAAAGTGCCCCAAAACTCCCTGGTTTGGGAATCTTTGAGCCCTGATATGTATGACCCCAATAAACAGCAAAAACAGCAAAACTAGTGCCCGGATCCAAACTGTATAATAACTTCTCGCAGGTAATTAGGAAAGGGGACTACTGAGAGCACCTCTATCATAGTTGCAGTACCATCTATCAGTGGTAGCTTAGACCACAGACTTCCTATTTACATGGACAGAGCATGTAACACATACATCCTATCTGTAGGTTGTCTCCACTGACTGGGGTAGAAAATGTGCACCAAGATGGCTGCTGTGAAGCTGAGGGCTAAGGTGGAGCTACATTTGAAAGATTTTGAAACATTAAAATACACTGACAGCCGATAAGGGGGGCTCATCTGTTGTTCAGTCAAACAGGATTGTGGAAAAGGGGGAATGGACAGCATCAGCATCCTGAGATTCTTAGCTGGGGCAAAATTCCATTACCATTACAACAATACAATGAGATGTCAAAAAAGGGGTGGGACCATTGCCCCTTTGTCTGGTTTTGTAACAAATTGACATCAATTGCCTTCATCTTACCAAAAGTAATCTCCTTTAAATCCAAGACGAGGATAGCAGAGTCTGTGACAAAGCACTGTATGAAAGAAGGACAAGTTGAACAGCATCTCATGAACAGCCTGCAAAAATAGAAGAACAGAAATTTTAAAATGAGAATTAAAGGGAAAAAATTTAATCAGATCATAATCTAATCAAAACAGTGGCATCAAATTTATCAAAACTAATATGCTTGTAGCATTGTATTTGATAGCTAAACTTTTAGAGTCTGGAAGATTGCATTTCTCAAAATGTCAGTCCCAAGTTTTCCATGACCATTGATTCTGTGTTCATATTGTTACATTACATCTATCATCAACACTGTACAGTAAATCAGAGTTAAGTTACACCGCGTGTTTGGTCTAACAGTAAGAGCATCCGCCTCTCACGTGGAAGGCCTGGGTTCGATTCCCAGGTCGAGTCATGAATACCAAAGACTCTAAAAATGGAACCCACTGCCATTGTGCGTAATGCTCTGCATAAGCAATGGAGTAGGAAAAACAAGCCAGTGAGCCACAACTGGAAAAAAAACCGTGGCCGCCTCGACTTGAACGAATGGGTTGGAAACTTGGCCTTAAAACTCTATCTAACTACTTAAAGTTACAAGTATGAACCAATAGGTTGGAAACTGGGCCTTAACACTCTATCTAACTAATTAACCACTTAAAGTTACAAATAAATCTACCCATTTATGAATTCCTCTCATAGCAAACTGCAGTACTATGCTGTCATTGATGTAGTCATCATAAAGCTAAAAGCAGAAATATTGTCAGGTTTTTATCAGGTTTTTAGCCCTAAAATTCCATTTTACTTGATGGACTTAAAAAAAAAAATGCAGCAGGCAATTCCTTGTTAAGGTCAACAAATCCCCTAACTTAACCCTGACTTGAGGCATTTTTTCCATTACACCAACTTTCCCTGTTTGCTTATAAACACAGTATCTCAAGAAGGGTTAGTGTGACTAATCTCATATTTGGTGTCTGGGTTGGCCATATTGAGTAGATGATCCCTATTGTTTCTGGTGAAGGTCAAAGGTCATTTGAAATTAGTTTCATTTCTCAAGTCTGTCCCTAATTTCAAGGAGAGCAGGAAACCCTCTTTTGAAGTCTATCAATTAATAAAGGTGAGTTAAAACTACCTTCATGAGAGGTTTATAAATCTACTTATTTATTATTTAATTTTTTAAAGGAGCCTTCATAACATATTATGTTTTCTACTAATTAATACTATACTTACCTTAACATTTGCTTCAGGTATCAAAGCCTGATCCCTTTCCAGCCATAAGCTGGCACTGCTAAAGTAGTACTGAAGTGACACCTTAAAACTTGTTGAAGATGTACCACAGACTTTAGTTAAACTATGCTTGATGATCAGACCTGTGAAGAAACAATTAAAATAATTTAACACTTTCATGAAAATACACATTTTCCATTTTAGTCTTTGCAATTCTTTATTGACAATTACCAAAGTTAATTGAATTGCTAATGGAAAATTGTTCATTATCCTTACACTCTGATAGCCACACTTCAAACAACCTGTTAAAGCAAAGTTAGGCTAAGGGAGGTACAGCTGTGGGGTATTAACCATACTGTACACAGTTCTTACATATCGCAAAACACCCTTAAGTCCCTTTGCGTTACGAAAAAGAAAAATCAATAGGAGAATTATAGGCTAAAGAAGAGAAAGGTCTTGAGCATTCTAGCATAGACTCAAGTGTTCTAGCTCCTTTGACTTTTAGCTGGGAGAGACATGCAGCAGAACATTGGAACAAACGATCATCGTAATATTTTGTAGAGACCGGAAGAGAAAAGAGTAGCAGTTTTGAACTTGGGTGAAGGTGACAGGATGGAGTGCACTCTTGGACGAGATTGGAAGATAGGCAGGAGCAGATAAGCGGAGCAAGCAATTAGAAGTCAGCAAGACGAGTGTCCTATTGTACCAGTCAGGGGCGTAGCCAGTATGTAGCACTGTCGGCCTGGGCGACACTTTTTTGGCTAAGCCGTCTTTAAAAAAAGCACATATAAAAATGGAACGTATAAAAATGAAAGGAAACTTCAAAGTTGCCGTAATCGTCCACTAAAATCTTGCTGATTTGAAAAAATCATGACTCTACAACGCTCCCACACTTTCCCTTCAAACAGGTTTAAGCTCTTTAGTTTCCTAAGAGGCGGGGTGAGGTACAAATAGAGTTTGCAGAGGCCACCTCCTGCAATCTGGGAGGGTCTGTGGAACCAAAATTTTCTCCGTGCTCTCTGCGCCAACCCGTGGTGGCGCTCTGCTTAGATGGTTTCCCGTGTCATCTGGGTTTTGAACCACGAGATAACAGTGTAAGCTTAAGACACCAAGGTGAGAGACATATTTGATATTCTTCGCCACCCCACTCTCACTGTTCTTTATTCAGTTTTCTCCTAGAAGCGATAACTATGAAGTAAAAAAATAGCACTTTTGAGAGGGTTAAATTAGGTTCAAATAGAGTCGTAGTGGCCATTTCCTGCGATCTGGTGGGTCCATGTAACAAAAAAATTTTTAACATACGCTCCACGCCAACCCTAGGTGGCGCTCCGCTTAGATGGTCTCCCGTGTCATCTGCCCCCCCCAATATCAACACCCTTGCGGCATCCCTGCTTTGTGCCTACAACTTTTAAAATCCTGGCTATACCCCAGCTAGTTTACTAGTGCCCCAAAGTCCTTTAAAGCATACTCAATGATATGAAGTACAGTGACTTAAAACTAGCAGAAAACAATCCAAGGTTATGGTCTAACGATGTGATTGGCTAAAGTGTCGTGGAAACTGTCTAGTCTTGCATCTGTGTGGAATTTTGTTACCCTACAAATACTCAGAACTTCACATTCAACAGTAATTAACACAAAATTAATGCTTCTTCTAATCTAAATGACCTCTTCAATGTTTCTGTGTTCTGCAAAACAATCCGCTCAGAGGGGAAAAACAAGGTGCTGGAACAAAAGTTTAATATTCTCTGTCAAAGTCTGACTGCCCCATTAACCCTGTTAAAGTTGAAAATCTGAACCATTTTGCACCTAGACCCCTTGAAAAAGCAAAAAATTCTCAAAGAGAAGGGAAAATCCCACTCCCCTTAATTCCCCAGGTCAGCAAAACTACTGCACTTATGTGCCCTTCCCCAGCCCCCCTCAACCAATTTGTTAGTCTTACGAACCTGCATGACACACATATAAATATGCAATGCAAGTCAAGCCTTTCTGTAAAATTTGTTGAAGAGTTTTGTCCATTGTTAGATGACTCTAACATTTAATTACTTCTTGCAGGGTTCCCTGTGTGTCACTTAAGTTTAATTCTCTCATTTTCAATTCTGAATTTTCAAACTTCCTTTAAATTTTACCTTGACCTAATTCAACATCAACTAGTGATAAGTTAACACAGTTTCATGATGAAACGATCCTTCTTACTTTTTGTTACATTCTCCTTTTCTGCCTGAGTACTTCCTATCGCCTCAGGGAGGGAATGAAGCTCACTCTACCCACACTTGATATAGTCACATTTCACGTCTGATTAATCGATTGACAGTAACAGATATACTAAAATACACAAAAAGTTACGTAACATTTGAGGTTAACTAACAGGTCAATCAAGTAAGTGTTAATTGCTTTTCACGCAGTGTGAATACAATGAAAGCTTAGCTCATTTTAGGGCACAGATCATGTGACAAACTCAGATATCAGTTACACCCCACGCCGCCTTTGATGTACTGGGGTGTCTGTGTTGCTTTCTCAAGAAGAGAAGTCACAGCATGTTGAAAACCAACCCTAACTTTATGTATGCAAGACTACAAAATATCATCCCAAAAATATGTACTAGGTTTAATTCATACCCATTCCCCTACTGAAATGAACTTCACATTAACTACATATAAAAGAGAGAGCAAAGCTAACATTAGGTAGATAAGTCCTTTGGAAAATTTTTAAAACTATTTATCTCCTACAATCCAATCAATAGCCATCTGTTATTCTTAACTTTTCCCATCAGTGAGTTGGATAATTGTTTGCTTAAGCTAGTATAATTATAACATTATCTTAATTACCTTTGAATGACTTTCAGTTGCACTTGTTTATTGATCCTATTCAAGAATAGCCACCAAAATGCCAGATTTGGCAGATGTGTGGTTAACATAGTCTCAAAGGAATTGTCGCCCTCACGTTCACTTGCGCCCAAAATGATATTAACACACAACTGTGTGAGGGCTAAATAAAGAACACAACTGGCAAGTGTAATGGAGTAATTATCTGAATGGAGACTAGTCAAATCCCAGTACCACTTGCATTAAAAGATTGTTCCTCAATAAACTGGCAGTCAGAGATTCAGCCAGAAACACAAAAAAGTGGGGATTAATTACTGTTAAACCTGAAGTCCAAAGTGATGCTGTCCTAGGCTAAAGTTATGAGTGGGTTTAGGGGGACAATAGCTTGCTTCAACCCCCCCTGTAAAGTGCAATGTAAAAGATTTTAAAGGCCATATATTTATGTAACTTGAACCACTGCTGCAAAAGTGTCTTCTTTTGAAGTAAGATGCCAAGATATTGACTTTTCTTTAATTTTTATGGAAATTAAAGGGTGGGGGGGATTTTACCCACCTTCTTCTGCAAAGGGAGGGAGAAGTTCCCCCTTACCCCCCTCTTGCCAAAACACTGGCAGGATACAGATATATAAGCCACAAATGCTGGTACCTATTCTGTACCTCCATTCTAAGTCAGACAATCTTACCTGGGAGTCTATTTGTGCTGTCAGCCTTGGTTACCATGAAAAGTCTAAAGTCCTTGTGGACAGATATTTGATTTGATTCTTTGTTGATCATTTCTGGTACTTCATTTGTTTCATCTTGTGGTGTTTCTAAGAGAAGCTGTAAATGTGAAGCAAAGGGATGCTTAAAAGACCTTGAAATTTAGGCTGCTTCCTGGGTGGATTTGATTCTCAACAGATATTGTCCAAAACTCCCCGGTTTGTAATCTATGTGCCCCAATACCTACCTCATGACATATGAAATCCCTACTTATTTGCAGTAAAATCCTGGCAAGCTTTGAATGGGACCTGGGAATCAATCAGGTGGCCTCAGTCACACAGAGGAGGGTCAGTCTAGTTCTCTTATGTGTTGCTCAGTAGCTTGCTTTTTGTTTAAAGGATTTAGTCATGTCCATATGTCATATCTTCCTTGAGTGACCTCTATGCTTTCTGTTGCATCTCATTGCATGAGTAAACTGCGTGTTTGGTCTAACAGTAAGAGCATCCACCTCTTAAGCGGAAGGCCTGGGTTCTATTCCCAGGTCGAGTCATACCACAGACTCTAAAAATGGAACCTACTACCGTTGTGCGTGATGCTCCCCTTAAGCAATCGAGTAGGGAAATCAAACTAGTGAGCCACAACTGGAAAAAAGGCTGTGGCCGGATCAACTTGAACCAATTGGTTGGAAACTGAACTGTAAAACTCCATCTAACTAACTAACTAACTCATTGCATGGGTTAACTCTTGGGAGGTACATTTCATTCGAAGTGCTGACAAACAGCTAAACCAGATTGAATTTTTTTATCTCAGATTACACTGACAACTCGTTGAAAAACTAACTTTAAAGGAAAAGACATTTTGTTTAAATGCATTAAAATCTTGTTATCACCAATACACCTAATTAGTGGTACAGCATCAGGTCTTGTTTAAATGAAAAAAATTGGTTTAAGTCAGGCCGACCACAGCCTCTCTTCCAGTTGTGGCTCACTAACTTGTTTTCCCTTCTACATTGCTTATGCTGAACACCAAGCACAATAGCAGTAGGTTCCATTATTTAAGTCTTTGGTATGATGCATCCAGGAGTTGAACTCCAGACCTCTTGACTGCAAGTCTGACGCTCTACTAGACCATGTAGTTTAGTTAATGTCATCAATTTGAGATACACACCATTATGCATCTTTATGCTATTGCAGGCAAACAAAACTTCATTACTTCTGTGTAATTTGTCCCACATATTACAAGTGAAACAGATTTGGGACAACTTTCTAGTAAGGAACCTTTTTGTCACTTTAAACAAGATCGTGAAGAAATCAAGAAATATTTTGAAAGATGTGCATAGCACCCAGACAAGGGGAGAATCATTTATCTAACTGGGTAGTATGGGCATCTGGAAAAAGGAAATACAATAGATGACTTGGCAATAACTGCCAGTGAGCAAAATGTCTCTCCCCTAGAATTACCAGACTCACTTATTGGTAGCCTTACCTTCAGTTCTCTCAAGAAGTCGTTATCCCAACTTTCTACAGCTTGACAATTATCAAGTAATAACCAATACCCTTTCTGCTGGCACACCCTGACCATCCTGACTGCCTCCTTCATCTGTCCTGATGTACCAAGGGTCAGTTTGTGGAAGCTTTTCTCTACACTTCTTTGAGGACAAATACTCTCTAATTCAATGGATGGGTGAACGTTGAAATGACCTATGTTGAATTGGAAGATATAATACATTAATGGTGATGCAATATCTGATTAACTAAACCAATGGATAAAAGCAATGTTGGGTTAGGTTAGGTTAGATAGGGTTTTAACATTGACTTCCTATATACATGGACAGAGCATATTGTAACATGTACATCCTCTGCATAGAATGTCACCACCGACAAAACAAAAAGGTGCACCAAGATGGCCACCATTAAGCCATAACTTGTATAATCTGACAATGACTCGGTAATATTTTAAACAAAATACCTTGCATTATTTCAAAAACATTTCAAGTTTCTTGCAAAATCTGTTGTTTTGTACGACTTGAGCAAGTCTAAACTTTCACACACAAAACCATAGCAGACAGCCATCTTGCTACAACTATAGTCACACAGTAGCAAAAATCTATGCATAGTATGCTCTGTCCATGTATATAGGAAGTCCATGGTTTTATCTAGAGGTTTCCAATGCCTTTTTTCAAGTTGTAAGGCACTGATTGTCATCCCCACTCCATCACTTATGTGGAGCATCACACAAAACACAATGACAGTATAGGTTATGTTTTTGTGATATGTGATAATGTTCCAGCCCATAATACTGCAAAGAAATAAACAAGAGTTTTCCGATATATTTTCTAAGAAAGAATGATTCAACAGAATTATCAAATTAAGTTGACCCCATCATAAATCTCATGTTACCAGATATTTTGTTGGTGTTAGTGCATGATATACACTGCAACTGAAAATGTTGGAAAAGCTCAAACAATAGAAGTGACAATATTAAATAACAACAAAATAGATGATATGAATAATTTTGCAAGATCATCATACCTTCTAGCCCACTAGGGTGATCATGATGTTCCTGATAAGAACCTGGTATAAGAAACACTAGGGGTATCCTTGGGGCCAACATTGGTAGCATACTATCCACAGAGTGATCCTCATGAGAACAAATAGATGACCCAAGCTGGTAGACAGTTACATCATGGCATATACTTGCCAGCTGTTGAAATATAATAAAAATAACTCTGTGAAACTCCAACGAATAAAGCCACATCTAAGCTATGCAACACGACTTGCTGCAGCCAAACTGTCTTGTCATGGTGAATGAAAGACGACTAACTCAAACTATTCTCGAGAGAAAGTGTGTCCACATCATTCAACTAATCGCAAATTCCCACAAAACTGTTATGTTAAATAAGCTCTTTACTTGTTATGTCCACGCAGTGAGGATATGTTTTTCACATCTTGATTAACTGATTCTAATGGGCTTTGTTCCACAAGGGTACCATTGTTTCTAGTTCCATAGTATGGACAGGACTTTGTATGCAGATGGAAGAAACATAAGACACAAAACATAGAAAAGTTGATAAATAAACTAACAAATAAATAAATTTTACAAAAATTACAAAATTTGGTTGATTCCATATTAATTAAAAGATCTGACCTTAACTGGTAACATTTCATACTTGAAAAATCATGTATACCATTTAGATTTTTAAGTTAATTAAAATGATGGGTGAGCCCTTCACAATTACAAAAATATGTACAGTTAACTCAACTTACACACTGAATTTTTCTTAACCTTATTTGCTTTTGTTCAACATTTATCTGTTTAAGTTTGTAAATCAATGCCACTTACAGATTATTTATAACTATGTAGAAAAGCCAAGTTCAACCACACAAGGCAGCACTGCTTGGGGGGCTTGAGGGCTGCTGACCCGTCAGAGTACTGCTTGGGGGCTGCTTACCCGTCAGAGTAAAATGACAAATTCCTCTAACACAATTTACCCAAATCCTGCAACATATTCTTATCAGTGTACAAACTAAAATCAAATAGAAACCGAGTGTTACCCCATTTTTTACCTTATCTGGCCTGACAATCCTCCACAAGATGGCTTTCTGAAAAATACTAAGATTTGCCAAAATGTTACCAGGAACAGGAGACAATAAGACCGGCTGGTGCTGTAAAAAAAAAAAGTGTCCGAGATGGTTCCAGGGATGAACACCAAAATAGCAATAGATACCACTCCTTCTAATCTGTCACTAATGTAATATCAGTTGGAGTTGGAGGTGGCAAGGTGCATTGGCATTGTCAGGGTAGGTGGGGGGGGGGGGCAGTCAATTTCTGAAAAGATTAATTTGTAATGGAACTAAAACTTGACTTCAAATGATGCCAAAATGGCTGGGCTCCAGATCAAATTTGTGGGTGTGGCATCAATTTCAGAGACTGTTCTTTACTACGAATGATTTCATTTGTAATTGTCATAATACTATTACTTTTAAGAACTCTAGAAGTGCAAACTAAACAACCTGCTGCACTTTACACACAACAATGACTTGGCAAAAAAATTGCAGCCACAAAAACTGAAAACATCACAAAATTAATGACATTGCAATAACTAAATACTCAAAAAATGATCAAGTTTACAACAGCTTAAAATCTGACATTTCGTAACTCACTGTATGAACTGCTGCTGTTGCAGCCTCTTCAAATAAGAAGTTTGCTTGCATAAAATTGCTAAAACTGATCAATCTCAAAAGAATATTTCATGTTAGATGTCTGCTAGTGCAACAATTTACAAATAAAACACCTGCAAAATTACATCTTGAGTTATTGATTTTCCAAAAATTTTTCACTGGTAATGAAATCCAAAAAAGTTACCTCAAAATATTCCTTCCACTGATTGCTGTACTGCACTAAACAGCTCTGAAGACCCTTAAAAGCAGACATCCTATTTTCTAATGAGTGGCAGTCTGACCAGACCTGCAAAAAAATTGAAGATACTGTATAGTATATTTGTTTGACATCTCTTGAAAAAGTATCATAGGTTAAATTTGTTTTCAAATTCAGGATCTAGATATTTCTAAAAGGGGGGCTGAAAAGCACCCTCATGACTTTTTCACCCCATGGGAGGCTTTACTCCACAATGGGAGTGACAGGCCTGTCAGCTTGATAAAATTCACAGGTTGCTCAAGAATGACACACTGACATGAGCTAAACCAGTTTTGTGCTCCTTCCCAAATGCGTGATCTCTTTGAGAAAAATAATTTATGGACAGAATAGGAGCGGTCTGGAATAACTACATATCTACCACAGCTAATAGGTCCCTTGACAAAAGTGTAAATATTCCTGGTCAAGTTAAATATTTGGGGGCCAAGAATGGGGTGGGTGTGGGTGGTCCCTTTCCTGGATTTTTACATCAGATAAAGAGAGATGGAATGAAACACAAGCAGGTATGTAACCAGAAATTTTTAAAGGAGGAGGCAAAACCAGTAAACAGACTATCTGATCTTAGCACCAACATAATTGGCATGCGGACAAAGATGTACAAATAATTATGGCTAAAAATATTTCCCGGGTCACAGGAAAATGGAATTTCCCAGGCCCATAAAAAAGGGGAATAACTAGCAATATTGTAAAAACCACTATAAACAATATTCCCAGATTATGCTCATGGAGAGGGAGGGTCTTCCCCTCCACCCCCCACCCCCAGGCTACATGTCTGACTGAACACAAGATCCTCCTCTTCTCACCTGCGGATCCATCCATTCAGGCTTCTCACCAACTTCTCCATCCCCAACTCTGTCAATTCCTTTGACAAATAACTTCCATTCTTCATCACTCATTTCCCCACTGTCTCTCATCTTCTCCACAGCTACCAAAAAGATGAAGAGGCTACCGTGGAGAGGGAAACATGACTGACGGACACGCTGGTGAATGCATCTTGTGAGGTTATTAATTAGCTCTACTGCCCTTGCTCCAGGAGCCGCAATGTTGGTCTGGTCTTTCTGCCTAAGGCGTATACCATCTGAGAACCATTTCTGGAAGCACCAGAGTGGCACATGGTAGGCAGGATGGAGTTTGCTCAGCTTTTGGATGGTACGATAGAGAAGGGTGCCGTGGTGGGCCACTTTCATAAATGGTTTCTGTTTTCCAAGTAATTGTTGTTGTAGAGTAATACTTTCCTGTAACGTAGCCTCTGTACTTAGTACCACCTGTTGGTTGTGTAATAATGATTCCAACATATTCTCTTCATCCAATATACCATGAGGCAGCTGAACTGTTTTCTTCAAAATCTCTTCCTGTGAGGGAAGGACAGGGAAATCATTCCTTCACAGCTACTACATTCTTTGTCATTTTTAGAAGTCAATAGCAAGTCAGTTAAAAAAGAAAGAATATTAAAGTATACAATAAACAATTTATTTAAGAGATGCATGCTCATTAATCCCAGATTATTTATTGCTACTATTATACTGCCAATCTTGTCAACCACCACCACAATTTAAGAGCACATGAAGGTTGCTCTTTTGGTATTGATATAGCAGATCAAATATTTAATTTTGCAGCACTCTCACAACAACATATGTAGTACAGTATAAAATAAACAACCTATTTAAGAGAAGTATGCTCATTAATCCCAAATTATTTATTGCCACTACCAACCTAGGATAGCAAATGAAGAGCACTCTTTTGGTATAGATATAGAAGGTTTAATATTTATTCTTTGTAGCACTCTCACAACAACGTATGTCCCCTACAGCATGATAATGCTAAAGTAAACCCAACCCTTCTATAAAAATTTGTCATGTACACTGGGGAATTAGGAAACTTCTAAATTTCTCCATGTTACCTCAGCCTGGGTGATGGTGATCCTCTGATCACGGATATCTTCTCGAATTGACTTCAGTTGGTTTTTGTACTCTGGTCTTTCAGATGTTGATACATCTAGCATCAAGATGTCTTGAAGACCGACCTGGTCAATAGCCATATTGATAAGCAATGTCTCTCGGATTGGGAAAGGTTTAAATCCAACTCCTGCAAAATACAAGCATACATACTATGCATTCAGACTTGTATGGTAATCAAAAACATGGTATACACTTCACATTAGTCAACCTCAAATTGAAGTGAATAGAAATCAACTAATCCTATTCCCTTCAGACTATTCAGCCTAGTCATCTCCCTTCAGTTGTCTTTCTATTAGCCTTACATGATCATATCTCCCAAAACAGACCAGCAGACTGCAATGACCATGTGGTTACAGCATACAACTTGCAGCTGGGAGGTCTGGAGTTTGACTCCTGACTACTTGCAGCTGGGAGGTTTGGAGTTTGACTCCTGACTACTTGCAGCTGGGAGGTTTGGAGTTTGACTCCTGACTACTTGCAGCTGGGAGGTCTGGTGTTTGACTACTGACTACTTGCAGCTGGGAGGTCTGGTGTTTGACTCCTGACTACCCAAAGACTTTCAAACAACGGAACCTACTGCCATTGTGCTTGGTGCTCAGCATATGCAGTGGAGAAGGGTAAATCAAGCTAATGAACCACAACATGGGAAAAGGGAAGTGAGCAGGCCAACTTAAACCAATTGGTTACAAACTGGGAAAAAACCTCACCTAACTCAGATAGTTTACTGTACGTAAGTAGCATATATCCATCTTCTCATAACTCTATAAAACTATGTAAGACTGATACATCCATCTCACATTTTTATCTATCTACATCAAGTAAAGCATAATAAATAAACTACACACCCTTGAGAGACTATTTGCAGGGGACAGCATAAGATTTGGTCCTATTGTCTGTTTCTAATGCATAGGACTTGCATATAAGTCTATCTTCACATTGGGATATTGAGGATAGCCTATCGAACCTGGAAGTGGTATATTCTAAAATATGTGCAACCTATCACTGCTGTATTGCTACACATGGAAGACCACATAAGAATATATGCTTTCTTTCAGATTTCACAGCTGCATATTAAAAAGGAAAGCAAATGTCTATCAAAGACACCAATAGCCATAACAATGTTTGCTTCATTCAAATGTCAATTCTGAAAGAAAACAGACATTTTTGCAAAACAAGAATCCCGCAGTGGCAGCTTCACTTTTAGAGGTTGGTCACCTGAGGCTAAAAAATTACAATATCCTAATTCTGCAGATAACTCAGCAATTGCTTTTATACACTATCCAGAATAAAACAGGGAATTATTTTTTCCAGTATCGCATCGCAATTTGCTGCACAAACAGGCCAATTTACTACACAAATGAAAAATTGTGTTGCAATTTTTTGTGTGAATTACCCTTGCCTATTCACAAACAATGTGTGAAAGACCTCAAAAATCTTCAAAACTGCTACCCAAAATATGAATGCTAAATTATTTCTTGTAAAATAATGCAAGTCCTGTATCCTTAAACCTTTGGAAATGAAGAAGTCATAAAAGATTTTAAGATAAAAGATAATTAAAAACACGCATGTCAAACCTTGCACTCCAAGAGACACAGATGAAGACAAGAATAACTTGAATTTCTCATTGTAGGGGTACTCCTTGCTCCCAATCATAACCTTCTTGCCCCCGTCTGCACCTACTGTGATGTTTCTCAGTAAAACATCTCTCAACTGCTCGCCCAGTGGTGTCCTCTCAATGTGGGTCACCATAATGGTGTACCCCTGGACCACAGCATGGCATAGCTTCACTTGTAAACATGGGTCATCTGAGGCTACCACTACCAGTTCTAGAGGTGGTTTTGGTATATCTTGTTGGTCAAGTGGAATGGTCATTTGTTCCGTTTGTTGACTTGAGGAGAATATATCCGTATCTGACTCAGTAACATCAGTTGTATCCAGGACAGGGGTACGGAATGCTGTCCCAGCACCAGTGCTGAAAAGACATATCAAAAGCTGAAAATCACTCGGAGAAATAAAAATAAATATATGAACGAAAGAAGCAAACATTCCCATCAACCAAATATCTTGAAATGTATTTCTCTGGTAGCAGAAATATAACACTCTCTAATTGCACACATACTTTGATCCTTTTAACAGAGTTGCTGTATTTTCTGAGGAATACAATTTTCATGACTTTTCTGTAACTTTCCTGTTGCTCTAGTGAGGTAAGCAAAGTTTGTGTGACAAATGTATGACAGATACAATAAATCATGGCAATACTAGTAGTGTTACTCTAGAATGGTACTTTGATTCAGTTCGTGACATTCACCAAATTTTTCCAAACCTGTAATTTTTTTTCACATACTAATAAAAGAAGATCAAAATTAGACAGTTCCCATATTTTACATACAAGTAAATGTTTCATGAGTGAAAATTAAATTATTTAAGTTTTCAAAAATTTGTGACCCAATCACTTTTTCTTATTATGCATAAACCCCTTCACAGGTTTTTTCCAGGGGTTATCACAGGTTTTTGCATGAAAACCTGTGATATCCCTTGACATTGACGCAGGTTGATCATTTGTCACAGGTTCGACACGGGTTTGACACAGGTTTTATGTGCAAAACGTGTGGTGATAAAAACTAGGGATAACAAAGAATTCTTCCACAAAACCTGTGGCTTGATATTAAAGGCAAGGAAATGTGTGCAAAACCTGTGTCAAACCTGTGAGTAGAAGGTTCCAAAAACGCAGGTTTGTCACCCAAGAACACGCGTGATTTCCTTTGTTTTTCCACGCATGATCACACATGGTGCAGACACAGGTTGATGCACCTTTTTTTGTTAGGGAATTGCAAGTCACAACACAAAAATTCAAAATATCAACTTTTTCTTTAAATGCTGGATGTGAAACTTGACTAATTTTGCACAAAATAAACAATGCCATGTGTTACTACTACCCTTTCACACCACCATTAGGTTTACCGATATCAACTCAACATGCCCGTTTAAATATTGAGGAAACCCTTACAAAACTAGCCCTCCCCAAAATACAGTATTCCTGATGATACCTTGTTAGTGTCCGAGGGGTCTCTGGGTAATCTTGACCAACCCCCAGAGTACTTTCAGTCTCCTTCTCAGTGGATTTTTCATCATCACCATCTTCATCATCATCAATGCTTGGTGTCGCATCCCTCACCTCCATATTTCCAAACTCCCTCTCTGAAACACTTTCCACTCTCATGTCATCTTCTAAGTCTGGTCCCTCATGAAAACTGACCACCCCCCTCTCCTGTAGAAGCTTGATCCATGTCAAGGCCTGGTCATTGGGATCTAGTAGTAGAGGCCAGTGACGTTTCATTGCAATTGTACAAGCTCTCATAAAGAGTGCATTGTGAATGGCATGCGGATCTTCTGGTAGTCCTTTCTGGTTCCATAACTGCTGCTCATCTTTGCTACTTAGAATTGCTGCAAGAATTAATAACAACAATTTTACACACTTGAAAGGTTTTGTGAGAAATTTCAATTTCATGGCTTCTTTGACTTCCATACAATTAAAGAGAAAATTGTGTTTAAGGGGAAATGAGTCACCCCAACTTGAAATAACTTAATAGACTATCCTCTTTCATACATGGCTCTTAGGATTCATACTAGTGATCATCTTTAATTACAATGTAATCAGATTAGAATGTCAGCTTGAAAACTTTTTACTGCTCCCCAATCTCTGTTGTAGTTTTTTTTCTACTCCAATGAGAAGCCATTCATAGCTGCATGGACTGCAAACCAAGGGGAAGAGAGGACATGCAGTGACATCCCCCCGGCCCCCACCCCCCAAAAAAAAAAAAATATTTGAAAAATTGCTGAATGAATTTGATTTTTTGATAATGAGGTAATGTCCCCTGACATTGAGAACATATTGCCCCCACCCTTGCACAGCATAGTTGATGAGTACTTCTACCCTTCAATTTACAACTGACTTTAATTAGAAGAAGTGTATATATAATAAATATCTTGTTTCCATACCTTTGACAGAAAAGTTGTTCCTCAGTGGTATCACCTGTGAAGAAAGCTCTGATTTATCCCCTTCTCCAGAATGGAAGTTGCCAGTCTGACAAGCTTTCATCCAATCAGATAGTAGGACATTTCTTACAGACTGTTCCATTGGGCCATGATAGGAGGCACAAGCAGCAGTAAGCAGTGCATCCCCAGCTGAAGTGGATAGATTACTATGTGACCTCTCCAGGGCTGACTTCCAGGTCAGATGCTGTGTCTCCATATTCATCATAAGGTTGGAAGCTTCAGCAATTTGATCTTCAAGGGCCTAGTCAAAAGAGGTAAGTTAAGTGCAGATTTAATGACACACAAAAACCAATGTGTTATATAGTTTCAGGCTAGACTGTTAGGTAGGCAGTAAATGTATCTTCCAAGTTCAAGTATGTTTAATGTTCTTCCCTTTAACTGCCTTGTATGAAAGGCAGGGAATATCGTTGGCATATTATACAATGCACAGCCCACAGGGTTTAAGTAACAAAACATGAGCACCAATGATGCTGTGGTCCTATTATGCTATCCTTCACACATATATTCTGTAGTAGATCTCCTTGATGTTTGTTATAACGCTTATACAAATTCTGAATAGGGGTGATCAAAGAATCTGCAGACAGCAGCCTTCAAACTACTGTTGACAGGCAGACACACAGACATACCAACAGACAGATGGACACACTGGACTGACAATGGAATCAGATGCTTCTTGGGCAATTTCAGGAAACCTTGGTCCATGCCTAACAGAAAGCTCCTACAAGATTAGTTCCCCAAAAATAACCTCCTCAACATGGTGTTTTAAACTTAAGCAAGTGTTCTCATATTATGAACACTCATAGATAGAAAATATCCCAAATCTATTACAGTTGAGAGAGAATCTGTAAAATTTCTCAAAAGTTATGCACTAATGTAAGAACATATCACACTCTCAAGCTAAGTATCACAAAAGACAAAAAGGATTACTTAGCTTTATCCATTTGGTAGCACTAAAGACGTTTCAAAGTTGCCCAACTATTCCTCAGTAGCTTTATGAAGCACAAATTTGAATACAATTGCAACACTGGAGTTATGTGTTTCATAGACCTATTTCCCCAAATAGCAATTACAAAGAATTGTGGTATAGAGTTTTGGTGTTTGTCATTTTTGTCAATGGCATTTTACTGTGGTGAAAATTGACGTACACCCAAAACTCTATCCCACAATTCATTGTAATTGCTATTTGGAAATAGGTCTATGGGCCAAAAGGCTCATATATGTTTTAATTTGCCAAGTTTTTCATTACAAATTATTCATGACCATTTTCACACAATTTTGTGAACAGAAAAAATTGTAGACCCTAAATTAAAGTACCTACCTTCATTGCTCGATCCAGCTCGTGTACATGAAGAAGACTCTCCTGGTATTCCTTGACTTTTTGTTCTAACAACCCCTGAACATTTTGAGCCTTCACTCTTTTCTCACCAAGGTGACTTTGGGCCTGTGTGCATCAATATAAGAAACATTTTGAAACAATTAAACAATGTTGTAAACATGAAAGTATTGTGTAGAAAACATGTCCCTAAGCATCCCACTGGCCAAAAGTAGCACCTCTACAGCCCTCTCCACTTACCCCTCCCCTCCCCCAGAGTTCCTCTTCACTTACCCCTCCCCTCCCCCAGAGTTGTTCTCTCCAATTAGTTGTTACATAAGGTTTTACAGCTCAGTTTCTAACCAATTAATTTAAGTCGGGCTGGCAACAGCCTTTTCCCAGTTGTGGGCTCACTGGCTTGTTTTCCCTACTCCACTGCTTGTGCTGAGCACCAAGCAAAATGGCAGTACGTTATGTTTTTTGAAGTCTTTGCTATGACCCAGCCTAAGGTCAGACTCCCCACCTTTCAAGTCAGAAAATTAAAAATTTCTGATTTTTATCTCTTTTAAGGTCAGAAAGAGGAACAACTCTGCTTTAAGGCAATTATTCATTGCCCAAACAGTTCAAATTCTCCAAACCCTTCTTACTTAAAGGCCCAATTCTCTCACCCCAAACAGTACCAATTCTCCTAACCTTCTTACTTAAGCCACTCCCACAATTGTCTGAAATTCATCCTCATCTAGACACAATCTCAGTTAATTGCTTCAGGGTGAGTATAAAAAAGCTAAATGTGTATGTTCAAGACTCTCTCAGTACAGTGGTATTCTGCATTGTTTGAATTAGCTGTCAATCAAAGAGCTGAGCCAATTGAGAATTTTGGTAAACCCCTACAATAACTGCAGTTTGGGGTGATAGGATCGGTCCTTTGAAGCCCCTCCCACAACTGCCTTGAACTCATCCTTATTCTTCTTATTCAGACACAATCATAGTTTATTGCTCCAGGACATACAATGGAAAGCATACCAGACACTAATGTGTAATAATAGCACTCTCATTACATGGTGTGTAATATGAGCTACACTGCATTTTTTTAATTTGATGCCAATCACAGAACTGTGCCAATTGAGAATTTCTGTAGACTAATGGTACAATTGTAGTTTGGGGTGATGACTAAATGCCATTTAAGTAAAGTCAGTAGTAATATAGGTTTTAACACCTAAATTTATAATGTTGTTTTATCTATCTTGACCCTTGCGATTTTCCAGTTGTGGGGCACTGCCTGCCTTAAAAAAGAAATGGTTGGCAGGTCTTACCTCGTGAAGTTTCATTTCTGCCTCTTCCACCATGTTGATTTTGGGTCTCATGTTACGATGAATGAGAGCATATGCATATACTGCATGCAACCACATACAGAGGGAACGAGCGGCAATACTCGACTTAGCCACATTTTCAGGGGTAAATGTTTTGTCTTGGATGAACAAAACATTCAATTTGTGGAATATATCATTCGGCATATTGGCTTTGTCATAAAACTCCAGATCTTGAAAGAAATTGTCCCGGTTGATAAGCGCTTTGCCACTCTCCCATCTAGAGCAAAGAAAATTTCCAAATAGCTACATAATAACATGAAGGGAGACTTCATGGATTCACTTTCATTTTCTGAGGAAACAGCTCAACATTTGAAACGGTACATCATCAAAAAGGATAACACCTGATCAAAAAAAAATATTCTCGATACTATTTTTATAATGAGTAAGGCATACCAAATTAATGTTTACTCATTGGACATGAAACTCTATGCAAACAAAATCGATGATTTTTGTTAACCTGGGTTCCCAGGTCTCAGACACATAGAGAGTCCACATGTATGCTTGGGAAAATAATTATGTGCATCAGCAAGACTCACATTGCCAAGGCACAAGTTACCGCTACTCACACACAGGTAGATTGCTCTTGAAATTTTAAACCTATTACATACTTGCCAACATTGCCATCCCAAAGAACATATGTAAGCAGAGATGCACTTTGTGAGGTTAAGACACAAGCACCAACCTCCATGGGGGTACTGGGGATGAAACTCCTCTCCAAATGTTCACAATATGTGGAAATCGCTAACAATGTACCCAAAAATTGATGTTATTTTTGTTTACCTGTTGCTTTGCGATTTTCTGATTACTTTTAGTATTAGTTTATTTTTAGTACAAAAAGTCAGACATATGTAATATTTTGAGTTTTTAAGATCAGAAAATGGAACAGTGCTGGTGAAAATGGAACAGTTGGCATGTATGCCTCATGTGCATTCAAGTTCACAAACAAGTGCCAGATGACAAGGGTGAAATTATATGGCATACTGTATTACTCAATAAACCAAACAACACTTAAAATTTGCAAACAACTGAAAGTGGTTGGTGTCACCCTGATAAACCCAAAGTGCATCCTGGTTAAATAAAAATAAACCAGGACACAAGGAGACAGATGTTAAATGCAAATCTCTGCATTGAATATATGTACACAGCATTAGAGACCTAATACTTTAATGGAACTCAGAATTTTAAAACCCTTGAAAAGGTTTGAAACTCTTCCAAATTTTCCTCAGTCCCTTTGAAATAGTGTCAAGGGTCCCAGGACTCCTACTTTTTGAGTTCTAAAAAGACTGAAGTCAAATTCATTACACAGTGACCAACATTTAATGTGATGCTAGAAACAATTAGCAAGTTTTAACCGCTCTAGCTGAACACTGTTAATCCAGAATCTATTGGGTAACTTCTTAATCAGCTATCTTGAAATCAATAAAGTTAAAGGGGCTGAACCCCTTTAAAGACTGTAACTTTGCACACCAGGGAAATCTTGTCTGTAAAATTAACTGCTGAAATTATAGAGATAAGCTTCACCAGGAAAAAGCCGTTTCTGGGGTACTATTGGCTAGAAAACTCACCCATAAGGTTCTCCAAAGAGTAAGCATAAAGCATTTACAGCCTTCACCACCATCTCTGGAGGTTTACGGAAAGTTCTTATTTCATCTAAGGAAGAGGAACTGAGACTGCGTAGTGCATGCAGAGCTGCTTCATATACAGGATTGACCTAGGGGGAGGAAAATCAAGGAATACTGGAGGAATGGTTTTAAATATAAAATTCAACATTTTGCAAACCAATATAAAACCAATGTAGACTAACCGTAGGTCTAACAGAGCCAGCGGAGGCTGTTTAGTTCTGCGTCTGTATGGAAGTTTGTTTCCTGAACATGTTAAGAAATTTTCATTCAAAAGCAAATAATTTTTTTTAATTTTACCCTGTCAAGTTCTGCTTGAGCTTTCTTCTTCATTTCTGTTAAAGGTTTCTGCATTTCAAAAATCTCAGCATCGTCTTGAGCACAGTGACTCTTGGCCTGATTGAGAAAAACAAAGGAAAGAGAGAAAGTTACCATGGATACCACTACATGACAGATCACCTCACATATGAAAAGAAAAATAGAAAAATAAGATAAGTAAAATAAGTTGATAATCATTCCTCTTGCCCTCAAAAGAAAGAAGGAGGAAATATATAGCTGTTATACTAAAGGAAACCTTTGAAATATTCCAGAGTGGTTTAAACAAAATATTTTTCACAGCTGACATATTAGAGTTGAAAACCCTTTTTTTCCTCCCCTCTCACTTTTAACTCACTAAACATCTACTGAACCATTCTGATTGTGATTGAGTTGGATCCAATTGCCACAACAACAGTTTACAAGACACAAAAGGTCTTCAGAAATCCAAACTACTGATTAAAAACTACGGACTACCAAGTACAAAGCACATTTTCTCATATGAACAATTTTCTCCATTAAAGTTTCTAACCCAGCAGGTGTCCCCCTGCTTCCTTCCTCTTCCCCCATAAATTTCAAGCACTCACTTCAGCAAATTCCTGCTGGTATGCCTCCACCTCCTGTTGTTTCTGCTGTGCAATCTCCACTGCTAATTGGTACTGAGGTTTCAGGGATTCTACTTCTGACTCATACTTCTGAATGGTATCCAGGGACTCATTAATCTTGTCCAGGGCAGACTGGTATTTCAAAATCAGTGACTGTGAAAGATAATAAAAAGGTTACTTAGATATGGGATTGACAGACATATCAAGATGAATGTATTACACTTTGTCAGCTAGATACAGAGGTTAAGTTTATGTACAGAACAAGTTCATGTTTGGTTTCAAATAGCCTACAGGCCAAATATGGTTCAAGTCTTCCCCTAAGTCCCCTCACACCACAGTCAGGGAATACTATGGACATGTTCTACAACCCCCAGCCCACAGAGAGTGATATTAAGAAGGACATGCATGGCTACATTAAAGAAACACAAACACTATGTACGTAATCCATTAGTACTAACCTGATGTTGTAGAATGAACATAACACATAACATATCACATTTTTAGTTTCACTTAAGGTTTAACGCCTCAACTTACGCATGGCAGGATGGCAGCCAAGCACCATAATATAAAGTCTAAAACAAGAAGTAATTTCCAATTTTGAGCTATGATGCTTCAATAGACCCTTTGAATGTCAGATTGTCAGAAATACCAATGCAAAGGCTGTTACTCATCCATTGCTATGTTTTTCCAACTGCCTATACTTTCTGTCTATCAATCAATGGATCAATTAACCAACCCATCAATCAATCAATCAATCAATCATTTAATCAATCAATATTCATCCAATCACTTACTTGACAAACTAATTTATAAATCATTTAATTATTTATTTAGTTATTATTTATTCATTCAATCAATCAATCATATCAATTAACTAATCAAGCAATCAATCAATCAATGAACCAATAAATCTGTCAGAACACTATACCCATTCCCTGATCTCCAGCTAACCCCACCCCCATTACAAAAGCTTAGCTGAAGCAAAATGAAAGTAAATTAAGGATTAGGAAAAAAAAAAACAAGAAGCAGTTCACTGACCTTCTCCTCTTTAGCAATTTTCCACATCAAATTCTTGAAGAGGTCAATAAAATCTAGGTATGTGGCAGGACTATAGACCTTGTAGTCCTTCTGATGATGTTGTCTGATTGTCTTCTGAGAGGATAGATGTATGTAGGCCATGGCCCTGCTGATGCTGTTTATGTCACATGGCTGGGACTTGCTTTGCCATGATGTCTCTATAAGCTGAGTTACAGGATATGAGAGTGAATTTTAATGAGGTGTTAAAATGAAGTTTATGACTTTCTTTCACTTATTATGCTGAGCACCAGCACAATGGCAGTTGGTTCCATTCTTAAAGTCTGCAGAATGACCCTGACCAGGAGTCAAACTAGATACAAGATATTGGCTACGGCAAAAAAAAAATTGCTGAAGTAAAAAGGACTGACTTCGGCAAAAATACACTTTACCTCGGCATTATCATTATTATTATTATTAGGTAACTTATTAATGCAAATGACAGTAAAAGTCATGCAATTATATGTGTATGGCAAGTTAATGATAATTGTGTACACACTTGGTATGGCACCATACTGTACGTAAACCTAATTTGTTTCAGAAGTTCTGGAATTCCATTGATAAAATCACCACAGCTGCTTTGAGAATTTTTCCCTTATAATTATGTATCAAAATGTTAAAACGGCTGGTTCTTTAATCTAAAGGTCATTCTCTCTGCCGTGTCGCATTCATGTGTCATGTGCAGCATTACGGTGTGCAGTGATCACTTCTTGACAGCGGTGAGTTACATATGTTCCATAAATACCGATCGTGAACTTTTTCATTCAAGAATTTCTGCTAAAACTTGAAAAATGGCAGCTATGTTTTGTTTGTAAAGAAATAATACTGAATGCATTTGCTCAAATTTCTATCACAGAGGAAATTTTTATCATATAACGACTTCTCTTCAAATCATTACTCAAAGCTTAGGCCTAATTTCGAGCCATTTATTGTGCAACTTTTGTACCGTTATGTTCGCTAACAATGTTACGCAATCTATCGCCTGGGCAAAATTTTTGTCAATGTCAAATTGATTTGCCTCGGCATTTACTTCGGCAGTGCCGCATGCCGAGGCTATTTGAGAGGGTTGTTTAATTGAGTACGAGGTCATTTCATCTGTCACAATAGAATTCAGACTTGTTTGTGCAAAGTCCAATGCTCAAGTACCTGGTCACACTTTGCTTCCTTCCTTTTTCCAAGTCACATGGTCCTGGTGGTGAATGTGACAACTTTCATGTCTCAACCTGACACATTTCTAATTACCCCACCATTTTGAAGGCATATGGTCAAGCTTACTTTTACAGCCTCCTCATTGGTCATGGAAGATTGTCACACTGATTAATATTTATGCCTTTTTGTGCATAACAACTACGGACCAATCAGCTAGAGAACTGGATTTAGCTTCTCAAAGTTTCACATCACCACAAGGTTGAAAAAAGTGCCTATGGTCATATTAAGCTTCCACACTTGTTCAATAGACCTTGCAGCCAAAGCATGCAGTCATTAATTTAATCTGTGCACATATTTATTTCAACTTTTTAGCCGACCACTTTTTAATCAACTTATTTCATTGTTTTACTTGGGAAATTGGGCATAAAATTAATTATATCAATCTTGAAAATCAACTTCAACCCTCTTCAATATTTGGACTCTGCTTTGGTCTGGTAAAACACATCATCTTGGCTAAATTACCTACCTCAAGCCCACGTCACACTACAGCGATATCAGATAGGATTACTATCCGATTTTTCTGAGTTTCAATCATTGTCGGAAAGAACCAAAAATTTGCCATCCTGTGTTAATACATGATGAGTATGAGGGGACCACCAAAATGAAATGTAAACTACTTATTTGGTGCCGTCACATTGACAAATAGCTTTTATTGGACTACAGATATCCGATAAAAGCTGTCTGCGGATGTGATGTCACAGAATAATTGGTATACAAAGAATGTCATAGTCCTGCAATACAATTCATATATCTACACAGGATGGCAAAATTTTTGTTTCTTTGCGACCAAAGATAGAGGAGATATTAATTAAAACTCCCAAAAATCGGAGTGAAATCAGATCCGACATTGCTGTAGTGAGACCTGGGCTTCAGTCTTCGTAATGCCATTAGCTCAATGTCTGACATCAACCTTAGGACCTCATTTTCATTTTTCACTGCTATTCAAAAACTGATATTAAGTTATAGATTGTAAAATTTTCACCAGCTGTCTCAAAGAAATGAAATGCTGCAAGTAGAGACTACAGTAACGACTGAGATTCTATATATATACTTACTGCATACATGTACAACCAAAATTTGTATGAACCAGTGTCACAGTTAATGCTATTCTTGAACGTACACAGATGACGCCTTCTAGCATCATTTGCATAATCTCTCTGATTGTGCATTATGAGCTAATTATGCACAGTCCGTCACTTTTTAACTTTAAGTTGATGCTTACCTTTCCAGTGAATGGATCTGAGGTAGGTACTTGTATCCAATATTCAGCTACATAGGCAAATGCTCGCTGGCTCCATGGCTGGTATACATCAACACAGAGTGAATATTGTACAAGTGTTGGAAACTTTAGTAGAAAACCTCTACCGGATGAAAGACATCCATCTAAGTGACAAAAAAAAATAATTCATTCACAGTCGGCATTGCTGATGAAAGCTTAAAGCTGGTATCTGATACAACATTATACAATAAATCCTTCTTCAGTTTACAAAATTTGGAAATGCATTTGAGATTACTTTTCAAGCTATCGACCAATCATATGTGACTTATGATTCATCTCCACATCCACATCCATGTCAATGAAAAAATTGCTCATGCAGAAAAAACAAAACAAGAAGTTCATTCACACACATTCTACGTGTCTGTGTCCGCATTCCAGATGAATCACTCCAGGGGGCCGTTCCACAAAGAGTTACGCACAACCTTAAGTTTGATTCACCATACTTAAGCCAACAGGAAATCATACTTAAGATCGTGCGTAACTCTTTGTGGAACGGGCCCCAGGAGCCATTTTCATGGACACAGATGTCATGATCTACATGACCTTCACACACTGAATCCCACTCCCACCAAAGACCAGCACAATGTTGAAACACAAGGTTTATTAATGCATGATCTGTTTTCACTTTAATGTGTCTCTCAGCATAGACTTTCTTACCTTCGCAGTCCATACTGATGATGACATGTAGGTATGTCTGGACTCTGGTAAAAAACTTCTCCAAAGCAATTTCTGCCCTTGATCCTCTGGGAGGTTTAGCTCCAGGAAGCATTTGACCAACAATGTGAGTGATCTCATCTTGGGTGTACAAATTTGGACATGTTCCTATATTGTGCAATGGAGAAAAAAAAGTTGTCCCACAGGAAATTCACTGTAATGCAAAGCATCTCCTCTGCCCATAAGGAATACCATCCATCTGGCCCGAAACAGGGGAAATTAAACAACTATCTGAGTTAGTAACATAAGCTATATTGAATGCTCTTAAGATAAAGATAAGGACAACTTTATTACACCCCACACAAAGGATGACTGAATGCTTGCACAAAACAGAACAAACAAGAAGACAATAAAAAGTTCAAAATATTGACAAACAAGAAACACTAATACAGGAAATAAAAGATAGTATAAGAATAAAACAATAGGAACCGACCAGGCAAGTGTAACCTTTAAAAGTAGGAGTGTGGAATTAAATACATTGTGGTATAAAAGAGAAGGGATGACTATTAGAACTAGAGTGGGGTTATCTCATTCTGCCACTTCTAGGAATAGTCGCTTTTTGCAAAATATCATCATTAAGTGGATAGCTATTATCTTGCATAATCTCTTCTGCATCAAGGGGTTCTTAAAAATACTGCAAATTGCCTTTTAAGATTAAGCAGATAGTTGGTTAAGATTAGCAGACAGGTTAGTTGATTAGATGAGGTTATAAGGCCCAGTTTCTAACCAAGCCATGGCCTTTTTCCCAGTTATGGCTCACTGGCTTGTTTTTCCCTATTCCATTGCTTATGCTGAGCACCAAGCACAATGGCAGAAGGTTCCATGCCCAGTTAGATGGACTTTGAAGTATCTGGTTAGGACACCATGCCCTGGGAATCAAACCCTGGACCTTTCAGGTGAGGGCCAGATGCTCTACCAATCAGACCACAGACCAAGCATACTGTGGGACAGGTGCTGAAATGGGGGGTCGACCGAAAGGTTTATAAGGGTACAAGTTTATTTGACAAAAAGGGGAAAAACCAGTTTAAAGTAAAAAAAGATTAGACTAGTTCCAATCTCACCTTCCTTGAGAAAGCAACACAAATCTTGCATGCAGAGCTCTCCCAGTCTGGACTTTACTAGGAGCACCACAGGTTTGCCATATACCCCAGCCAGCTGACTGGCTTTCTTCAGTACACTTCTCAGTTTAAGCTGGTTGTTATTTTCGCAGAGACCAGGATGGCAGGTATAGAATTTACAGCGGGCAGCGAAAGCTGCAAGTCTAGCCAGGCTGGTACGGCCTGTAGCATGCATCTGTCCCATAAGTAATGCATTTCCTCCTGGTGTAGCCTGTCATTAAATGTCAAAGTTACAAATGTGAAACATGCATGCACTAGTGCTGTTGTAAACACTGCAATAGCTATTCATAATTTGGTGTTCATCAGGACTTCAGCCAGAAGTGCCAGCTCAGAGAGACCAAAATGGTAACTCTTAGCAAATTTTTACATTAAGGGCATACAAATCACTCTGGGACTGCTCTCTGGCTAAAGCCTTGGTGCATACAGAAACAGCAACCAGTAAGGAGTGCCACACAGTGGAATGACAGCTTGAATATAATAACTTGAAACAACCCTGGATCTGTGTTTCTTTAATGACTTGTACGATGTCTTTCATTAGAAGCAGACCTGTCAAAGCTGGCCAACAATCTTGTCAGTCCTAGCAAAGTCAATGTCACGACTGAAAAAAGGACCACCTTAAAATCATTTTATATAAAACCAATTTCTTCTCAATAGTGAAGGGGTGGGCAAATAACCTCACTTTCGTAAGAGTTTCTGTGTTAAAATCAGTCATCAATGGGTTATTTCTCAAACAAAGGGGGCCCCTATGAATCCCCCCTTCCCCATTGATAGCAAATTAACTGAAAATAACTGTGTGATATCCTGTTGTGGCAGTCTTTTTACCTATTTAATCTTAAAGGACACTTAAATATGGAGTAATAAGGAGACAAAAGATTCCAACCACTCACCAAGACCCTGGTAAGTCTAGCCATGTGATAGAGGGTTGCTTCAAAGAAAGCCAAGTTCATCTTGGTAGAAGCTGTTTCGTTGTAATTATGTAACACTTTCCTCAACCCTTCTTCCAACTGGGAGGGGGCACTCTCCATGTAACCTGTGATTACAAAAACCAAAATGAGGTCGATGTTGGTTTTATACGTAAAGCTGAGACACACATGGAAAGTTGTCAGTTACATGGGGAAAATGTTTGATTGACATCACCTACTGCAAGACTGTTTGTGAGAGGTGTATAGCAATCCAAAACACTGAAGGACCCATTTGCCAGGCTCCAAATGGTGCTTACACTGGTATCACATCACTATCCTATACTTCACTATCACTAGCCCAACAGGATAGACAGTGCTAAAGACAATGCGATAGGGTACTTATGTTGTAGTCTTAAGCATTTTGAAGCTAATTCACATACATTTTGGATTGTAAAATGACTTAAAGGCAATTATAAAAAAATAAATGAGAAATTTTTTTTTTTTTGCAGAACTCACAGAAAACTTAGCCTCCACTTTGTCACACATGATTTGGTTCTTGATATACTGAAATTCAACATTTTTTACAGACTTTTTAAAGATTAAAATGAAAATAATTAGTACTACGAAATAAAATTCCATAGAGTGTGATCTTACCAAGCTTAGAAACATATGAAACATGCTCGAACCAAGCGTAAGTGTACTGTATCTATAACTTCACATCGAATTGTAATATTTCCGGACCAAACACCCTAAATTCAAAGATTTTCAATACCATAACGAAATTCCAGACTTTTCTCATTTTTCCCTAATGCGTGGGAACCCCAGTTTTACCCATATTAAAAACAACCAAAGAAGGGCAGCTTATTAAGACCTTAATCAGTACTCTCTGCAAATGATGAAAACACATTCCTATAATGGTTAAAAAGGACCTTTCTTCTCAAGCTTTATATAAATCTCTGTAACTCCTACCTTTCTCAGTATCTTTCTCCTTCATGGCAATAAACTTGGAGAGTACAATATCTGTCAATTTTTCATTTGGAACACAGAGCTGTTGAGGAACAAACAATAAGCCATCAATATCTATCCAAGAATCTTCATGAATCATTTCAGGTTCTCAAGGAGGTTGCCGCTGACTTTGTTTTGAGGGTTATCTGTCCTATTTAACTAAATATTGTAAAAGAGCATGTCCACCTTTAACATGTTTGATTCTACAGCTTTGGTTTGGTGGGTAGGACAAGTGTAGATGACATTTGCATGAAACACTGAGCATCTACAAATTAGTTGCAAAAACAAACAAATGTACACAGCAGACTGCAGAATAACTTTGAACCCATATGAAGGTATGTGTTTAAGTAGGAAGAAATAAAACAACTCTGGACCTGTGCATTAGAACAAATAATGCTCTCTAATGAGTTAAAGCTCGTGATGGATGCACTCAGGCACTCATGCATCATTTTCTGGGGCTGCCATATTTATTATCTGTTCAGGAGGACAGGGATCACCAATGTGGGGGAGGGGTCTCAAGGGAGGCCTTGGGGCCTGGAAAATTGTTCAGTTTCTAGATGAAAAATAGTGCAATATTCAAAGCAAAATCAAGGGAATTACCCGTTAAATCATTGGAAAATACATGGTAGCCGGACAATTTGGCCAATTTTTAAAATCCACCTGAATGCCACCATGATACAGTGTATGGAGGACATGTTTCAGACATCAGGTAACCCTATCACCTGCATTAAACCTCCAATTTTGAATTATCATCTGCTAATACACAGTACATCATTATTTAAAAGAAGGGTATAAGCAAAAAATTCCTTTTTATGTGTGAAAGAGGAACTAAATCTATGCATTTTGGTGAAATTTTGATTAAAATCCGACAAGTATTCCTTGAGATATCAGCAAAAGAAGTTGTGACCCAAAGTGAACATGAGGCAAATGGGAGCTATATCACTTGGCAGCTCCCTGAATCACTTCCTCACATTGAAAAGGAATTCTTTGTTTCCTTTGTTTTTTTAGGTTGTTGTGTTGACCTTGATGTTAATGGGGGTAGGACCTCCCTGTGGAGAATGTGAAATTTGTAATTTTCCCATGCCTCTCATGCAATCACATTCTGATAACATATGATTGTTGAGGAGAAAATTTGTTGCTAAGTTTAAAGAAAAACAAAAGACTGCTCATCAATGTGAGGATGTGACATCATATGTGCTTGCTCCAAGTTCACATTGTGTTGAAAGCGTGACAACTTTAACCACTGATATCTTGGGAAGCACAAATCGCATTTCAATGGAAATTTCACCAGATTGCTTAGGATTAAGAACCTCTTTAGTTAATCGAAACATGATTTGTGCTTACACCTTCCTTTTAACCCTTAATTCTAAATGCTTTGTATGACCTAAGCAACGAAAACTATGTATGGTAAGGAAACAAACCTGATCCATAGTGATGAGGGGGCCTGTGTATGGCTCATCAGCAGAAATATCTCCTATCAATCCTGGTTTAAATGAAACACCTCTTCTTGGAGTGCGGGGTCCTTTCTCCTCCTTTGAAGATCTCCTGGATTTACTACCAGGGGGTCGATTCCCTGGTAGAATTGATTTCAGGTTTAGAGGAGGTGGAGGGTGGGGTTTTAAAGGCTCTGAAAAAAAAATATGAGAAATTATTTTCCTAAAATTTTTATTTATAAATGGCTACCAATAATGCTGTTCAATAAATTTCAAAATGAATCTCACTAGACTAGGTGGACAGATGTTTTTGTTGACAGTACGGATAGGTTTTTGTTTCAATAATATTAATATTGCTTCACTTCAGACATGTACATGTTCACATATTTGAGATCACTGATTTTAATAAATTCTGCAGCCTTTAACTGTAAGAGACATATTTCAGCTACCTTATACAGGTTCACATATTTGAATGCATTGTACTAACTAGTAAATTCTATTGTCACTTCTTACCACCTTACAAGTTTTAAACAGCAATCCATTAAATTATAAATCTATGGTCAACAACAAACTAAGAGTAAAATATTACATTTTTACCTTCACTGCTGCTGCTGGGTACAGGGTCCTTTACAGCTATGGGGGGCAGAGGTGGTTGTTCTTTATCAAGAGAGGCTACAGAGAAGTAGGAACAGGGAAAATGGATTAAAAGTGTCAAGATGGACAGAAATTTAAAATTACCTTGCATAACATAGTGACAGAAAGAGACCAAAGACTGTTAATATCATAAAGGGAAAATGAAGTCACTCAAACTTGAATTAAGGCAGTAGGTGCTCCTTTTTCACGACTGGCTCTTGAAAATCACATGGCAATTTTTTTCCTGTTCAATTGTGAAATTTCCAAAGGGGTATTTGCTTTGTCTTCCTTGAATATGCAATATTCAAATCTTGAAAAATCATCAAATGTAGGTGGGAAGGGAAATGAAAAGAAATTGTGAGATTTAGCTGTTGATATAAAACAAGTTTAGGTTGACTGTTTTTGCTCTTAAAATTTTTTTTTTTTTGGCATAATTTCTTAGAAACTATGCAATTAAAGGTCAGCTTTGCCCTTTGTGCAACATGCATCACACATAAATATCTATCTTACAACAAAGAATGGTAAAAAGAGGCAAAGAACACAAGAACAATTTATTTTAAAGCTCATTTAAAGGTAAACACCTCCAGTGATATGCAAATTTAGTGACTGTTCACCTCCTTTCCATGTCCTAAAAAGTTTTTCCTGTTTGAAATATCCTGAAACATACTTGGGAAGAGATATGAGAAAAAATTTGAGATTTAGCTCTTGCTATTAAACCGGGGTGACTGTATTTGCCCTTTAAGTGTATAAGAAGCTATGCAAAGTTCAAAAAGCTTCCCCTTCAGTGCAGCATGTATCACACATAAATATCTATTTTGTAACAAAGAATTAATTTTAAAGCTTGTTCAAAGGTATAAACACCAGATACATTGCCTTGGGGGAGGAAAAGTGACTGCTCCACCCCTCCCCCACCCACTTCAGTGTCAAAAATTGTCTTCCTGTTTGTATTTTTTTGAATGTTCCTCACTCAAGGAGGAAAAAACATGCTGATAATATGAAATATGATAATGATGAAACTGGTAAAACAATGCATCAGATGGCATCTGGGCCTATAATTTTTCAAAAATTTCAGAGTACAGGGTTCTCAATAAACAGTGTTATGAGGTGGTAGAATCCCAGCAGAAAATTTCCTTTGATACCCTTTGTTCAATTTTCATTAACCAAAGGGTTTCAACAAGTTCTAAATGTTTTCAAAAGGGTTTGTTTGGTTGATGCAAAGAGTAATTTGGAAATTCCCCTTTGGATTTGTCCAATTTCCATCAACAACCAAAGGGAACCCTTTGGTGCACAGGGTTTATTCCAAAGGGTACCATTTGAAACCCTTTGGGCTTAAAGGGATTTACCACCAAAGGGTTCCAAAGGGAATTTTCAGCTGGGATTTCTGATAAATGGATGTGATACAAACCTGATGAGATGTGACCGTAAGAGTGGTTTGATTCCAGGTCAGATAATGCAGGTGAGGTGACAGCTGGGAGACTGATGGAAGTGCTGGATGCAGTCAGTGCTGTCATTAAAGAGGTGGTGGTCAGGGGTGAGTGGAATGGTGCTATGTGAAATATACACTTATCTCAAGTACCCTATAGATAGGATAGGAATTAACTCTGCATCCTTCTTATAACAAAATAAAAGACAAGGTATTAGGGTTGGTGCTGTTGTAGGTTAGAATCACTCAAATAATTTCAAATTGCAATAAATTAATAGATAGTTCTCACATGACATCATAGGTTATTTAGATGAGGCTTTACGGCTCAGATTTTGACAATTTGGTTTAAGTCAGACCAGCCACAGGTTTTCTTCCATTTATTGCTAACAAGCTTTTCCTTCCTACTCCATGGCTTATGTTGAGCAGGAAGCACAATGACAGATGACATCATAGGAGCCCCCTCACAGGGAATATTTCAGCCATGTTTGCAGGCAACCTCAGACATGGGGTCACTTATCCAAAGTTGTGAGGTCACTGATGCTAACCCATAATAGTGAGGTCACCAAGGCTAAGCCATAGTTGTGAGGTCAGTGAGAACTATCTAAAGCAACATATAGAGTGTTTTCATGTGATGTCATACTTGGTTAACCACGCCCACTGCCGCGCAAAAAGCAAGCAGTCATCATGTTAGCCTATGGCTGCGTCAAAGCTAGCTATACGTATTACACGGTGTTTTGCCCAGCAGGAAGAGAATGGGATGGAGCTTGTGAAGTCAGTGAAGGCACTCTGTAGCTAAATCAACAAAATAAAATGTCCCTACTGCAAACATGATTTGACCAGTGCCTGTAATCCTGTAGGATCACACGTTACACACAAAAGAAACAAAATTGTTACTGTGTGAAAAGATGTGGTTAACCCTGTATATTTAAAACACTTTGTGTAAATGTTGACACAAGTCACCTTGCTTTCAAATTAATTTCACCTGTCCTGTAACAGGATCATCTATTAATATAAATTATTTGCCATACTTTCGTGTTTGCAAGAGTTTGAGGAAACCTGGGGCAAAAATTTGGCAAGCTGCTTCTTGTCAAATGTAATCTTGACCTGGCAGACGCTTGTTGTTTGAAAATACAAAGTGATTTTTCGTAAGTTTGTTAGTTAGATGGAGTTTCACGGCCCAGTTTCCGACCTATTGTTTCAAGTCAAGCTGGTCACGGCCTTTTTTCCAGTTGTGGCTCACTGGCTTGTTTTCCATACTCAATGGCTCATGTGGAGCATCATGCGCAACAGGCAGTAAGTTCCAGTTTTGGAGTTTGATATGACTCGACCTGGGAAGAGAACCTGGGCCTTCTGTGTGAGAGGCGGATGCTCTTACTGTTAGACCAAACACATGGTCTGATTTTTCATAAGAGTGGTTTAGGTGACATATGTGCTGATACAAATGACCACACCCTGTTAAGTCAAAAACATACATGATTTTAAATGAAGATGTCTGGTGATACAATTCTTGTGTCTATAAAATTCATCTGTTTACTGGGTGACAATACATGTACTACAGATTTTACTACATTCAGAACCTGCCCCTAGGGGCTGGGGAGTGTAGAATAAGCCTAAGGAATATCCCACCTGTCTTTACAGGCAACATAAAAGGATTTGCACCATACTTGAACTGCATCTGAAACCAAACTTGAATTTGAACCATGTTTGGAATGGAATTTAAACTTTTCCCCTTTTATCTAGTTGACACTTTATAACACTCTGGTGCTGCTGTGTCTTTAAGTTTCATCTAACTTCATCCAGAACCACATGTAAGACATTTTCTTTGACTATAAGTATTGTTGTACAGTCAGGAGTAGAGTATGGAGAAGACAAACAAAATTTGTTCTATTACTCAATAAAGGTTTACAAAATATAAAGTGATCACTTCAACAGACATAACCATATCATATGCAAGTTTGATTATTTTGATATGCAAGTGTTGTGAGTTTGTTAATGTGCAAAATGCAACCCCAGCTGTGTAACCAAGCATTGCAGTTGTTAAAAAACAAGTTCAGTAAGTTGCTGGTGCAGAAATTTTGTGTAGGCAACCAACCAAGCTCAGCATATATAGTGCACTGCATGCCTTTGTTATTAAGCAGTACATGTATAAATTACTAAATCTGTGTAGTCCAACTTAAAGAAAATAGGAGTCTCGGCCCTTATTTATGACAGATTAAAGTCAAGCTTTTCACACCAATAAGACAATTTAGATACAGTTCACAGTGCAAAACCACTGAAGGTTCCTCTTTATTATGGATTGATTAAAAAATGCAAGATTTGACAATTTTTGTAAAGTCGACTCAAATTAAGGAAGATGCCTTGCAGGTACAGAAGAGCTTTGTTTATCCAGGTGATTGTGTGAATATGTGCATGTGTACAACCTACAAATCAACTTACGACACTTGTTTATTAAAATTAAAGGCTTTTAATTGTATTCTAAAGATATCTCCATAAATGCCAATGCTTATGATGAATATTCACATCACCAATGTCCTCTAAAATGTATTTGCAAACCTTTCTGCTGATCTGGAGAAGCATCATGTGGCAATGAAGCGAAATCTTCTTCAAGTGAGACTAGTGACCCTCTCTTCTCAGAACCAGGGGACCCTCTTCCTCCATGAGAGCTGAGAGACGGTTCTTCCATAATCAAGGATGGGGATGGGGGGAACTGTGGCTCCTTGCCGGTACAAAAATAATTCTTGACTGTCTCCTCCAGGGTTTCTGAGAACCAGTCTTTGTCTGTAACAAGGAAGAATAACTTAAACAATTTTATTTGAAAGACGAAAGTGGGATAGAATGAAGTAAGTCACAGCCACATGTGCAACCATGTTTTGACAGTTAATCTGATATCAGAGTATTCAGAAGTTACAACTATTATCAAGGTATTATGTTTACTTTAGGGATCACTATAGAGATGATAATGATCCTAGAATACAACATTGATAAATAAATATAACTACATGTTCAAACCATCTAATTCACACATCAAGAACTACAGTCATGAGGACTTTTTTACCCTATTAGATATTTCACCCAAGTCCCCACCAAAAGTGAGGTTTGGTGGGGTAATCAAATTTTACCTGACTTCCTGCTTAACTCATTTAAGCACCCTCCAAGAAACCACAAACTTGGTAAGAGAGAGTGGAAGATGTAAACAAAGGTGGAATGATTCGGTCCAGATGTGCCACTGTTTGCCAGGTGTGAATGGCAAGCAGTAGGGCAACTTCCTATCTGGCTTTTGTGTTCACTGAAGCAAAAAGGTGTGGACAGAGTTTTTATAGGCACGGAAATTCAACATGGTGAAAACAGACAGGGCTGATGACATAAACGTTAAAAACAACTTGTTCAGAGGGATAAGCGGCATTCAGAATTCACTTGCCCTGATAAACGATTACTGCCCCGGCAACAGGCCAATCCTTTATGTTCAGTCCTAGCAGACCCGACTTCAGATTTCAAAGAAGACACAAAATTACACCTCACCTGTCTCAGAGATTATCCTATCAGAATAAGTCCTGGTAACTTCATGACACCATAGGCGTATAACATTTCTCATCATTAAAGGTGCCATCACCAACTGTTGGCTACCACGGTATGAAACTTGAGACTGCCGTCGACCTAAATAGGAAAGAAGGAATAAGATTAAACAAAACAACCAAGTAATCATGGGCATCCGCAGAAATTTTTATAAGGGGGGCAAGATCATTCATGGATGATTGAATTGTGTACACTATCTAAGCGGAGTGCCACCATCGGTTGGCACGGAGCGTACAAGAAAATTTTGGGCCTTACAAACTCTCCAGATGGCCGGAAATGACACTTGGCGAGTGTTCTAAGCTGCATGTACCCAGCCCTGAAACAGGAATTTGATGTCTGTAATTTTTAGATATTTAGAATTTTCAATGTAAAAAATTGTTGAAGGGAAAATCATGGATGATTGAATTGTGTACACTATCTAAGCGGAGTGCCATCATCAGTTGGCGCGGAACGTACAAGAAAATTTTGGGCCTTACTAACCCTCCAGATGGCCGGAAACCACACTTGGGGAGTGTTCTAAGCTGCATGTACCCAGCCTGGAAACAGGAATTTGATGTCTGTAATTTTTAGATTTTTAGAATTTTCAATGTAAAAAATTGTTGAGGGGAAAATCATGGATGATTGAGTTGTGTACACTATCTAAGCGGAGCGCCACCATCGGTTGGCGCGGAGCGTATAAGAAAATTTTGGGCCTTACAAACTTTCCAGATGGCCAGAAACGACACTTGGCGAGTGTTCCAAGCTGCATGTACCCAGCCCTGAAACAGGAATTTCATGTCTGTAATTTTTAGATTTTTAGAATTTTCAATGCAAAAAATTGTTGAAGGGAAATCTGCCTCTCGGTAACGGCCTCGCACGCCTATGCACGATAAAACTTACAACTGTCAAACAGCCTATATAGGCCTATGTCCATTACCTAATTATGAACCATGCATACACCCCCTCCCCCCACCCCCGTATTCACGTTGTATATCCAAGTTACACCCGCGCGTCACCACTTGAGATCAGCACGGGACCAAACCAAGACTAACGCATTCATCAATGGTCGGATGCCATATGCACACTACATACCTGACAACTAGGCTAGTTTTTACAATTACAAATTTCCAATAGATATCACGAATGATGGTCCCCAAATTACGATTTCACTATTCAGCATACTGCACCATCTTCTCTTTTGCTATTCCTGGTCAAATGTCCGCATATTTCACGAGTAAAAACTGACGCTGTGAGTGAAGGTATTTTGATGATTTATTTTTAATTTTTTTTATTTTAATTTTTAATTATTTTTTTCACAAGTTTGATTTTCCAGGGGGGGGCAAGTGCCCCCCCCTTGCCGACGCCCATGCAAGTAATTATAGGTTTTTTCAAGAAATTAAAGTTGTAGACAAGAGTAACATCTGAATAGCTGTTTCATTTCAATGACTTTTTGAAGCAACGCAAATTTATACACTACGTGACAAATTGTATGATAAAAAGTAGTTTTACTAACTGCGAAAAATCACACAATGGTGCATGCAAATTGGATATATCTTGTCTGTAGGTTAGCAGCTATAGTATTATCTAGTAATTATCATTCATTAATTCATACTTTGCAATATTCTCAACTTGTTTTGATCTATTGCAATCAGGTGACCATAAACTCACAGTAATGGACAGACACACTCATTTTAGGCTTGTCTATTTTACTTGGGGTTATGCTGTGTTAATGTGGTATTTACAAACAGAATTTCCCTTCTAATTGGTCTTTTAAATCCAAAATATTGTTGTGAATAAATTACACCAAACCCTTGGTTAAAACTTTTTGTCACGCAAATTTAATTTCCTGAGAATTTTTTTCAAGTTTTCCAATTTCCTAAATACCAGAAAATTTCCTAAACTATTACATCCTTGAACTTACTTTGACCCCCTCCAACTCTTCTCTGGCCATGCTTTGGTCTATTGTCACCACCTCTGCTTCTAGCTGAGAGGAGATGAAGTCCCTGGATCACATGATGAATATCATGGTGAGAAAATACATAATGAGGGTTTGCTGGGGTGCAGGTCAGGTGACGCTTTACCATGTCATGAATGGCTACGGTTGCTGATAGCATGGCCTGTAAGAATCATATCAAATAAAACATTTAAAAATGATGAAAATGTTAATATTACTGTATGCAAAACATTCACATACAACACTGAAACCACAAGAACAGGGCTAGCAAAAGTTTTTACAGGTTCCAGGGCAAACTTTCATTTGGGGGAAACGCACTAACTACTTGGAAACTCAGTTACTCTTGTATCCTTGGGCAAGGAGCATTATCTCTATTGCTTCTCTTAACCCAGGGATTAAATGGGTACATGTGAGGTAACTTGCATTACCTGGTGCTGATTTAGCTGCAACCTCTCCAAAAGAGAGATTATCTCTAGGCTGGAACATGGTAACATTTGCGTGAAGTGCTTTGACCACTGTGATTGGTAAAAAAGGCACTCTATATAACAAATGGATATTATTGTCATTATTACTATTTTGGACCCTGTGGTGTTCACTGAGCTTTAAGCAACCCTTCATTGTTTATGAATCTGTCTGGAGAAGCAATGAGAATGTAACCAACTCACATTACTGGCACCGTAACATGAAAATAAATGAAACTGTAATATTTCTCTTGCTACTTCAACGTTTGAAACTAACCGTTTTAAGTCGGCAAGTAAGTAAAGTCAATAAATCAAACCAGCCTAGGATCCAGAAGCCTGCCTCTGCTCTGCCCCTTACACAAGCCTTCTAGTTTACAAGATCATAAGAAACTTGATTACATTACAGATAGTTAACAAATTCTATCTCTTTGAGTCTTCATCTCGCCGTCACTTTATATTTTTTGCCTCCTGTTCAAACACAATGAGCTTAGAAGTTCACCTCTTCTGCTAATACTTCATGCTCACATAACTGTGAAAGTTTATTAACTTACACCCAGGAGGTTCTACCTTGCCTGGCAACTGTATTTTTAGTGACAGAATCCAAATAAGTCATGGCAGCTCAATTGTCTGATTGAAGGGTGTGGAAGGCTGTTAACTGTACTTGGAAAGATCTGCCTAAGCAGATAGTCAGCAGCTCTTTGGGAACTACCTAATTCTAATGGGAAGAAACCCATCATGGTTGTTCTCAACCAATGATGAATTGAAATTACCTTTGCAAGTTCCTGGTGGTGAGCAAGAGAGTATGCTGGAAACTCTTCCAACCAATTTGTCAGGTTACAGCAGTGCATTGCTAAAACAGTTTCTATATCGGGTGAGGTAAAGTTCAACACAGTCATGAGACGAGTCAACCTTGGACTGAGAGGGTGACAGGCATGATCTGTTCCTATCCCTGGCTCATTAAGAGGGGTGCAAACTCCTAAAAGCTTGAAATGTTCCAACATCTGGAATGAAAGAGAACTGTGGTTGTAGAAGCCTCCTTGTGATAGTAGCTGTCTCATCAGTTCCAGATTTGGTATTCCACCTGAAATTTAAAGCAAAAACTTTATCCAAAAGTATGGTATAAAAGGAGTAAAAACTTAATATTTTGTTTAAGCAGTACTAGGTGATAGAACTGGAAGAGAGAAATGGAATTAAACTGTTGCAATATGATAGTGAAGCTCTAAAGTGCTCAATGCTGCAGTACTTCAAGAAAACCTGTGTAATCTGTCACAAGGCTGTGCTTAAAGGGTCAATCAGATTTGGAGAGGGAGTACACACAACCATTATCAGTTGGAGTACAAAAAATATTTCAATGAAGTGTTTTCTGTAAACATTGCATGTAAAATTTGACTTATTATGCAAACTGTAGGCTTTTTATGGGACAGCACCATCCATTCAATACCCTAGTTAAAATATCAATATCAACTCAATAGGCTCCTTTAAAAAGGAAACTAAGAGAGAGAACTAATTTCTTCTGCCCTCTTATCAAGAGAAACCAATTTACCAATCACATTAGTCCTCCACTTGAAATCTTCTTTCACTGCAAATCACTTTCATGGACTCCTACGACTAAAAAATTTCAAGTTACATTTTTTCTTCCCTAAAAACAATTAAAGGTAATCAGAGTTTGACTGAGAATATTAACCTTTTTTTCCAGCCCCTTTTACCTTCTTCCCCCTTTTCTTCTCTTCTGAACTGATTGTTTACCAGAATAAAGAAACATTGAAGAGGTCTCTCAGGTTAGAAGAAACATGAATTTTGTGTTCAATAGTGTTGACTAAATATTTCTGGATATTTGTCAGGTAAAAAAATTAATTTCACACAATTGCAAGACTAGACAACCTCCACTACACTGTAACCAAACACAAATCTGGATGGTGATCATGGATCATTTTTTGTTAGTTTCAAGTGAATGTACAAATGTAGCAAAGAATTAAGTTGTGAAACATTGTAAAGACAACCTCTGATTGCCTTTTGAAGTCCACATCTTATACATGTAGTCACTGACAAATTCTTACCTCTGTTAAAGGTCTTGGAACAACAGTTGAGATCATCTAAGAAAAACATTGGTAGGATATTACTGGGAGCAGCAGTAGATGTCTTATTTGAGAGGGATGGATTCAAGGCTATGCTTAGAGGCCTGAGCTTTGAGACTAGATTCTCCTCTAACATGGACTGGCTTAAAGCAGGAGAAAAGTGAATCTTAGAATAGGGATGTTTGGGATGAATCAGGTTCTGAGGAGAAAGGGAAAAAAGTTGTGTAAAGGCAGTCACTCATCATACCTTTTTAGAACAGTACTTGCAACCAAACATTATCATACATACAGAGTGTATTTTCATAACAGAGATTTTTTTCGGAATTTCTTTGTAGTTCAGACGTGATTGAGCTTTGTATACCAAATACAAAGACAGTGCAGTGCATGTATAGGTTCATGTACATTACAGACTTGAATTATTTAGGAGCAAACTGAGTCCTTTCCTGTGGAAGCTATGAGTCCAAGCCAATTTCTTAGGCTTACAAGCCCCTGATATTTTTCCCACTCATTTATTTTCCTGATCATTTTTACTGTTAGAAAACTTTTAAATTTGAAACTCATAAATCTGAATATTCTGATTTTTAGTGGTGTCAGAGCTCAGGATTCAAAACCGCTCACTTTAAAATGGAATGGTTGGCAATTATGGATTAGATTTAATCTAAGTAAACGAAAACTTTCCAAAAAGAATAAAGATTTTTGTTGCAGATTACTTTCAGATATGGCAATAAGGCAGAAAGGTGTAAAAGCCAATATTTAACTTGACAACAGGATTACAACTCCTCTTGTATTGACTGCAATAGTTTGTTTCTCCTTTTATTTCTCTTGCAAAGTACCACCTTTTATTTGGACTTAACAGGCAATTTTAATACAGCAATTTAGTGGTACATTACAAATTATGACATTGATGCTGTGGACTGTGCTGTGGCTGATGCAGTGACCAAGTAGATAAAGACAGTGGCATTCAAAGTGAAAAGCTTAGCAACCAAAGGAGACCATAAGTTCAACACCTGGCTGGGTTAAAGTAAGGTGGGTTTCTATTCCATGGACAATCTATAGTTTTCTCATCTGAAGTGGTCTTTAAAAAGATACCAAATTTGATCTAAAATGTTGAGGTAGTTGCCACCTGACGTGACCGTGTAATTCATAAGCTACAGGTTTCTTCCAGATTAGTTGTTCTCAGTGTCATAAAACAACTACCCTTCAAGGCCTGATTATATATTATGGAAAGATAAAATCTCAACACTGATTGATGACCTAATATTGGTCCTTCACTTTCTATAATGCCAGTGGTGGAGCATTCATGTGGTCAGAGGGTGACCACCCCCCCCCCCGATGATCTAAAATTGTCTGCCATTGCCCTTTTTAGCATTTTAACATCCTACTTTAATTTAAAGGGAAATATTGCGTTTAAAATACTTCAACATAGCGTTACAAGTAAATAGCTCTAGTCATTTTGAAATCACTCGGTCTCAGCAATGTACCCCAGCGATAGCTTTATTTCCTCAAAATATTATGCACAAGAAGAGTTATGGAAGGTGCATCTTTTGAAATGTTGAAAGTTTGGGTGAGCAAATTATTCTTGAGCAACAGACGACTGAATTTCTATGTGAGGGAAGCTTATTTCTTAAAAAGAAGGCTACAATGCTGCCTTATTTGTAATTATTTATAACTCTTTGCCAATAAATATTGATTTTAGGATGAAATTTCCTTGTAAAACAAATGCAATATATCCCTAAACGTGCCCCTGTAGGCTATTCTCGCCCTTTCTGACCAAAATTCCTACCTCAGGCACTGTAAGATAGAAGTGTAATTTAATTTGAAATGAATTTCGAATTCATTCATATACCAACCTGAACAAGAGCAGACTTCCCCACCCCTGGGGGTCCACAAAGAACAACTGGGCTTGTGGGAAGGAGAAGATCAACAAGATGAAAGTATTTCTCCATCTGAAACAAACAGAAAAATTAAAGTACTTTTTTAAAAACTTTTGATATTTATACAATGGGAGATGTTTCAGTTTCACAAAGTGAACTTATATTTCTGAGGGTGAATAAGGTATGTACCGATGTGAAAATGATAAAAAAAATATGGAGAGCTTAATGTGCTGGTTCAAATTGCTCCTCCCCCTCAGCCAGCCCCCCCCCTAATAGTATGTGCACTGCTTTAACATGACTTACCTGTGGTATGACTGTATAGCCCGAGGGTAGTGTCTTCACTTTTTCTTGAGATTTATCACCAAATGGGACCAGAATACCTTGGCGTGGATCCACATGATAGTCAAAGATGGACCCATCAGATGGCACCAAAATGTCCACTGAGCATCTGGACAGAATATGATGTGCAAAGGCCTCAAACTTTTCCCAGTGCCTTTTATGGGATAAAGAGTAGTCAGTTGGTTAGATGAGGTTGTAAGTACAAAGTTGTAGGAGAGTTGGAAGTATAAAAGATATTATGCTATAGTATCATGCTGATGTTACATCAGTACATGTGAATGCAAATTTCATCTATAATTTACAAAAATGGACTTGACTTTTACCATTCAAGTATTGGTAAAAAGTGGTGATAGTACAAAAACAGTCTGCACTATATTGTGATGGCATGTACAAATTTTTTGTATGACAAAATTTGTCAAGAGTTGTTATCAATACCAACCAGTTCGGTTCTCATTCAAGCATTTACCAACAACCCTAAACTGGAAGTTAATCTTACCTTTCATACTCCATAAGTAATTTGATCCATTTTTGTAAGCACCTATTTCAGAATTATTTGTGATTAGTTGTAATGTAAGCCCTTAACTTTAATATTAGGCTTCTATTGTAACAGAATGATCATCAAAAGTGCTTCTCATATAAGCCACTATAATAAGGGTAGTGAACCAATGGGTCGGTACTTTCACTGGAAAGTGCAGTTTTTTCCTATAAACTGCATTACCTATGACTGGTTTCAGCAAAGTCAATTTTTTCTTCATGGCACATAAAGCTACAAACTATACAAAGGTACAAATACTAAACTAAAGGAAATGCAAGTTCCTTCACAAAAGGTTGGACTATTTCAAATAATTTACAGGTACTAATTTGTACAAAGAGTAAATATTGTTACTTACCCTAGAGTTGGGGGTTTGAGATGAGCACATATTAAACATAAAACCAAAGACTGTACATGCATAGAAATTTTCAATTCAATGCTTATCTTAAACTTTGACTTTACCTGTCATGCAGGTGACCGCCAAAGCCCCAGACATACGCAAACACAAAGATTGATGAAATAAGCACTGATGGGTTACAGCTGGCTGGTACCGTGGAATTCATAGATAAACTGGGAGAAGCAGTTGAGAGATTGCTTTCTGTATAAAAAATAAAACAGATAAAAGTTGCTAAACAATGGTTTCACTACTGTGACTTCAAATCAGATTTTTTGTGAGTTTCAGTTAAAATCTTCTCCATCATTCTCTAGTCTGAAGAAGCAAATATTTGAGAATTTGTGTTTAATATTTGATTTGCATCAGAGGACTATGAAAATGAATAGTTAACTAGCTATTCCATGATGTCACATCAACAGATACCATCTATTGAACTTGCACACAAAAATAGGCTAGGTTTTCAAGTAAATATCATTTTTCGCACAATGTAAGTCACAGAACATTTTATTGTGAGGCAAAGTTAGATCAGTTTTTGATTAAGCATGTCCACTTTTTGGGACAAAATTGGAATAATCTGATTTAGAAAGTATGGATTGCGTTTGATATTGAAAATGGCTGTAGTGTCAAAGGCCTTTTAGGATTGGGTATCCTGGGGTCTGCAAACTGTACTAGATGTACGTATGTGTTCAAGTCAATAAAAAATCTGTTAGTTCTGATTACACAACAGCTTGAATATTCATTGATTTGCATTACAAAATCGACAACAGCCAAGAAAAAAAATTGTTTCCTCACCAAGTACACTCTTCTCGTCTTCCCTGCTGTGGTGTACACCATCATCTCTCTTGAGGTAAATATCAAACAGTGCTCCCATTATTCTTGTGAATGCTGAGATTTCTCTCAAACCAGAAGCCAATGACTTTGACTTTTCAGATGAAGTCTGATCTGTTTCAAGTATGAAGGAAGATCCTGATTGGCTGAAGAAATCCATGGTTGCTGGCAGAGTATCATTGATGAGTGTATTCAGTAATTGAAAGCTGTTGAGAAATAATCACAGACACAAAGTAAAGAGAGTTTCTCACATCAAGAAGGGTACAAAGTGTTGTTGCACAATGTTTTTACATCCCAATACTCAAAGGATTCTTCCAACTTTGCAAAGAATCCTGCACTTTGCCAGAATAAAGCAAACGTCCAACTTGCAAGATCTGGCAGAATCTTGTTAGCATTAAATTGATGAACACTGAATGGTATGCACAATATTTGAGCCTGGAAAGTAGTTTTCCTTTCCGAAAAGTAGTGTCTCAATGTTTCCAAAATTCTGTCGCAGAAGTAGGTTTGTCCAAAGGTTTGAGGGGTCATGGGAGGGGCGGGGGATGGGTTAGCTAGTTGAAGGGATGGGCAATAAAGACATTACAGTACTACGTGTGCTTTTGATGGGGGAACAAGACATTTCAGACACTTCAATTAATATGACTGTTTATGATAAGTAGTGAAATCTGACATACAACCATAAGCAATGGAGTACAGAAAACGATAGTGTCCCACCCAGCAGAAAATTCCCTTTGAGACCCCTTGTCCAAATTCTATTAACCAAAGGGTTTCAATGGGTTGCAAATGGTTCTAAAGAGTTTTCAAAAGGGTTTGGTTTATGCAAAGGGTAAATTTATAATTCCCTTTGAGATTTGTCCAATTTCCATCGACAACCAAGTGGAACGCTTTGAATGCAAAGCGTTTTTGCAAAGGGTACCACTTGAAACCCTTTGGGTAATACCCCAAAGGGTTCTGGGAATTTTCAGCTGGGCACGACTGGGAAAAGGCCTTGGCTGCCACTAGATTAAACCAAAAGATAATTTCAGGCATAAAATGCTATCAATTCTTGCCAAAATTATCACTACAGAAAACAGAACATATGTAGCAGATTCACTCACCAAGGCAAGCGTACAGGTGCTAACCTCAATGGGTGGGGTCTGGAATCCTCTTTCCTGCTATAAATGTTCACAATGTATGTGAAATATCACTCAGGTGTATACAAAGATTTATCTCATTTTCGCCAAGCTGTTGCTTCAAAATTGACAATTTTTCTTACCATTTTTAATTTTGCAGCCTACATTTTTAATATTAAAATTAAAACAGATGGCATATTCTTATTTTTATGGATTCTAAATCTCAGAAAACAGAACAGTTCTACTTAAACAAGTATAGCCATTGTCAATTATGGCTATCTAACAAACTGGTATAGAACCAACTGCACAAGCTCGTTAATCAATGACTTACTTTGTATTCGAGCAATCCCATAATGTTTTCACTTCTCCAAGCCAAGAGTCCAGTAAAGACCTCCATTGTACAACATCATTCCCAAAATGCAGCACTGCACAATCGCAGACCATGGCAGGTGAGATCTGTGATAAGTTAGTTGTTTCCAGAACCATGCTTAAAGAGCCTGTAAAATATGTACAAGCAATGACTGCATGGCTGCCAAAAATCTTCCTTTTAAAAGAACTAAAGCTTAAACAAGGAGAGATCATGCTTTACACCACAGGATAACTCATGATTGTGATTTAATACAAGCAATGCACGAGGGCCAGTCCAAAGTGCAGCTAGTGGTAGCATTAACCTTAAAGTGCATTATCCAGTTCTTATGCACAGACCCAGAGTTCAATCTGGAGGTATGTGAGTGTGATCGTACACCATCACTCACCTCAAATCACTGCCAGTAGTGTGATTTTTTTGCACACCTAAATGAAGATTCAGAGCTCATATAAATCTATTTAAGCAAACCTGAAAAATCTGAAACTCAAGGCTTTAGGTTGTACCACCACCTTTGTGGCTTTGCCTGTATTATCTCTACAGTCCTGGACAAAATCATCTGTGACAAATCCCAAGCACCCCCATCTCAATGTTGGTTTCTAGGGTGAGTAATAATTGTACACTTCAGCAAGAAGCGCACTCTTCTGAGTGAAAGGGGCCGGCAAATTATTGAAAAGAAAGTATTATTGGGATATACTGATTAAATTTTCCAAGCAAAAGGTAGGAAACATGGCCAGTTATACACATTACCTAGTTATTGGAAAGGACATAGAAATGCTTAAATTTATAAAGAATGTCATTTTATCCCTGTGTGGGTTTTAAAGTATTGTTTTCACTTTGCTGGGTAAGCAATAAAAGCATAAACTAAGAAGACATATGAGAGATGGCCCAAAGGGAAGAGTGCGAGAGGGAACAATGGCCCATTGTGTAAGATATACTGCAAAGGATACTACAGCTGTTCACTGTCCGAGGAGAAGGAATGCTGTACACATGAAATTGGACCATGAAGAATGTTTTAAAATACCCCTGCCCAACTGCCCATGTACATTGTAAATGCCAGTATAATTGCATAGTAATGTTGGTTTCTATGGTGAATAAAAATTGTGCACTTTAGTAAGATACACTCTTTTTTTTCTCAACATTGAATAAGGGATATGGCAGGGAAAACATGCTGAAAATATGTGACAGGTCCTGGAGTGTCCTAATAAATTTGTCCAGAATTGTAAAATTCACTCATTTATTACCAAATGAATGCAGCCAATGGAGTGCAAGAATAGTACACTTCAACAAGCAGAGTGGTATAATTCATTCTGCTCATGTATGCACAGGTGAAACAGGTTTCATGGTACATATGACCTTTTCGCCCAGCTAGAAGTGCAGAATTTCTTAACTTGTCAACTGTCAATAGCTACACTAAAGAAGAAGGTGGGGCTACACTTACTTGGAATGATAAGTTGTTCTCCATTAGCAAGAGTGAGCCTCCTTGTACCTCTCTTAGTGACTGGGTGTAGTAACTCTGACAGAGACACATTGACATCTCCATCTATCACAATCCATCTTTCAATGATACTTGGAGGGTTTAATAATCCTTTCCCAAATGGCTGGAATCAAATACAACAAACTCCAAGCTAAATCTTAAGAAGCAAAATAAGTATCTCTCTATACTAGAAAAAAGCAGTCCCTTAGGGCTCAACAGCCCCTAAAAGTTAGTGTCAAAGTAGAGTCACATGATGCAAGGTTACAATCCAGTGCCGCACAGTTTGAAAAAAAAAAACGCTGATTAAAACAGCAGGCTATAAATTGAGGCATAAATCCAATCAAATTAACAAACTATATAGAAAGATAACAAAGAGGTTTTATTAAGATTACAATGAGATAATTACAACAAGACAACAATTAAATTGCAGTAAGATTACAATGAGAGAACAAAAATATTAGAGAGCTGAAGTAAGACTGCAATAATATTTCAATAAATAAGACTACAATATACAATATGACAACAATATGATTACAATGAGATTACAATAATATTGCAGTAAGAGAGAAATGAGGTTATATCCTGAAATAGTGTTCTACCCATATATCAACATGCAACCATGAGGCATCTACTCACCTTTTTACTTTTGGTTTTTTCCAGCTGTTCCTCTGTAAGTGCTTTGGCTGCAGCCATGGATGCTTGGGATTCTCTAACCAGTCTTGTCACAAGTCCATCTCTCCAGGTCAATTTATCCTCATTCCATTCACCCATTATCTATTGATGAAAATGAAACAAAGCAGCCTCTAATGTTGGATTACTTCCTTCAAATTTTGATTAGTTAGATCAGGTTTTATGGCTCAGTTTTGAAATATTGTTTCTTTCTATTCTCAACTGCAAACACATTTCCTTTCCTTCAGCCACACAGGTGTATCATTACATGTACCACTTCAACTAATTAATAAATCCAGTCATGTGCTTGTGAACATGTCTACACTTGTAATGAACTAATATTGGAGTTAGTTAGGTACACATCATCATTACACAAAACTTTATTTGGTTAAATAATATAAGTTTAAAAATTCATGTATGGACAGCCAATAAATCATTTTTATTGCTAAACAGTTGACAGTTGTAAAAAGGCTTCTTCCAAAATTAACCATTTGTGGTCCTTTAATGACATCAAGACCAAATCAACCTAAGGGGTTTCTCTGCATCAGCATAAAAATTCAATAACCAAAGTGTTGTTCCATAATTAGAATAATAAGATACACTAATAAAGCAGGCTGCATTTCCTTGTAAATGTACTGAGAATCTTTAAATATGTCTCCTTTTCCTTTGAAAGATAGTCCAGAACCAAATTTATGTTTGATATGTTAGAAAGGAACATATTCTAAGTATTCTGGTGGAAGTTTAACTCAGTTCCCATGAGATAATGCCAATTTAAATGGGCAAATTTACTGTAAAAAGGGAACTTGAACCAAGCAGTTGTGATAATATGAATTTTCATTGTGATTATGTCATTCTATGTCGAAAATTTGTCACATTTCATTTCTAATATTGCTAATATTTTAAGAACTTAATATGGGAAATGAATAAAACATGCCTGGAATATCTTTCCCTTAACACATCAAAAATAAATGTGGATTTGTACCATTTTTCTAAAAACCAGTCTGCAACGGTAGTTAAAGAACAAATGCAAAATTAATATGATGTATCTCATTGCTTTAGTTACCTACCTCTGACAATGTCAGTGCAGCTGGGTATACAACAGACACATCTACAGAAGGATATTCTGGACCTTTCTTTCCCTTTGTAGCAATATCCAGCCATTGTAAGGTAACTCTAGAGATGACCTCTGCTTTAAACCTCATTCGATGTAAGGATGATGAATGGGGTTTAGGACTCGATTCAACCAGACCCTAGGGGAAAGAGAACATCTTCAATTTTAAGCTTTTGTTTAACAGTGTCTTTACTTTACTTGGTCATTAAAGGTAAAGACCAGTCCCCCCAAACTTATTTTGAAGAAAAAGCTAAATAACTCAATTTTCATCTTATTTCTCTTCAAAGTATCTTTAATTACATTTTATGACTTTACTATTGCATATCCCAGGTATAAAACCAAGCAGTTATTTCTGGTAGATTTCATATTTGAAGAGAAAAAAAATTGTCACATGACTCCCAACAGCCAATCATGAAACTGGACAGTCTACCCCTTCTTCAATTTGGGATGACTGCTCCTGCCCTTTAAACATACTTGCTGAAAGTGTATTCCAATTGGTTGGGCATTGAGCTATCTCTTTTGGAAGGTTGGGCTTTGATTCCCGGGGCGGGTTGTACCAAGACTTTAAAACGAAACCTACAACCAGTGCGTGTGATTTTTCCAAAAAAGCAATGGAGTAGAGATTATACACCAGATCAGAAGATCAGAGTATGCCAAGGGATTTTAAAAAACTATCCAGCACATTTATCTTAAGATTGGTGAAATATTACACACACCTTCATTTTTGGCACCTGTGGAATGTGATGGACTTCATTCTGCTCTGGGGTAGGGTCTTGATGAAGGTTGTTAAGTACTCGTGACAGGGTATGATAGCACACAGTCTTACCACTTCCAGCTGGACCAACGAGAATAACACCGCACTTGTGTTGTAGACTCTGATGGAGTTCAATCACCTGAAGAAGAGAAATGTATATTTACAACATGTCAACCTTAATTGACATTTACTAGTTTCCAATTAATGTTTACAATGATCAATCTAGATCAACTATGTGAAACAAGATTTAGAATCCATTGGTAGCCATTGATCCAGCCAAGTATTTTACCGATTAAAACAACAAACTCCCCACTTGTCGAGAAAACCGCTCCAAGTGTGTTTTATAACCAACTCTACTAGAAATTACGATGTCATTTTTCCAGATACCATACATGTGTGGAACTGTCTGCCAAAGGTTTCGTAGAGGCCCCACATGGTAAGTGCCTTCATAAATTTATTTACAGTACAACCAGTTTCCCCACGGGCAATATGCCCATCAAGCACAAAAGCCATTAACTCTGAAGCTGGCACTACACCAGATGATGAATGAAGTGTAAATTCATTATAAGCTGGTCGATTATAATGAGGTGAGAATCAGTTTTCTTACAAACCTTGGTGACATGTTGTGGGGTGGCCTGAAGTTTATCGGCAACAAACTGGCTCTGTATAGCATCCACCAAAACCGGATCATGTTCCTGACCCCCAGTACTTGGTCTGGCACCTCCCCCACTCCAAGGGAAGATACACCGTAACAGATCTCTGACACAGTGATGCTGATCCTGATTTGACAGACGTGGAAGTAGGTGAAGCTGGATGGCAAAGACTAATGCATTCTCTTCTTTGTGAAGGTCATCCTGTTCTAAAACGTTTGCCAGGTCAGAATCTGAAAGAGCACCACCAACTTGTTCTGTACAGAAAAAAATACAGCATTGAAAATACAGAGCTTGTAAATTGCCATTATACTGCATGTCATGATGGTGAAATAATTTATCTTACCATGTATACATCTTTAGCTTAGGCTGTCACTGTGGTAGAATAAATTACCTTACTGTGGCAACTTCCTTGACAATAGATGTCGACATGGTAACATAAATTATTCCACCATGTCAACTTCCGAAGCAACCAATGACAACTTGTTCAGTCATGACATGCTGCATGGCACTTTAGGAGCTCTGTACTGGAAAACTCTTGAGAATACAGCAGAAGTACCAGTGTGAAAGGATAATACTGCTGTGGATAGAGAAACTATTTATTTCATACATTATGTAACATATATTTTCATTCTTGAAGAGATTTTAAATTTCCTGAATAAAAACTTAGCTGTTAAAAAATTTACAATGCCATTTTTGGTCTTTTCAAAAATGCGCACAGATTTAACTTTGTGCATTCTACTTTTATGCTGCCTCATTTTTTCCCTGATCGGAACCTTCCTAAAACAGGGAATTGAAGAAATTTGATGATTTTAAGCCCCTAAAATGGGAACACAGTCTTGTAAATGCTAATGCATGGATATGAACTCTACAGAAATACAAGCAAACTGTAAAAAGTTCCACTTCATTTGAAAGGGTACATTAAGTCTAGAATTAAAAAAAAGATCCACCTTTAAGGTTGCAAAATGAATCTTATCAATTCCACTGCCATTGTCATAGCTTCTTCAGCAATGAGACATAAAATATTGATATTTATTCACGTAGGATAAATTACACTATATCAAGATATGATTGCTGGCATGGGGTCAGACCTACTGCTTGAGATCAAATTTGTAGCATAAGCAAAATTAAGATCTGGATCTGAATGACCCATTTTGAACCTGGTTTAAGAGTAAAATTAGACCCCCTTCCCTCCCTGCAGGCAATCAAAATTTGTGGTGTAAATGTTCTAGTATCAACAGAGACAGAAATAGATGGTATTTCAATGTGATTCATTGTAAGTTCATTTCTGCTGAATCATTCATTCACACACTTAGCATAATCAGAGTAAGAGACAAGTGTAAATGCACCAGGATCAAGCCACACACATAACACAATCAACTAATGATAACCAAGGGTGATCAGATCTGTGGTTCTTTTGCAAATTATGGTCTGTTATGCATTAATTTGTAACATTTTTGTTATACAACTCACATTACATGCTTTGCTTCTTTTGAAATAAAAGTTGTTTGTATGAAACTGAACACTACCCATTTTCTTGCACACCATATTTTACAGACAGGGCTTGTATAGCCAAGTCACCCAAATACAGTAAGAACATGATTAAAGTTTATCACAAGATTAAAAAAACAAAGAAGTGTAAACATGGTCATTCGAGTGTTACCACAATAACATCACGAATTACTGCACAACCTGCTATTTATAATTGAGGGAATTAACTTCAGCATCTCAGCTTACGACTGTCTTGTGCAAAAAATTTAGGACTGTAGGTACTTTTTGCAATTTAACAAGTTATGTCATTGAGGATGTATCTCACCTGCCACCTGGGAGGGTGCAGGGGTAGGGGTGTTACTATTAAGGGAACTGCCCCTTCCTGCTAACTCATAAAGGTTCCTCTTGGAGTACAACCTGAGGGCAGCAACATCTGCCAAAGATTTCAATACTCTGAGATCCAGGTGAAATTCAGGGTGATTAGGGAACTAAAGATAGAAAAAGATTATAGAACACTATAAATGTATCATATAACACTTTCTACAATATCAATATGTATGTATGTAAATATCATGCCTTTGTTTATAATAATAATAATAATAACACATTGAACTTATATAGCGCCAAATCAGAACAAAAGTGTAGCTGCTCTAGGCGCCTGACAAAAATAAAATCAAACAACAAATTCATTTCAATCAAAGAAGCAAGCAAACAAATGAGTCTTGAGATTACGCTTAAATGTAGAAAAAGTAGTACATAACCGAATATGGTCAGGTAACTGGTTCCACAAGTAGGGAGCAGCATATGCAAAACATCTGTAACCATATGATTTCAATTGTGGATTAGGAAGAGCTAGGAAAGCCTTCTCAGAGGAACGAAGAACACGAGCAGGAGTATAAGGAGACAGAAGCTGAGAGATATAAACAGGCTGCCTTAAATGCTGAGCACGTAAAGTAAGCAGCATTATTTTAAATTTGATTCTTTCTCTAATAGGAAGCCAGTGAAGTTCCTTTAAAAGTGGGGTTGAGTGACAACGTCTGCTTTTCCTTTTGACAATACGTGCTGCGGAGTTTTGAATTTTTTGAAGTTTCTTTATGGAAACATCAGGCAGACCATAAAGCAAAGAATTGTGAAAGTCGATCCTGGAAGTAACAAATGCATGAACTAAAAGTTCACAAGTTTTATCATCTTATGCAGTCTTTAATGTACACACTAGACTACTGAATCTGACTTTTATAAGCAAAGCCGTGCTGTCTGAAAATAAACACTGGTGGCAACAAGATATTCCCCACCTGCAGATTCCTTCCACAAAGACAGTAAAACATTCTTCTTTTAGGTACTTGGGGTACTTTAGGTGCCATACATCATGGTCAGGGTTATAGCTACAAGGGTCAGTGAGGGATGGTAATGACCAGTACTGATTTTTGCCAACCCATACTTGGGGTATACTGAAGTCACTCAGACCCTGACAAGTTTCCACTTTTACTGAAAATAAGATACAAGTGTACCACAAAATCTCAGAACCAGTAATTCTCAATTTGTACAAGCCAAAATTTGTGTACACTTTATGCCAACTGTTGGTGGTGCTACACTTTGAGAAAATTATTGATGCAATATGTGTTGTTCTAGCCAGAACTCTGATTAGGGCATGTGACTTGCTCCCTTGAGCTATTTTAATATTTTTGAAAAATGTTAATAGCATCCTTTGGTCATACAAGTGTCTTTTCTGTTCTTTTCATCCAGTCTACAATGTAACCATACATTACAACATATGACATAAATGGTCTGAAGGCCTTGATGTTGGTCAGTCCAAGTGTTGTCCTTTGGAAAGCAGAGCTTCCTCAGGAAGCAAAACTCCTTGGTAGTAATGTCTGATTTTGCTGACCAGCTTTTTGCCAGAGAGATGGTAGGGCTTAAGAAAACATATTCCTACATCAAAAAACTTGCCTTGCTACTTCTTAAATGCCTTAAAAGCATTTGGTCCACACTGCACAGAATGATGTACAAAAATACTCCCATCTCATTGAAGGGTAAGAAAAGTCACATAAAGCAATGCCTCCCAAGCCTTAAAGAAATACATCCTAAGCCTTGTGAAAACTCATACCAGTGATACTGAATTAAATACATTAGAAATGACAAGCAGCAGCTCTTCTTAAAGTACAAAAATAGTTTGTTGCTATTACTGAAATTTTCAGGCCCCGCGGTGGAAATTAAAGTGAACATAGATTACAATGAACTTTTCGTTGAATCTAGACTGGTGCCATTCATAACCTCGAGCAGGTTTTGCACTGATCATGAATAATTTTACTACAATATTAAACTTCCTACCTGAGCAGCTAATATTTTAGCAAAAGAACAAAGTTTAGATGCTAGGCCTTGATGTTCCTGAAATCCCGAACAGATCAAAGTTGTCTCCAGTATTACTGATACATCAGGTGATATCATGTATGTAGGACGCATCAAATACTGTAGAAGGAAAGAACACAACAAATTTTAGTCATTTCAAACCTATCCAAACTGAACATGAAAGAAAAATTCACACTGACCTTTTTCCAAGAGAGAAAATATTTTCCAAGAGAGAAAATACAGTTTCCCTTTTGAATTGATTTGAGAACAACACACACAACTAATTCCTCGTCAGCTACACTACCTTGTTGTAAATATCAGTACCTTCAGTGGTGTTATCAAAATTCCCACCAAAATAAAATGTATGAGGTGCAATCCCCATTTCTATTCCCCCACCCAGAAACAAAAAAAAAAAAAAAAAAAAACAGCCCATTTGCTTTTGCTTAACTCCACAGAAAACTTGGAGTGAACTAATTCTTTCCAACTAAAGCTGAGTGAAACAAACTATACCATGTGACTATCCATATGATTGGTCCCTAAGCAGACAAAGTCGAAAAATCCTCCAATTATATCACAGCTCTTGCCCACCTACCAGTATTTATGCAGAAGGCACCACATTGCACAGTTATGACAATGATGTAAGAATAGAACCAAGCTATGCACTGAATTAAAATTTGGAAATTCAACTTCACGTTGCGAAAATCCTCTACAAAATTATGAACGAGGGGGAATCTCCCACTCCCCCCTCCCCCTGAAATTCAACATCCCATGCTCCTTTTCACATTAATGTTCTACTATCTACCTTTTGTGAAAAAATTTATTTCCCAACTACTGTAAGGGCTCTCCATCTCCTCCATAAAGACACATCCAGAAGATCTTCAACTATAGTTCCTTGTTTAACTTATTTTATTCATACTACGTACGAAATAAATAAATAAAAAATGACATTTTGAAATCTAGATACTCACCTTTAGAGAAGGCGGAACCTCTGGGTTTACAAGTCCATTTGTAGTGAAAGTCATAAAGCAGGCGTAGTTGGCACTAGCTGGTATTAAATGACCCATAAAATCCAGGCTGCCAGCTATGTGAGGCTGGTAAGTCCAGTGATGTACAGTAGGAGCGTTACTCACATGTGCTGAGATTGAGTGAATGGGAAGAAACAGGAACATGAAACCACATCAAGAAATTGTAAAAGTCTGCTGATAATTTACTTAAAGAATTATTACTCCAATAGCATACCCACAAAAGTGATCATGTTAATTTCTCTTGATTAGATTTAGGTAGCTCTAAAAGACCCACTAAAGGTGTACCTATGCAGTTGACTGGCTCAGCAAACAGCTCTTATCCTCAAGGCACACATCTTCTGCTGTAAACAAGAGGAAACTAGCTCAGAACAAAAAAGGCATCACATGTGAAACTTTTGCCACTAATGGCAGATTACTTGAATATCAAACATGCATAATTCTGGTAGATTCCAGTGACACTTTTCTCACCATGCCTCAGTCCTGAACACTTGGCTTACCTCTTTACACTAGTTACACTAGTGCCCAGGCATTTTCTGAAAATGATCAAGTCATTTTAAAATAGCTGGGTCTGGTCAATAGAGTAAAAACGTGAGCCAAGATCTCAAGACTGGCACACACCTTGAAAAAAGTGGCACTCAAGTCACAAAGAATGAAACACATTTGATACTTAAGAAATCAGCCTAGGGAGGCAAAAGTCTCACAAAAGTATGCAGGCAAACCAGTGAAATCAGCTGAAGAATTTTGCGGCGCTCATTTCCAGATGTTTGGGGCAGCTAGCTTCACATCCTTTTTCCTCCTGCTTTTCCTTTTTAAACTGACATCAAAGTATAGACTACAGTAACCTGTTTCTGTGACTACTTATGATTATTGCCCCCACTTTCCCCTTCCTAATTAGCAAAAGTTTAAAAAAAGAGTACCTGATTTGGGTCTATCAGTAAAGAGGGGCACTGGCCGGTTGGTTGAGGTGTAGTAATCACTAACAGATAACATCCTCTCCTTAAAAATGGAATGCCTTCTACTCTGGGTGTTTGACATTCCTGCAAATAGACTGGGTTTTAAAATATCAGGATCATCACTCTGGAAGGAAAATAAAAAGATTTTGCGATTATGACTGATACTTCTTAGATTACGTAATAGGTAAAGTTGAACAGCCTTGAACCGAGCACTAATTAAAGGTTAACCAACACTGAACTGTGCATTACCACAGGATAATGCATGATCAGAGGGTAATTGCAACCAGTGCATAGATGTGTATAGAAAAAGCAATAACCACAAAAGTGTACCATTCTGTTACAATGCACAAGTCTAATTGTTGTTGAAACTTGTTCACTCATACATAGTGATATTTTGATTCAAACCAAGAGGGAGAGATAATTTTATTTGTGAATACCAACATTCAAACAGCTTAACACTTAGTAAAATAGAGTAGCCTTGAATATGTGCGTTTCCCAATAACCTTGAGGATATCCAAGGATAATGCATGGTCACTTGGCCATACAGAACCAATAACATGCATGTTGAGGATTACGACAAAGTATGAATGCACACATTTTATAGCTGTGAAGAGAAAACCTTTCAAATCACACTTTTGAATTATTTACACAAACTTACAGTTGCAGTAATAAATATGTTTTTCCTCTCTTCTTTACTAGATTTTGGGACTTCATCTGAGCTGATTGGATGTAGAGTAGTCACAGAATGTCTTCTTAAATGTTTCTGTAAATAAAATAAGTGGAACAAATTAATAGATCATTGAGTGTATGCATTGTGAAATTTCAAAATTTAACTTATCTGTTTGAGCATGCAGTTATTACAAGTACAGCAAAATCCTAAGAATGAACTATGTATGACTTGGAATGTTATTCAATGCCCCACAACTGGAAAAAGTCTGTAGACACCATTAGATTAAACCAGACAATTAAAGGGGAAGTTTAAGCAAAAATTAAATTTTCACGTGTGACAGAAGAACCAAATCTATGCAGTGTAGTGAAATTTTTATTCAAATCAGACATGTATTTCTCAAGATATAACCAAATAAAGTTACTAGATTTGTGTTACAAAGTGAGCTTGAGGGCAGCAGATATTATATCACTTCCTCACATTGACAAGGAGTGCTTTGTTTCTCTTTGTTTTATCAGACTGTTGTGTCGACCCTGAAGTAAATAGGAATAAAACTTCCTCATGTGGGCTGCAAAGTTTGAAAATTTCTCATGCTACTTATGAAATCACATTTTGATAATATGGGACTGTTGACTAGAAAATAAGCTTTAAAATTTAAAGAAAAACAAGAGATTGTTCATTAATGTGGAAATATGATAGCATGTGTGCTTGCCTCAAGTTCACTGTTTGCTGAAAATGTGACAACTTTACTTGATCATATTTTGATAAGCACACATCAGATTTCAATGCAAGTTTCACCAAAATGCTCAGAATAAGTTCCCCTCTAAAATATCAGAACTTGATATGACCTTGAATCCTTCTTTTAAAAGTTAAGGCAGAAACACCTACTAACTGACTAATTAACTAACTTGTTGGAGTGAAGATAGCAAATTCTACATTTCAAAGATGGCCTAAAAAGCATTTTTACCAACACATCAAAATATATGATCTAGCTAAGAGACTTACCACAATAGATTTCCCTCTCCTACTGTAATTGTCATTGTATTTGTCATTGTACAGGACTTGGTATGCATGGACAATGTGTTGCAACTGTTGAGCAAGTACTGACATCATACCTAATGTAATTTACATAAAAATTGTGGTAAGGTTTGTATGAAATGAAATTGATGAAAAATGCATATTCAAGACTGGATGGAGGAATAATTAACACTTAAAAGAAAATATATTGAAATAAAAGAAAAATATTGAAATTCAATACTTTTTCAAGACTTCCTGAAGGATAAAATGGAAATAATTAGTGAAAAAATTAAAAATATATTACACAGACACCTGTATTTAGTATTTGTATGTGATAACCCACTATGGAAGCCCACTAAACATGATTGCAACTCCCAAAAGTTTAAGACTTTAAATTTCAAAACCACATGGCAATTTTTCCAGACCAAACACCCCAAATTCAAGGATTTTGAAGACAATGATAAACTAGAGAATTGTACTTGCATGGCAAGTACTAATCGAAGCCTTGAAAATGTGCACACTTGGGATAAACAAAATGAAGCATATTGTTGGAACTGGTTCCCCGACGAAAGTGGAATATTTTCACACATGCTGGGGGGAGGGGGGCATTGTTCCTTGTAACTTGTTTGGGGAGGTATATGTGAGAAAAAGCAGCAACACTATGTATTCTACTAAGCACTGATGTTTAAATGAAAGTACTCACCTGGGTGTAACAATATGGATAAGCTACAGTATTAGTTTTAATCAGTTGCCCATCCTGGATATAACATTGCCCCAAAAGCTTTGTACCTTGTTAAACCTTGCCTCAGACTGTGTGATACACGATTGGTGATGACACAGGCCTAATGCTATGCAAAAGTATTGACCCTTGACTAACTTGACTTTCCTAACAATCAGTAAACTACAATCTTGGACAAAACTGTTGGGACACTTTACATATTATTCTTCAATTTTAGTTGAAGTAGGCTAACATGAAACTTCCTTTCCCCTTCCCAATGTCGTGTCAAGAAGAACATGGCACTTGCCGTGAACAGCATAACAGTGGTCAACATTGGAAGGGAGAGCAGGTTGTCCCAACAAGTTATTGTCCAAGATTATCCACATCCCAAGAGATACATTTTTGAGACCGAATTCATTAAAAATGTTTATATTATGACTACACTTGCTTAAAAATAAGGACCTTCTCACCAGACCTCACAAAGGGGAGGTCGGGTGTAATAAAATCCTCCTTATCTGTTCATTTATTTGTTGTAACAAACCACCATTACTTCTAGAATAGCACTTAAACCCTGGCCTGTGAAGAACTTTTTCCAGTTGATTACACAACCTATTAACACAGCAGATAAGTCACTCAATTGTCCAGTGATTGCAGAGTTAACCTTTTGTTTGGATTTTGAGCAGGAAGCCTTTAATTACGCAAAGAAAGAACCCTTCTTTACGCAAAGAAGGGTTCATATGTCACTGAGAATAAATCAGCCATGTTCACAGAAATCAAATTTAATTGGATTTGGTAAGAGATACCAAGTTTATGATTCCAAAACCAGAGTTTTGATCTCTAAGCAGATGAGTTGGTAATGATTTTTGAGTGTTCTAAAGTTGTATAAGAGCTTTTTCAGAAGCTAACTATACTTTTGAGGATTTTTAACAAATTAAGGGGAACCATAGGATATATTACATGACAAACCGAAAGTATATATGCATTATTTAGACGCACAAATCAACAATCGCAAGGGGTGGAATAATTCTCTTCCTGGATAGAAGAGCCGTTCTTTTTCAAACAGATAGTTGGAGACGAGAAATTAATCGAAAGAGGGCCACCATCTACCATAAAATTTTGAAAGTAACTCTGCAAGCCAGGCTTACTTTCATAACTTTGGTACATCGTTAGGTATGGAAGGTTTGGGACACATTTTGCAGCCAATTTTGCATCTCAGGCTGTATTTTTCACGTTATATTTCAACTAGAAAAAATTCTTATGCCTTCTTTTAACCGAAGCACTTTCTTAACATTTTGAGTTAAAAGTTGCTTTCCAAACAAATGGTAGCCTGTTTGGTTTTAACTAAGCCTACAATACACCCCCAACCTCTTCAAGGTGGCATATAGGCAGGACACAACCATATCTCAGAATTTAAACAGGCAAGTGGGACAATATCATTAATGTCCCTTTGCTCAAAAGAAGGGATGTGACAGAAGAATTGAAGTACTCCGGCCATTTTCTGTGGTATTTACCTGGGCCCAGTCCCAGGGTCCTCTCATTTAGGTCCCTCCCAACATTTGTGAAAAGGGTCCAAAATAATCTGGGTCCAGGACTCCACAAGTTAAATCCGGTCCTGGAAATACTTCCATCTAATGACCAGCATATCATTTACCTGTCATAAAATAACCAAATAACCATCAGCAAAGCGTGACTTCTTACTGTGTGCAGCGCACCTATCTGACTTCTCGAAATTCTCGGACAATCTTGGACAAAACCATTGCAGGTTGGGACACTTCACATGTTATTCGTAAATTTTAGTTGAAGTAGGCTAACATGAAACCCCCTGAAGCAGCCTAACATCAAACCCACTTTTCCCTCCCAATGTTGTTTCAAGAAGAATGGTTCTTTGCCGTGAACAGCATAGCAGTGGTCACCACTGGAATGGAAGGGGGAGCGGGGTGTCCCAACAAATTTTGTCCAAGCTAGATTAATGTAGCTGCAGTGTCTAGGCCTACGCTGAGCGCACCTTTTGTACTAGGATACGACTAACTGTTAATGTTAGAGTTGTTTTGTTCTGTAACGTTGGGCTTTAGGCCTTCGTAACTGTGTTTGGGCAAGACTAAGACAACTTTTGTCCTCTGTAAAGCCCAAAGGACTACAGTACAGTATGCATGGAGAGTCGCGTAATTGCTCCCTATACAAATGTATAGGGAGCAACTACGCGACCGTCGATGCATAACATTAGTCCTTCACTGAGAACTTCGACAACCGTGGGAAGACTGTCTTTTTCTTTGTTTCAAACATTGAAAATACGATAGAGAAGCCACTTACAACCCACACAGGGTAATGAAATCAACGACAAATTTAATACCTTATAATTGATGGATCATTCCCTGGCCTTGGTTACTGTCGCAATCACGTTAACGACACAGTACGTACACTATATGATATAGCTAGCTGCATGTGTATATGCATGAACGTAAGTTAGTCGACTTGCTTACATTGAAATGAGTACGGTCGACGAAGTTGCTTGATGAAACAGTTCCGACAAAACACAGTGGCATATGTTGGAAAATGCAACCTTTCAAATTTATTTTGAAATCCCTGAAAGGTATAAATTGTTTTCAAACTATATTTACACCTTTTTTCAACCAGAGAGGAAGCCTTCAATGCAGAACAATACCTTTGAATGTGGAACTACTTCTTTATTTGCACATGACCACCTTACTATACAGGAGTTGTTCGGGCAAATCCCCTTATAAAGAAATAGTTAAACTTTGTTGAAAATCCCCCTACAGAACAACTTAACATAACTGCGCAGCTGTTCCACTGTACAAACGAACAACGTGCGATTGCCATATGAATCCAAACGGAACATGATATAATATTCATCCGCACCGACCGCTTACGAAGGCACGAAACCACGTGAATGAACGAGCAATTCCTACAACCGAAGCTGTGGCTTCGATTAATTCTAGACTTTTCCCTTTTTATGTACTGGGTTGGAACAGTGGTTTAAGATAAGGCTGATATTAATTATGTGTTCACCATGCATTCTAACAATACAAGAAGATAAATACAATAGACAGCTTACGATAGGACTGATATCAAGTCCTAACCATGCATTCTGATAGTATAAGAAGATACCCAAAACTGATAGTCAATGACATGACTTTATATCAATCATGCACTAACCATGCATTCTGCAAGAAAATGCTGAATGATGCAAATACACCTGGCCCAATATAGGTATTTCATATGAGTGATATATTTTTAAAACCGACAACACTGATATTTGTATTATGCTTTAATAAGCCTGCTTGTACAAATATTTTGTAAAATTCTACTTAAATTTGTCCATGTTTTTTGTTTGGGGGATTTTTTTTTTTTGGGGGGGGGAGGAGGAGGTTGGGGAATTTTCTCTTTTTTGGGGGGGAGGGGAGGTTAGGTGCAGGGGGTAGGGCCTTCCTTGTAGACCATGTAATCTTTCAATTTCCTTGCTTACCTGTATCATGGATGGTACACTAAATTTCATATTGATTCCTTCAATGTCACTGAATATGAGGGTTTGAGGTTCATGTAGACAATAAATGAAAACAATTTAAGGCTGATGGACCCCACTAATGGTTTCCTACAGTCACCAAATACAAGCGATGATCCGATTTGTCTATATCTACATGGAACCACATTACTAATACAGTACCTTGCCCCATACTCTGTGGATTTTCCAGCAGTCCCCAGCTTCCCGACTGTACCATCCCACACAGTAGGTTGTTCAATGTTTTAATATTGTTGATCCCTCTGCAATCTACAACCAAGAGGTTGCGACCCATTGCCTGTATAAAAAATAATGGCATCATCATTTAAAATGTTGAAATTACCTATCAGCAGTAAGTTTAAGAGACTCTAAATATAACAGGCAATATGGAGTATTTATGAGAATATTACAAATATATCAGAGGTAAACACAGTGAAAAACTTATTAAAACTGGTTTTGGGGAAATCAATTTTCATAACTGTGTCATGACTTTCCCAGGACCAATAAAGAATTCCCAGGATCTTTTTCTTATTTAACTTCTTCCATAGAAAAAAAAATTTAGGTGAGGAGCACAATTAATTTTGTTTATATGAATGAGAATACAACTTGAATTTACAAAAGATTGTGAGTGAGAATGGGAAAGGTGTCACTGTGTGAAAACATTTTTGACTCTAACCAACTGGTTAAACTCAAGCCGGCCACACCCTTTTCTCCAGTCGTGGTTCACTGGCTTCTTTTCCCTACTCCATTGTTTACGATGAGCATCAAGCACAATGACAGTAGGTGCCGTTTTTAAAGTCTTCCATATGAACCGGCCAGGAGTTGAACTCTAGACCTTCTGACTGCAAGAATGGATCAAAGTAAAATGCAGCATGATCTAGGAGCTAAGAAGCAAGCAAAGTACAGGTCCATATCCTGAAACTGCCATCCACTATTGTCACAATTGAGGAAAAGGTCTACAGGGATAATTCCCTTTCAGAAGACTTGCTGCTATCTTTTTCTGTTTTTAAGAGTATGTTTAGGGTGCGCTCCACCATTACCTAGAATTGCACTTTGGCCAATAGGTGAACCCTCTGGCCGTAAACCCTAAAAATTTTGTTTGGGTTAATTTTTCAATGTTTTAAAAGAGAGCGATGAATTGTTTGTTGCATGTTTTTGGTAGTGGTTGAGTTGGAGATTATTCTGTGAGAAAATGGTCAAAACTGGCTACACCTAAGCTAACTGAGAGGCTTTGAAATATCAGCGGACCTATGATCTCATATACCGTATTTACTCTATTAAACGCCCCGGGGGCGTGAAATTTTCGTTAAGGGGGGCATTTATTAGAGTCATATTTACATGACTTTTCTTTAAGCAAGTGCCCCACAACTTGTTTCTTATCTGAGCCCTTCTGATAAACTGCTATGGCGTATTTGTCCATTTGGTTGTCAGCTTCACAATCAGCTCTGAGCTCCTCCCCAATGATCGGTATTACCAAACTTCCCTATAAATATGGTAGCCACGAACAGCACTCTGAACTTTGCAAGTGTGATCACCTTTCGCCGACATCTTGATATGTAACGTTACACACAGAAGTGACTTTTTACGTGCCCGCGGCATGCATGCATGCATGCTGTGCACAGTATACAGCCAGGCCTCACGTTACTATACTGACCGGCCAGCTATACGCACGTACATACAGTAGTTGCATAATAGTTACCGTGAGTAGCACCATGCACGTACGTATCTGCAGTACATAAGCGTTCACAGCATTTCACTGTTAAACAGTTTTCCTGTGTTGAATTTGGATTTTCATGTTAGGCTGTTCGGATAGGCTAGCGAATATTTGTGTACCTATGGTATGTACAGTACCACTTTCGAACCGCAAACGAAGCAGTACAGGTTCGCGGTATGTGATAGCGTGATTGATATCAACAGAAATTAGTTGCAGAAACATGCCTTTTACTTCAGGAAATGGGACTTTATAGGAGATTTCGTGGCTTCTTGGTAGGACTATTTCATTTTCCTTTTACGTATTGTCTTTGAAATAACAATTTCACTTTATGCAATGTGACGAAAAAGTTGGGGGGCGTTTATTAGAGAGGGGGCGTTTAATAGAGTAAATACGGTATGCTGGGTAGTGAAAAGGGGGCCAATCACAATTTGTTTATTCATATGCCTAGAGCTCAAAAAGTCAATGGTCATGCTATGGGAGTTTTTGTGTGCCATTTAACAACCAACTTGTGAGCTTTGCATTGATGGTACACTTACTGGCATTGAAAACTTTGACAAGGAATTAGAGGCAGAATAACAAAGCCCTTTTTTGTGTAAATCAATGGCAACAATTAATGGTAGTGTGCCACTTTTTTTGCAGTCAGACTACATTTAATTCCAAATAACCAACAAAGAATCCCCATCATTCGCTATTCCAAACACAGTAACCATTTCAAAACTAAGCCAAGTCTAGGAAAATAAATTTCCTGAAAATTTTGCTCAAGACTTTTAACCTCCTAAAAACTAAGAAATTTTCTGAACTCACAAAATTTCCTCAAACCAGAAAATTTGCTGCTAGGATAAAACAAAATAAAATGAGAAACAGACCTGAGCTAAATCTTTCACGCTTTCGGTTTTTCCAGTCGATGGTTGACCAAGCACGGTACCACACTCAAACCTCTTCATAGCATTGGTCAAAGCTAGGTGACACCTCTCGGTCAGAGGAGTATTTACTAGTCGTAGGGAAGGTCCTAGGTATTCGTAGTCATAAGCAAATGAGGAACCCAACTGGTTGACATAGCAAGGACCAAAGAGGTACTCCGTTTCGAGTGACGTTGTTCCATTTGATTCTGTCTTGTTACCTAGCGACAAAATTTAAACCATGAAATAAGACATTTTAGAAAGAAACAATTGTAATTTTCAATTTCAAGTTTATCTCTTATATGTTTTACAAAGTAATTCAGCAGTGTCGATTATAAGTTGGTTAGATGGAGTTTTATAGCTCAGTTCTCACCAACTGGTTTTAGTTAGGCCAGCCCCAGCCTTTTTTCTGTTGTGGCTCACTGGTTTGGTTTCCCTATTGTAAGGCATATATGTATACATGAAAGGCACTTGATACCAGTGTTGTAGTGTGAGAACGGGACCATGAGTACGAGTACGGGTACGGGTACTAGGTCATGAGTACCGGTACGGGTACGGGTACAAGGTCATGAGTACGGGTATGGGTACGGGTACCTGGTCATGAGTGAGGGTATTGGTACGAGTCCCAAGAAAAATTAATCATGGGTACGGGTACGGGTACCAGGTCATGAGTACGGGTACGGGTATGGAATCTTGTACTCAAGTAAGGGTACGGGTACGGGTACTACAACACTGCTTGATACACAGAGGAGACTGTAATCTATGCTAGTGGACAAAAAATATACATCATCAAAACATTAAGAGAAACAGAGGGAAAAAGAAGAGAAGGAAGTGAGGAGAAAAGAGAAAAAAGAAAAAAGGGGAAAATTCTTAAAAAGAAGAAAGCAGTATGATGGAGTCTTAGAACATAGTGTTGAGTCAACTAAATGATATTTGTTGAAAAATTCTTCCTTGAGTTTACTTTCAATAGACTTTGAAAAGTTAGCAGATTTAACAGCTTGGGGAAGGGACTGTCATAGGGTGTAACAGTAAATGTTAAGAAGTAATTTTCCATGTAGGGCGTTATGAAGAGTTACTTTTATCAATTCCTGTTTCAAGTAGTGAAGGAATAATTGCAAGCACTAGAATACCTTACAGCTTCAAAAATCATAGTGGGTAACTTTCTAGATACAGTGTAGCCACCCTTTTTAAATGAATCATATCCTAACACACAAGACCTATGTGATTTGCTATTGCAACAATGTAGTATCAAGTTATAATACACATAATCTTCTTCAACAGATTATTTTTGTTGCAAAAGAACAGATTATTTTTGTTGCAAAAGAAACTGATACGCCTCACATCTGGTTCTATTTAATTTGATTATACTGCACCTTTGTTTATTGATCTACAAATTTTGCCTGTCTTTGACATATATACTTTACAGCTTAGTACATTTGTCTTCAAATATTTTCGTGGTGTTCTGTCACCAATCTTCGAAAATTTCTTTAAAGAAAACTTTCATGTCCATGACCACTTTACTAGACAATCATCATCACTTCATACTGATTACTCTCGTATAGAAAAGAATAAAATGTCTGTCATAACATCCCGAGCTTTACTGTGAAATAGACCTGACCCGAATATTAAGAAAATAACCTGTTTGAAGACGTTTGTCAGACATATGAAGACCTTCTTACTCGATAATTAGACCAAGGCCAGTTATACTCTCTATTTAATATTCGTGTGTATCCTGAAAACGTGCTTTCAATTCTTTCCTCCTATTTTTTCTGACTCTTTTGTTCTTCTTTCTTCTTAATTTCTTCCTATTGTCCTTTTTGTATGTACATAATTTAATTTTTTTTTTTCTGTTCTGGTAGATCTGCCTTGTATAAGCTTTGCTTTTTCAGATTTTCCACATTTCCTGTTGTAATTATTGTATCTATATGCAATTTGCTTAAATGTTATGAAAGTGAAAATGAAACAAAATGAAACACTGTTTAAACTTATGTGAAGATTTTCAAAAATGCCTGCTTTCATGTATCTAATAGTTTCAACAAGAAATCTTTCTCTGGATTCATTCAAAATATTTATTACTGTCTGACATATTGTTTTAAATCCTTCAATGATTAGAATCTCAAAGTTACTTCTTTACAATGTCATTTAGGTCAACACTGCTGATATCCTACCATTAGCTCCAGGAGTCTTGTTCAGACAAACAGTTGTAGAAATATCCATAGAGTACCGCAATACCTTCTGCCAGTCAAAGTTTGAACTATCCACATTTGACAGCTTCAGCAAACCTGCAATGCAATGATAAAGCATCATTTGTATGAACATTCATCAATATTTTTCAAATCTGGAAGGAGGTTATTGCAAAGCATTACATATTAAAGTTCTAGTGTTTTCTCAGGACAAGTGGAAAATATAAACTGACTATGAGCTACATGAGGTCCTCAAAGATATTGTTATATGAGATTCAAAAGCATACTTAAAATTGCAACACTTTCTCCTTACAACAGAAAAAACCCTAATTTTTTATGGAAGGAATATCTTGGAGCAGAAATGGTATACTTCCTGCAACAATATAGAGACTGGAAACACATCATTTACTAAGCAGTTCCTCTATCTCTTGGTTTACATTTTATCAGTCAATTCCATCCTCGTTGAAATTTCCATGCTGATCAATATTGTTAGTTATAGTTAGTTAGTTGGAGTTTTACGGGCCAGTTTCCAACCACTTGGTTCAAGTCAAGCCAGACACGGCCTTCTTTCCAGTTGTGGCTCACTGGCTTGTTTTCTCTACTCCATTGCTTATGTTGAGCACCAAGCACAATGGCAGTAGGTTCTGTTTTTAAAGTCTTTGGTATGACCCGGCCAGGACTCAAACTCTCAGCCTCTGGACTGCAAGTCAAATGCCACAACCATTTGACCAAGCAGTCGGTGCTGATCAATATAAGTGTGGAGATCAATTTTACAAGACTGGAAATACAAGAGAACATTATGTCCATATTTTGGGTATGAGTAGTTAGTTAGATAAGATTTAACGACACACTAACACAAATGTGTTATATAGTGTCACATTGTTCAAATACTGTTCAAGTCCTCCTGTCTAGTGGCCTCTTACAACTGACAGGGGACAGCCTCTTACAACTGACAGGGGACTTTGCAGTCTTTGCAGTAGTCTTTAAAGGATGCATAAGGACCCCATATAAATGAAGGGTAGGGTCATATCCAATAAATCTAAATAACTTCTTGTCACTAAATATTTGTGTCGCTCCACTGCAGATCGGGTATTATGTCCGCCAATGTTCAACTGAAATACAGCTATCTTTATCACATTTAATGTTTTGCATTTCATTTGAAATTTAATCATCTTGACCAAATGTATAAATTACTTCAAAATGTCAAGTGCCCAGGATTATGATATCAAAATGAAGCATTCACAAAGCTCTTTCCAGCAGTATTAAAAACTCATGGAGCTCATAATACCTGATTTGCCACAGAGGGTCACATTTTAAACGTAAAGAAAACATACCTTCCACAACGTCTCTATAATGAAGAGTCTGCATCAAAAGATTACTGAGAAGAATGTGAAGTCTTGCTCTGCTATGAGAGTTCAGATACTGATGAACATTATCCCTTAGTACACCAGTGTACTGACTAAGTCTCTTTTGGAGCTTATCTCTGCCAACAGAAGGATATCAAAGAAGAATTAATCTTAATGCTGATCAACAACAAAGTTTTACAAAATACTGCAATTAAAAAAGTTGAAGCTTAACACACACATACCCTTAAGTGGGCCTTCTTCACATTAGACTAATTTACAAGCAGGAAAAATCAAAAGTTGAAAATGAGTCTTCATGACTTTATTTGCTGTCTCCCCCAAGCTTAAATGTGACATTTAAAGTCCTGATAAAATATGAAGGTTTCACCTTGGCAAGGATTCATAAGTCTGACTTACTGTATCTTCTTTAGTTGGTACTCTCAAAGGCAAAATTTCTTTAATATTTAGCATCACTTAATGCATGCTGAGATCTCAAAAGTACAAAAGTGGTGACAACACATACAAAGGCAGTTTATTCCAGGGACCCACACCCCACCAAAGTGTGTGCATCATACCACAGAAAACAGTGCACATCAGTCAAACAACCACAGATCATGTGTAGTAACTGTGATAAAGAAAGATAATCTCTATGGACTGCCCAGGTGTTTTGGTAAATACAACTAATGTAAAAAGAAAATTCGTATGCAGTTTGTAAGTATTTTTACTTTCAAAAATTGTTCTGCACATGTTAGGGAATCTGGCAACTAATGCTAATAAAAATAATTTACCTTGTCTTTTCCAAATCTTCTTTGTCTCCATCTTTCAAAACTTTCTCCATCTGACGAAACCAAAGCACAGCTTCACCAACTAATACACACTGACTTGGAAACCTCAACAGCCAATGTGAAAAGCTCTGTTTTACAGCTTGTTTCAAATCTTGTTGTTCATCCGTATAACCAGCAGCGCCCTCTAAATTGGCTAGTTCTTCAAGTATCGTCTCTGGATCACCACTGGTACCATCTTGTAGTCTTGCTTCTAGGCAAGCTTGTAAGATGGACCCTACTGTACTCTTAACTGATATTTCAAATGATGACCACCATTTGTAGAGACTGGAAGTTGTAGTTACAGGCCCCATTAGTTTAATATCCTCATTCAAGTCTCCCCGGACTGCAAAAGCGCCAAGTTTGTCAGCTGTAAATGAAAAGAATCAGAACATAAGGAATTGCAAAGTAATGCCAACTTCAACCAAAAAATTAAAGGACTGCAATGTTGTTCTCCATTTAAATTTAAACTGTGTTTGAAGGTGTTTGGAATATCACATATTTACAAACAAATCACACAAATTTCTGTCAGCTTTAAGGCAGCTGCCATCTTGGTTCATCTAAATGTATTCTTTATTCATATTTCAATTGTGTTTAAATGTTACATATTTGCCAACCATAATATGCAAACAACAGCTTTGCCACAGCCATCTTGGTACACCTAAATCTATTTGAACAGCAGTGACCGACTATCCATATGTAAAAAAAAGTTGTGAACCAATCTCAGCATGCAGTTGTACGTCGAACTGATTCTGTCTGCTGTAAGGGTCAGAGGTCAATACTACAGTTGACGTCCCTAATGGCAGGGTAGAGCTTTTAATGAAAGAAACACACTGATGCTTCTCAAAAGGATGGTTAGTGTAAAATGAACTTACCATGAAGCTGTAAGTCCAACTGACTCTGTATTCCATGAGGGTCAGAGGTCAATGCTAGAGTGACCTCCCTGATGGCAGGGAAGAGTTTCCTAATGAAAGGAACCCACTGATGCCTATCAGAGGGGTGGGATAGTAAATCAATAAGATCACTATCACTGAGAAAGAAGAAACGAGGATATGAGAGTCTGGCCTCAGTCAAGTGATGATCCAATTCTTGCAGCAATTCCTCCTGAAATCAGATTAATATGTCAAGAAGATTAACATTTGTTGTTTGCACTCTATTTATGCCTGATAATTATCATATGTTTATGTCAGTGCACAAACTACAGTCCTTCACAACAGCTTAAAGTCAATTACAGACAAATGTTCGGCAAAAAAAATTAAAAAGTATAGTGATACTTAATTGTCCTCTCTCACTCTCATATTATAGCACCCACATTACCAAAACAGCCAATGTAGACCCTCCCCCCAAGACAGCCCAACAAATGTTCTTTCCTTTTGGTTGGAGTGAAGTAGTCACACTTTTTTCCAAAGCATTTAGAAAGAACCCTGTCTAAAAAATATTAAATTGCATCCTTGTCCACATTATTTACTTTTTCACAAGAAACAGGGGTCGGTCTACTGCCATACATTGCATAAGCACGTAGGCTCAAATCTTGACAAAAATGCATCATAAGCATTTTTAGTTACTGATTAAAATTTATGAAAATTTCCAGTCTATCTCTTGTGGGCAAGTTAGCTAAGATGCAGTTTTGTGGCTCGGTTTCTCACCCACTGGTTCAAGTCTGGCCACCAACAACAATTTTTTCAGTAGTGGCTCACTGGCTGTTCTCCGTACTCTTTTGTTTATGCTGAGCACCAAGTGCAATGGCAGTAAGTTCCCTCCTTTGCAGGAGATATGCACCATGTGCCTCTAAACAATATATATATTTTCTTATGAATACTGTAAATAATTCTGCTAAAAACGAGTTCATTAGAAGTGTCAATTGCACACAGAGAAATGACAGACATTCTTTGCATACTGAGCTTAACTCTTTAATACGAGAAACAACTAGGTATAACCTGAAAAACAAAGCAATAACACCTAAATTTAGAACTAATGTGTATAAAAATAGCTTCATTTATCGTGCTGCTCTTTATTTACAAAATGGTAATCTAAATAATTTATTGTAAACAGCTGCACTTGCTTACATTTTGTCTATATTTTTATTTTTGTATACTAACATTTTAATAAAACTCACTTTATTATGTCCTTTTTTATGAACTTTATATTTATACTGGATATAATTAAATGACCAGAAAGCCAAAAGGCTTCGTGATTCCTTGCCGCTGAAATGTAAGTCCTTTTTTCACATTGACATTGCTTTGCAATGTTTTTCAATTAACAGGGCTCCATAATGTGCCCACAAAGTACACATGCAAGGCATCCATGTTCCTACATTGAGATCCCTCTTGCCCGTTGTGAACCCAAATAACATTTGACCTCCACCAAAAACTTCTGGGACCATGTATTCACTATGTGCTATCTACATGAAAAGTTACAGGACCCTACAAGTGACCTTTCTTGAAAGACTGTGCAGGAAAGCTTGTCAGGCTTTGAACATGCTGACAAATGAACTTTGACCTTTGGGAAAATCAATAGGGATTATCTACTCAATATGACCAATCCACACTCTACATATGAGCACAGTCACCTGTACCGTTCTTGAGCTATTGGGTTTACGAAGTTTTGACCTTTTGACCTCTCGTGACCCCAAATGACCTTTGACCTCCACGAAAATCGATAGGGATCATCTACTCAATACAACCAACCCACACACCAAATATGAGCATAGTCACATGTACCGTTCTCGAGATATCGTGTTTACTAAGTTTTGACCTTTTGACCTCTCGTGACCCCAAATGACCTTTAACCGCCACCAAAAACAATAGGGATCATCTACTCAATATGACCGACCCACATACCAAATATGAGCATAGTTACATGTACTGTTCTGGAGATATCGTGTTTATGAGGTTTTGACCTTTTGACCTCTCGTGACCCCAAATGACCTTTGATCTCCACCAAAAACAATAGGGATCATCTACTCAATATGGCCAATGCACACACCAAATATGAGATTAGTCACACTTACTCGTCTTGAGATACCGTGTTTACAAGCAATTTCTAAGGAATTTACCTATTGACCTCTCATGACTCCAAATGACCTTTGACCTCCACGAAAATTGATAGGGATCATCTACTCAATACGACCAATCCACACACCAAATATGAGCATAGTCACATGTACCGTTCTCAAGATATTGTGTTTACAAGGTTTTGACCTCTCGTGACCCCAAATGACCTTTGATCTCCACCAAAAACAATAGGGATCATCTACTCAATATGACCAACCCACACACCAAATATGAGATAAGTCACACTTACTCTTCTTGAGATATCGTGTTTACAAGCAATTTTTAAGGAATTTACCTATTGACCTCTCGTGACCCCAAATGACCTTTGACCTCCACAAAAATTGATAGGGATCATCTACTCAATATGACCAACCCACACACTAAATATGAGCATGGTCACATGTACCGTTCTCAAGATATCGTGTTTACAAGGTTTTGACCTTTTGACCTCTCGTGACCCCAAATGACCTTTGATCTCCACCAAAAACAATAGGGATCATCTACTCAATATGGCCAATGCACACACCAAATATGAGATTAGTCACACTTACTCTTCTTGAGATACCGTGTTTACAAGCAATTTCTAAGGAATTTACCTATTGACCTCTCATGACCCCAAATGACCTTTGACCTCCACGAAAATTGATAGGGATCATCTACTCAATATGACCAACCCACACACCACATATGAGCATAGTCACATGTACCGTTCTCAAGATATCGTGTTTACAAGGTTTTGACCTTTTGACCTCTCGTGACCCCAAATGACCTTTGATCTCCACCAAAAACAATAGGGATCATCTACTCAATATGACCAACCCACACACCACATATGAGGTTAGTCACACTTACCCTTCTTGAGATATCGTGTTTACAAGCAAAGCGTCACATACATACACACACACATACACACACACACACACATACACACGCACGACATCACCATCATCGCATAGATTCCTTGGCCTACGGCAAGGAATCAAAAATGAAATATACACGTCCTGTAAATAAACAGAGTTGTGTAAACCAAACACAGGATAAAGTGAATTGTAATATAATCCCATCCTTGAGACACCCAACCATTTTATGATGCTAAGAATTATTGATGCCACATGGACTGGTGGCATTCAAGTCAACTAAACTCTATTTCAGCCATTTCTTTATATCGTATGCCAGGGAACATATTATGACCACAGCCACTTCGAAGATGTTACTGAAGAGACAAGCTCTTCTGTGTAAACTACAAGCCACTAGATGATAATTAAATTCAAAAGATGTTTAACTATATAGCTACCTCTGTCTGTATAACAGATAGCAACACTTCCTTCAGATTATCTCCTTGTAGCTCTCGCCAACCCTTCTGTCCTTTGCGTTTGTTTAAAACTGACAGTACCTTTGGATCTGCTACAATTGCCTTCATGATCTCCTGAAGAGTGAGCAAAGATCATTTTAGTGGGGTTTATCTTAAAAATTCAAATTCAATACCTAATTAAATTGAAATTGTAAATACACTACATTTGTGTAACTATCACTAAATTTTGTAAGTGATCTAAGCACAGTCTTAATCTCAAAGTCACTTACCATGGTATTATTTTGTGACGAATACAGCCTATAACAGTTTAATACATATGTACATACCCATATTACATTAAATACATATGCCAACATGACAACTTAACTTGTGGCTGACTGACTTGTTTTCCCTACTCCATTGTTCATGCTAAGCACCAAGCAGAACGGCAGTAAGTTCCTTTTTTAAAGTCTTCTTCAGACTTCCCAGCTGCACGTCAGATGCTTTAAGCACTTGACCATCGAAAAATGTTGCGAACCAAACTTTTAAAACTATCAATTGTGCATTATACAAACCTGAAACTTTCTGTCCACCATCTCATACTTAGCAGTCAATTCTGGATCATACACAGCTTGCTCTGCATCACTGAATATCTTGTAAAGATACAGCCACTAGGGAAAAAGTAAAACTTAATAAACATGCCAGCATTTTTTGGCATACAAAAGCTAACTAGTTAAGTGTTGTGGCAACAATGTTATTACCAATGATAAATTGGTGACTCTTCAAATATTCACTTAAGTTTGAAGATAGACTCACATAATATTCTATGCACAAAATATAAATCAAGCTCCTGGAGGCACTAGTCACAGCATGTATAGCATGCAGAGTGCACTTCATTGTTTACATCCCTTTCTTGTCCACCAAGAAATTGTCTGCAACACTAGTAGAATAAAAGTTTGGTGTATTGACAGTACCTCCCCTTTGGCAGTGGGTTTGGAAATATGATATACCTCACTTACACAATACAAAAGTGAGGTCTGAAAAAAATTACAATTTTAAAAGGACTGACTCAGCATGCTGATACATTTATTTCATTTTACAAAATATAAGGCAAGTTCTGTTAAAACCAATAATGCAGGGTCTAGGAATTCAACTTTCCATTTAAAACTTGTAAGATTTCAGATTGACAAGATGTTCACTACAATTTCACATTCTGCCAGTCCACTCTTGGAAATAAATAAAGGAAATTTTGCCACCAAATTTGAGTTTGCAACCTAGAAGAGCACACTGTTCCAGTCTATTAGCATTTAGGCTGATATTTGTGGGAAAAATGACAAATAATTTTTTTCCACATCTGATGCATGTCCAGTTCCACAAAACTGCAATTTCCAATTAGCCAAATTTTCTCATAGCGAGTGTAATGGATCAATGTATAATTTTTTAGAGGGAACAGTGCCAGTGTACAATTTATAGATGAATAATAAATATGCATTGTCTCTATTTCATATATAATTCATTCTATGACCTCTAGGCGCTGGCAGGTTATTGAGAATCCTGCATTTTGATTGGTTAAACACTGAATGGTTATTCTCAGACAAAATGACAGTACTTCCCAAACAGATTGAAATTGAAATTTGTTGACAATTTTTTTGGTGGTAGAATATAAACTGCATTTGCCTTTTAAATCATCTTGAATCCAAATCCAACAAAGTAATAGCTTGGCTCAGCCTCATACATTATTTTGCAAAATTTAGAGTCTCAGAAGTTTATTCACAAGCAATTGTCTGCCAAATGCAGTTTTTTCTTATAGGGAAGTTCATCAGGTAAAAAGGAATAAATTTGAAAAAGACTGATGAAACTTGCACTCAAGATGACCATGTATTTCTCATGATATCAGCAAATAAAGTTAAAAGATTTATGTTCAAACATAATCTTGAGGGCAGCAAAGGTTATATTACTATGTGCTTCCTTCAAGTCAACTTTTTTTTGAAAATGTGACATGTTTTTCAGCTCATAGCTTAAGAAACACACATCAAATTTCAATGCAAATTTCACTGCAGTGTTTAAAATAAGTACCTCTAACATACCCTAACTTAATTAGAACTTAGACCCTTCTTTTAAACACACACTATTTGGTTACCTTGGCCTGACATTCCTGCAGTAATTCCACCATCTCACTAACTTGCCAGAGGGTTGATCTCCAAAGTACTGTTGCTGGCTGGAGGTCTGCTAGGTGAGGTGATACCAGCATATTCTGTAGGGATACTTGACTGTCCTGCAGAATGGCAATGAGGAGGTACCACAAAGTCAATGAAGGAGGTTTCATAAATATACAAATATGTACAGGGCCCAGCTTTCACGGATGCCCAATTGCTGGAACAAATGAAATTCCGCATGAACAACCAAAAGGAAAAAGTTGGTTGTCCAGTGGCCCCACCACAATTTTTTTCTTGGTACGAATAAAATGCAGCTTGTTTTTATCTTACTTTAGACTATAGCGGTTTCCAATCAATTTCTTCTTCCTTGGTTCAACTACAAAAATCAGTTGTGCTTGAGTGGGTCCCTAGTCACATGGGCATGCAAGGAAATGCAAGAGTCAACACACTTGCTAAAGAAGCCCTAGAGATGGATGTCACCAACGTCTGCTTGCCTCACACTGACTAGTGACTACCGCCCTAACAACAATGGCTTAATACAATCAAAATGGCAAGAACTGTGGGATTCTTTCCCCAATAACAAATTATACCGAGCAAAAAGTATGGTTGAAACTGGGGAAAACGGAGTCCCCAGTAAACTGGGGGATGATTTGGTCCTGACTAGGGCCCGCATCGGTCACACTTACCTTACCCATGCCTATCTACTTCACGGGGATGAAAGACCATACTGTACACCCTGTGACTGTGCTGTCACCATCAGTCACATTCTCATTGACTGTTATGAATATTCCCACATTCACCAGAAATACTACACCGTACCCGACCTGAAAACCTTGTTTGAACAAACAGATTCTTCTATTATTCTTGGCTTCCTCAAAGAAAGTAAACTTTATAAAAATTTCTGACATGACTCATGCCTTGCTATCTTTTTAGTAAGAATTGAGCCCCATATTTTCCTTTTTAATTTTACTTTTCCCCTTTTCTTAGGTAGTTTTACCCCAACATTGTAACTTTTTTTAACTTGATTAGACTATATAACACATTTGTGTTGGTGTGTCATTAAACCCCATCTAACTAACTAACTCTGAAACATCACATTTTTATTCTGCAGGATCAATTATACTGGATGAACACCACACACTATGCTGCATCCCAACATCAAAATAGCACCTTAAGCACTTGCAAAATAAAATCTTTCATAGTTCTGAAAAAAATGTGCAGGAAAGGTCTGGACATCTAAATTTTTTGCAGATCACTAATAGCAGTAAAAGGATTGCCATTTTCAGGAGAACAACCATTATGCTTTTTGAAAATTGAAGTCTAGGGTATATGGAGTACAACTAAAGAATAACATTGACTGGATCAAATTCTACCCCAATGTATAGTGAACTGAGTATACTGCATGAATGATTAAGTTTCCAATATTTTCACATTTGTAAAGAGGATGGTAACATAAAAAATTAAGAGTATTTACCATTGATTGTGGGGTATAAAGTCATAGTTCTATAGATAAATTACAGGCCTAATCTGGGGTGAAAGCACAATTTAGTAGAGGAATAGAAAAGTTTCATTATGTGTGGTAAAATCATAATTTTGTACAAGAAGAGATACTCAAGACAAACCCTGGCAAAAATACCTTGATTTTTACACCTACAAATAACTGAATATTGGAAATGTTTAAACCACTACCGAGTCAACATTAGGCTGTCCCCCATTATGTTTGATGCTGAGTGCTGCAGGACCCAGTTGTAATGTAGTCATAGGTTATAAGGAATGAACCACAATCAATGAAATAGCTATTTATTTCTTACGTTCCATCTCCAGATTTAATTTAAAATTGTTCTCACCTCCAACAAGTATATTAACTCCTCTAATTTGATGAGAATGAACACTTCTGGTTGTTCCATGGAGTTCAGTGGTTGTCCAATCTTGTAAGACATACCTAAGATAATAAGAAAGAAAGAAGAACTTTGTTCACTTGATACGTTGTTGAAATTCAGCCACTGAAACTAAACATGATCCAAGAAGAGTATACCAAGTATCAGCCATCCCTTGTTGGCCACTTTAAATCCAGAATCTATCAATAGACCTATTTCCAAATAGCAACTACAATGAATTGTGGGATAGAGTTTTGGGTGTGCATCAATTTTAACAGGAGTAAAATGCCCTTGACAAAAATGAAAAACACCAAAACTCTATCCCACAATCCTTTGTAATTGCTATTTGGAAATAGGTCTATGAGCTTCCTATTCAGCTATCTTGAGATAAAAAAAGTTAACCCTTTACCGCAGTGCTCCAATCAGGGCATATTTGCGTGCCTCTGGAGTGGACGGAAAAGTGGACGTAGCATGCCCTGCATCAGCTTACATAGGCTATTGACCCCGTGACCTTAAACTATTGTCTCTCTCGTTGTTGTGCCCGAATTTTCGGGTAGCTTGTCGCAATTTTGAGCTCCTTGTGAAACAGTAAAGATGGGTGACAGCCGCGCTCTCCATATGGGTCCAAAAGGACCCAAACAATGATAAAGGGTTAAAAAAGTTTGTTGAAGTATTACCATGAGATATATAGATGTTAATGACAAACTTTATCACTCTGTAACAGCTCTCAAACAAAGGCATGGCTTGAAACATGGAAAAGGCTTTTTTGTCTGGTAAACTTAGCTAAAATCTCCTATCAATTCTATCAGCATGAATAGAGTAACAATTTCACTACATTGTAACATAAGAAAGATACCATTTAAACACCTTTGTATTTAACAATCATGCAATATATTATTGGAGACAAACATACAGAGTGTGTAAGCTACTGCAGATCTCACGCAAGACTGACTTTCACATTAAAAGATGTTGTTCATCAATACTACAATTGACCAATAGGCATTTCCTGTATTAATACCTTAGGACTCAACCAACCAATCACATAACTCCCTTCATTTCCTGTTCCAGGAGGTCCCCAAAGAATTACATAAGGGATTAATATACATCAATTAATAAACAGAAGGGACAGTCACGTTATGTTCACAAGGGTCAGAATATGACACAGCAACCTTCCACAAGCACTTTAAGGCTAAGCATGTCCCATATCTCACAGAACATAGAAAATGTTATACTTTAAAAACTTTTTGCAAATTTAATCCCCCTTTAACCTTCAACTCATGTCTCAATAAAATACAAACAGACAGTGCATAGTTAATGCATGAATACTACTCACAATCAGCAAATAAAATTAATATTGCTTATAGATGTCTCAAAATGGAGTAATTTTCAGAAAGAGAGAAATTGCAGAAAAACACACTACAGCACACAGGTGAATAAAGTCCATGATGTGGCATTAGTGTTGGCATCAGGGAAATGGGGAAAAGTTACAAAAAATACAAAATGAAATTATGATTCCTTACCTTGTCTGTGCAAATGTTTGGCAAGTTTAAAATCATTGTCTTCCCAGAGCTTCCTAAGTTTAATTAATGACTTCTCCAGGGTAAACTCTGCTATAGCTCCAGAGCATATGTTGTTGATTGCAAGACTATTCTCTGCAATGTTATAAGAGAGCAAATCACTGACTCTGTACTGTCTGCTGTTTTCATAAGTTTCTCCGATTGCAAGGAAGATAGCTCTCCAGTGTCTTGGCTGTGATAACAGGGAAACAAAAAAAAAACATTGTCATGCTTCTTGACATACATTTTACAGTTTAAACTCAGTACACTTTTACATGCATACACATAAATAGCAACAGAACCTATGAAGGCAATAGTACCACAAATCTTGTCTCTCCTACCCCAGGCATGGTTGCCACAACTGGAAAAAAAGGCTGTGGGGGGGTCGACTTGAACCAACAGGTTGAAAATTGGGCTGTAAAACTCCATCTAACTAACTAACCCAGGCAGGCATGGTTCCTGCACCTTACAAAAGAAAAATTATGGCTTTTCCATAACTATTTCATGACCTTAACATAACCATTCCATAACCAAATTGCAATATATTTGATAAATCTTAACTGGTGGATGATCATGACAACTAAATGATTAAATTTATTTACTTGTAAAATATTAAAAGACTGATCTGGGCTAAATTTCATAACTTTTCCATGACTTTTGTTATTTCTACAATATTTCAAGACTTTTACAGTCCTGGAAAATGAAAAAAAATTTCATTACTTTCCCAGGCCATGGGAACCATACTTGGGGCTTTATTTTTGAGGCTCACCTGTTGTCCCGGACAACTAATATTCCATTTAGACAACCAAAAGTTTGCTTATCTGATTGACAGTTATTTTTCTTGGTAAGAATTAAAAAGCAACTTCCTTTCATTTGATTCAAGACTATACTGCAACTCTAATCATCATAATTCACACTTAATTACAAGCTTTTGCCCACAAACATCACCTTTTTTATTCTGCTGTCAAATAAGAAGGCTAATCACCATACACTTAAATACCTCCACTTGACATCCTACTTTAGGGAGTTAATGTTAAAAATTCAAGCAGACAGGTGCTGACAGCTCAGCTCCATTAGGTGGATGTTCCCACACAACAGAGTCAATGTCCTGTCAGATTCTTGACACTTATCGTTTTGATGAAGTCCATCCTGTTACCTCCTCGGCGTCTTGCCCAAATACAGAAATAGAGGTTACTAGCCAGCGTCCTACTTCTTGCAAACTTTTCTCATTGGTCATTTGTTAGACATGAACATCACTTGTCCAATCAGGATTCCCCATCCCATAATTTGCAGACAACACTGTCTGGAAACCACCTTAGCACTTTTAAAGTTTTAGGTAACTCCCTTCCTGGAAAGGGTTAGAAATAGACAGCCAAACAGAAAGGATCAATTAAAGAAACAAGCAAAGCTCCATGGCTGTTGCTGCTGGGGCAAGCCTGCTGGACTCCACCAGGTTGACTTCCAATTCTCTTCTAACTTTGGAGTAGTTTTATAGGAACCACTTTTTTCCATTTAAAGGAAGGAAACTTGTATTGTAGAACAGAACCACCAGTCAGAGAAAGGATTTCTCTCTGATTTTGCATAAACATCAGTTAATGGAAAACTTGGTTCGAGCCTTTTCTTTCATTTTCTCTACTTAAATGTACCACCCCCTGGCTTTCATGACATGATCAGCTTAACAAAACAACACTACAAGACAAATAATGCAAAAACACACACCTAACTGAACAGCATGATAAGCACTTGCAAAACACAGTTTTGTATTTGTGATAAAATTTGTGAAAAATGTTTCGGACAACCACATTCCTTGCAGACAGCTCAAAATAAACATATGGTTGTACCAAATGATACCCATAAAATTTTCTGGAAATTGATGCCTGTAACCCACTAGGACAAATGATCAGTCAGGGAAAAGACATGGTATCAAGTTTTGGATTTAAGTATGGTACAATGGATGCATTAGACAATCAAAAGCAGTTACAAAAGATTTTCCAGAACATTTTAGCTGTTAAATTTGAAACAACAAGCAAAATTACAAAAGAAATTTCTGATCATATGTTCCCCACAATTCAATCTTAAATTATCAATCCTGATAAGGTTTGCTCAAAGGAACCAAGGGAAGAAAGAAGGTACAGTGCCAATGTGGAGAAAGTGGGGGATAGGGGATACGTGTGAAGGGATGGGGGTTAACTGACTGACCTTGAGAGCATCACTGGATAGTTTAAGGAGAAGAGGCAGATCTTGTTTGAAGTCTGAAAGCATCTTATACCAAAATGCTAGAACAGCATCAGATTGAGGAAGATGTTGTTTAAGTTGACCTGCTGCTCGCTGCCACTCTGTTATTTTGTCGATGGCTCTTTGAACATCAAACTGGAGAAGCAACAAAAGAGATTACAGATAAACTGAGCAGATAGAAGTTTCATAAAAGGAAAGAGAAATAAACGCTACAAAAATTTAAGAGAAGGAAGGAGGGCTATCTCTTTGGTGTTAGAAATAGATGCATTCAAAACTTTATATCAAAGGCAGTTTAAACTTATCTCAAAGAATGAATGGTAACTTTATTGACCAAAAAAGTTAACAAAAAGTAGCCAATGCCATGGTGTCATTTGAAAGAAGTACCTAGGCCCTTTTTTGTAAAGAGTTTCAATTGAAACTGTTCAATAAAGGGTAACATTTGACCATAAAGGGAAAATGCAGTCACGCCAATTTGAATTAGTGTAGTAGTCTTCATTTGTTTTAAGAACTGCTTTGGAAAATCAAGTGAGAATATATTCTCTCTTTTGCTCCCAAGTTGTGAAATTTACTAGGTGTTATTGTTTTGTTTGGATTGAATATGGAACATTGAAACATGCAAGTACTATGAAAAATACTTTGAAGAAAAATAATAAAATAATTGTGAGATTTGGTATTTGTTTTAAAGTAAGTTTGGGGCAGTTGCTCTAGCCCTCTAAGTTTGAAATGCCATGTAACTGACACATTGAATTTGAATTTAAGATCAATCTTAACCCTTTGTCACAAACAAGACCTAGCATATTTTCACCTTTTTAAAGACTTTCATTTTCCAGTCTTCAATAGCTGCTGTAGATGCCTCTAGATACTTCCAGAGTTCAGCTCTCACTCTCATGAGGGACAACATCTTGTTCAATTCCGTTACATCATATGTTTCACCTAATATCTTCTTCCGGCATTCATTGCACTTTGTTATCTCAGCCTGAGCATGGTGAAACTGATCAAAAAGCTGTGAGGAAAAGAAAGGAGAAAGTACAGTAAACAGGATATAAACATTTCCATATAACAGCAGAGATTGGGATTGTAGGATAAGATTAAATTCATCAGTGCTCCTTCAATCTTCCTCTCCGAGTAAATGAGATCCCTGTTAGGTAGACACATCTTGCTGGTATGTCACACAAGTGACAATAATCTCCATGCTGCTAGAACTGAATAGGAAATTTAGCAAATGTTACCCCAGAAAAAGGCGTTTCCTCGGGTGAAGCTTGTCTCTGTAATTGCTGCATTAAAAACCTTGTTTAAACCAAACTTGTTGCTCTATTGAACAAATAGTCTTTGAAGGGGGCATACGTCTTTAACTTTATTGATCTCAAGATACCTGAACAGGAAGTTCTGTGATAGATTCTGGATTATTAGTTGCCAGCTTGAGATGGACAAAACTTGCTATTGGCTTCTAGTGTCATAAAAAGTAATAAATTTACAAAAAAAAAATACCATTGAGACCACAGAAGGAAAGCTTGTATCTTGAAGCACTGATTTTCAATCCACCTTATTACATACAGCTGTATATTCATAAACATATGTATTGGGACTATAGGGTGCTTTGACGTGATGTCGCATGTGGGTAGCCACGCCTACTGCCAGGCAAAAATCAACAGCCATCACATCAGTTGACATCTTCTTCTCAGCTAGCTATACCTACTGCACTAGCTTTTGCATGTCTAAGCTTGTTTCATCAGTGAAAGCACTCTATAAAACTGTAAGAGCCAGCATCTACACTTACAACATTATGTAAGTTGTCATTGTTGTGAGCATTATTTTTTCTACTGTTGAAAATCCTGTTACATATTCATAAGGTTGTCATCCATTCAACTTTCATCCTGACAATCTGACTTTTGAGCATGTTGTTCTCTGCTTGGGTTCACACTGTGCCTGACATTTAATATTCCTCTATTCTATTTTCAGAGATGATTTCTTTTTTAGACAAAGCAATCCAATTTCTATGATCTAATAGAGCACCAGGAAGGGCTGTTTTGTGCCATTTAAAATATTCTTGTATGCAATGTGCCAAGTCATGGTGTTGCTCTGCTTAGATAGCAGCTAAAAATGTCCTCTTTTTCTGTTATCATGGAACAGCCACCCTACAGACAATGCCCTTGAAGAGAGAGTTTGAATACATGTAATCAACATCAAAAAGTGTTACAGAAGAGTCACTTATCTAACAGGGAGGTACAGGCAGTAGGGCACAGGAATGCATATGTGACTTGACCCTGCCCCTAATGAAACATACCTTCATAACACTTGCAAGAAGTCTGGTTGATTTTTGTGTAGGGTCCAGATAAATTCCACTTGTAGCTTCTGTGAACACCTGCACAGCCTTTGCCATGTATTTCTACAGAAAAATACAATACATTAAAATTTGTTGTATCAATTATTATTCAGTATTCATGCATTCACTCATTTAGTCAAAATTTTTGAGCCAGAAAAAAAATACTAGAAGTTTAGGCTTATGGTCAAAATGAAAGAAAAAAGTCTCATTTTCAACCATGACAAGCCTATCCAAAATGAAACTATTGACATATAATAAATTCATTCTTAACTGAGGTGTGGGAAAATAGCAGCTACTTGTTTTGCTACAAGATTTGAAAAGTACAACAGTAACATTACATGACCAGTGAAAGTCATGTATTTTACCTGGAAAGTAGCATCTAATTCCTGTGTTTTGATAGGCATCTGGGTGTGTACAAATTCTGCTGCATCTTGAAGCTGAAGAAGAAACATTTCCCAGTTTTGCCAAACCTGCTCCTCATGTTTTTCTTCTTCTTGGGTCAAAGATCGATAGCTTAAACGGATTACCTGCATCAGAGACAAAAACGACAGATGTTTGGACTGAAAAATGCCATTTCATCATCAATGGTGCCTTGATATTTGTCAGAAGACAGACAAGGAGCAAGATATAAAGACCATAATCTACAAGACTAGGTTAAACGGCTGTATGCCTCTCAGAAAAAATGACCCAAAAAAGCTTGAAACAAGCTGAAAATAAAAAAAACAACATACTTCACATCACTAAGGATGTTAGAACCAGTCCAAAAGGGAGTACAGATAGTCAAGCAAAAGATTTCCAGATCAGTAATGCAAGATAAAGGCTAGAGGTCGAAAACACATGTCCAAACTGCAAGCCTGCCAGACAGGTATTGTTAGGTAATTAGGGGAAATATTATGTATATGGGAGGTAGGAAGGATACTTTATGCGAACACCTGTCAGATTTTGTCGTTCTTCGTATTTCTAGCCCCATTTAAGCTTAATACTTTTTAGAAATGGATCATATTTGATGGTACTAAGCGAGAAAAGAAGGCATTCCCTTTAGGATGAAATGGGTAAGGAGGAGTAAAAGTAGAGAAATAAATCTGTCTTTCTTCTACTGAACTGACCAAGTCCCAAGATGATCTTCCTCATTACAAAATTAGCAGTTGAAGTTGAATGTAATGAGCAGATTTCAATGGCAATAACCTTCACAATTTTGGAGACCATTAAAATCCTTAAAATTATATGTTATTTTAGCAATATACCTCCCACTTTTTCTTCCTGATTTTCCTTATTTCTGACTAGATTTTCTGCAAATACCACAAATTAGGAATTAGGTGGAGATGGACTATCTAAAACCCACAAATGTACTTGTGGATTTACGAAATTACTTCACTAATTACTGCTAGGATAAATGAATTCTGGCAAAAATTGCATTTTCAGTATACCAAAATGACTACATGAACTCATTCATCACTATATCAATTTGCGACAAACAATGTGGGCATATGAGAGTTTCAAATTAGTCTGACAACAGTCTACTGACCTCAAAAAGAGATTTAATATAGTCTATTTCTTTCTGTAACTCTGCCATCTTGTTCTTGTAAGTGTTATACTGCTGGGCGTAGTCTGCAAATGCTGCTGTATCAGGATTCTTCTCTTTCATGTCCTAATAAAATTATGCAAAGAGGTTTCTTCTCTTAAAGTGGACGGCCACCAAAAATCTCCCAGATAAATTAAATGATTGTTAAAGCTATGAAAAGAAATTCCTCTTTTTATAATTGCACTACATTCAACAATCTTCACGATAAAGTTAATGGCTACAAAAATTATGCTAAAATGTTTCTTTTCTTCAGTTGGACTACAAACAATAATCCCCATGACAAAGTTATGGGTTTACACGTATGCATAGAAGTTACAGCCAATTATCTTTCTGTTAATTAGTACAAAAATTATTTCATTTGGAACACCACCAATAATATCATTGACAAAGATAGTAGGTATAAATACCAAAGTAGTATGCAACTTTTTTTTGTAATATTTATATCATCATTTTTGGAATACATTGCACTATCTATGTGAGAAATATTTTAAACTTAGCAACATTATCAAATCCTTTAAGAAATGTTTGCAAAAATATGTTAAGAGTGTATATACAAACAAACTGATCACATAAAATCTTTCATAAGAACTTAGAACAACAAAACTCTATGCAATATAGCACTTAACATAAGGCTAAATTTTCAAGTAAATGATGCTAAATGACTGGGTGAAATCTTTGAAAGATATTTTTCTAATTAAGAGTGCATTAGGCTGAGAGTCAGAAGTCCAGCTACAAGTGGTAGAGAGTTCACATATCCCCATCACTGCAGTTACAATTTTTAAAATGGAGGAGTGAACCCGTTTAACATTTGAGTTGAAAAAAATTAAATACTCTTTAATCTACAACCTCCTCTGAAATGTGTGGAATGTGTACCTTTTGGTGGTAATGCAGGCTAAGAAAAAGTACAAGCCTTCTAAACTCACCGAATTGCAATATCACAACATCACATAGTTATAAATACTTACAGCAATAACACCTTTAATCTCCTTTGTAAAAGCACCAGCAAAAGATAATGCTTCAGATGCTGTAAAATTTAACAAATCTTTAAACGCTGCATCTAAGGGTGGAACCAGGTCAGTCTGAATAGATTCACAGTCAACTAGAAACAATGCATTGTTGGTGACAAACAACCTGTCAACATTTCTGACCCTCTCTGTCCAATCTCTGATCTCTGCTAGTTTAGCCTTCATAAAGCAAAGTTAAAGAAACATTTGCACAAATAAAAAAAAAATTTTAACACTAAGAATTATTTTTTCAAAAATGCAGGCATTCCATTTTTAGCTGAAAAAGATATAAAATGTAAATGTTATTTCACTACACTACAAACTACTTCATGAATGGAAACACTAGTTCTCGATGAAATTCATTTCTGTTATTGAAGGACGGGTGAGGGTGATGCTTTTTTCAAAGACAAAACATTTAATAGGGGAATACAGCCACAAAATTAATCAGTTCTGTTGGAGTTCCAACAAGCAGTATGACTTTTTTTTTCATATCAAAATATAACAATTTGTCTAAAGCTAGCCACACAATACACAACTTTGCACATGGCAACTCAACTCGATCATTGCTGCAAGTGTGATTGGCAATGTTAAGACCATTTTAAGTTGCACCAACTTCAGTAGAGAAGAACTAACACGTTGGTTCTTCCCAACTGAAGTCGGCGCAATTTAAAACCGGTCTTGCAACTGCCAATCGCAGTCATAAGCTCACATACATTACATGACTGTTGGAAATCCAATGATCAAGTTGAGATGGGGTGTGCAAAGTCTTGTAAATGTGCAACTAGCCTTAGTGCACAGTTCAACTCTTTGTAGAACATCAAAAATGGAATGGTCAAAATCTATATCATTCACAAAAGCAGCACTTGATAAAATGGTACATGGCAAGTAAACAATGATCTATTAAAAAAATGCATTAAAAAATGATAACATAGTAAATCAACTTTACTCTGTTTGAAGGAGATGGAAAGAAAGGCTGAACTGCCTTTTGGAGTAATTTAGCGAAGTCCTCAGAGGAAGGTCCTCTGGAGAAACAGATGACTGTTTGTTCACACAAACATTAGACAGTTGCTAAATACTTTTAATGAATATACATTCCCAAATTTTAAGATGACATTTATTTTATTGGAAATCGGCCATTCAATTTACTTTAAGTCCAATCCAGATTTCATTTTTCAAAAACACTCTTGCAAATTCCTGTGAAAATATTTAATTTACTAGTGACATGTTCCCATATTTGTACTTATATCTGTCCATGGACAACTTTTCTGCAGCAATAACGTGTAAATTGTTTGAAGTACAAATCAACTTGAATTTAAAAATACACCACAGAATCCTCATATTTATTCACATCACAACTACAGTGAATTCGCATTCCGGGTTATAACAGAGACATTAAAAATGGAACCTGCTGCCATTGTGCATGGCTGCTCCTCATAAGTGGTGGAGTAGGGAAAATCCAGTGGAGAAGTCCGTAATTGCCACTACATTAAACCATAAGTTATAAGTTACCCTACCTATCCTAAGCTAACCTAACCTAACTTAACCACAAGTACAGTGATCACAGTACAAAGAAGTCCTACCTCAATACTAAAGGCCTGGGCCCTTCTCCATGATTTGGCTGACTCTGTAGTCCATGTCTTCACAAAAGTGTGAATTTCGGTCAACCAAGAATGCTCTTCACAAAATGCATCCACATCAGCCATAGCCGAATCCATCAAAGAAATCTGAGTGTGGCGGGATGCTCTGACTTCTTCACTGCATTACATCAGGAAAATTATGTAAGAAATTCATTGCAGTGCTCCTGAAGGGTGTTTTACTACCATGATATTAGGACACAAATAAAATATGCTAGTTTTATCCATCACTGGTTGACAACTATTTAAATGAGTTGAGCTATAGACGAATCCGATTAGCGCTTGTTTTTAGTGACTGTAGGCCGCCATTAGTGGGGTCCATCAGCGTAAATCCGTCTTTATTTATTGTTTAAATGAATTTCAAAGGCTCATATTTAGTGAAATTGGAGAATTTAAGATACAAATTAGTGTACAACCATCCATGATAGAGGTAAGCAAGGAAATCGAAAGATTAAAAGGTGATGGACCCCAGTTATGGCCGACTGAAATCAGACCATCACTTGCTGTCCGGATTCGTGTATAGTTGAATTGTAATGCAGATACTGGTGATCAATTTCATCACTGATTTTAAGCAACCATCTCACTACAATGAATTCAGATTGGATTTTTATCCAATTTGGTGAGTTTTTATTAAAATCTACTTCATCTCTGGTTGGAAAAGCCCAAAATTTGCCACCCTGAGTAAATACATGACTTGTAATGAAGGACCACAGAAGTTTGCACTAATTATTTTGCTATTTCACATCCACACACAGCTTCTATAAGATTATGTGTTTCCCATAATAGCTGTCTCTCAGTGTGACATCACCGCAAAAAATCAACAGAGCAATATTTTTCAGAAACCCAACCGATTTTTAGAGGCATGTTTGATAAATGCTGTCTGTAAAATGACATCATGAAATAATTAGATTACACTTCATTTCCATAGTCCTCTGTCACAAATAATGTTTACACAGAATGGAAAATTTTGCCAAATTTTTCCCTTTTCTACAAGGGATGGAGAAGTTTTCAAACTTAAACTCACACAAATTGAACTGCACTCCAATCCGAAAAGGCTGTGGTGTGAATCCCGCTTAAGGATAAAACTATCAAGACAAGGAGATGGTCATGTTTCATCAAGTGTTGGTCTTGAAGTACAAAAGTTGGATCTTTATATTGAGCCTTTGGACAAGATGTTGATACCTTAAATGATGTCTAGGTTGCAAGTAGCGCCAAGTGAGGTGACTGCTTACCATTTGCAGCAGCTCACAGCTGTGTCAGACCTGGATACTCTCAGACAGAATCTGGTAATGTGAGCACTTCTTTTGTGTATGATTGCAAACTAAACTAGAAAGACCAAAGGCTTTGTGTTTCCTTGCCAAAAGAAAAATTTGGAAAATTTGGCTTTTTCACCTCAGGTGACAGGTGATGACCTTGCTAATTTTTGGGAAATTCTACTTCTAATAATTATAACAAAGACACAAATAGTATCAGTAATATTTTGTTGCATATAATTAAAAACATATTTTTGAATATACTCACTCTTGAGATAGCCTTTGTAGTAAATTGCCATGAGAGAGTGGGTTGTACTGTCCCACCATCCTGTTACCAATGACAGCTAGGTCAGACTGGCTGACACCAGGTAAACAGTATGAAGGTGTTGCTACTCCCATGTTATCTCGTGACTTTCTCGGACGCACTGAATGGGTAAAATAAAACAAACATGATTCCTGTTATATATCCTGTTCGAGATTTTACTAATGTATCAAACTTGACAGTGCTAAGCTAGAATGCAAGAATTTCCTATCTTACGAACTGCATAGGGGTGGTGACGGAAAATTGCAAAAGCAATACTTGTTCCATTTTTATTGATTAATGATGAAATAAGAGCATGCCTTGTTACTAAGTAGGAAGACATGGTAAGTGCCATGTCGGGTAATCAAGGGGTGTGTTGATCCGAATGGTTTGGGGGTGTTCTTTTCCAACTGATGATGATGCTTCACTTAAGATTGTGTTTACAGGCTGTCATGTTATAACTCCTCATTACATCAGGGTGTCAAATGTCTGAAGGTTGCAAATCACTGCTTTTATTAGAACATTACCAATCATGAATGGCATAAATAGTACTTGCAAGAACAGCTACATCAATCAGTGTGTAACTCCAAAACTTGATGTCGCAAATTTCAGTTAAAACTTTTCAGTTCTAGTTAGCAAGATTTCATTTTTGCAAAGATTAGCAGAAGAAGTAAAATATGTAGAGCTTAATAATGGCATAGGGGCTCATATAAAAGTAATTACTGACAAGTATTCATATCACACAATGTTGTAAGGTACTAACAACATGTATCCACACAAGGATGCATGTTGCATGATTCTGCTTACTAATTATGACCAGTGGCATAGCCATGGGGTGGGGGTGGGGGTTAGAACCCCCCATAACCCAACCTTGCAGTGCAAAAAACGCCTAAAATAGCGGTTTTATCTCTCTATCCTTAGACTTTTCTCTCATTTCATGACACCAAAACCCCTCATGACACAATCCTGGCTATGCACCTGGTTATGATACAGGGATGCATGTTTCATGATGCTGCAGGCTAGTGATGACATCCATACGATGTACTTACCACTTTCTGACAGTTGAGGTTCCTCTAGCTGAATGGCTACCCTTGATGGGTCTGGTGTTGTACCAGTTCCTGTTTCCTGATAGTCATCACTAGTATTAGACACAATAGAAGAAAGTTTTCATAGGTTGTAAATGTAAAACTATATCACCAGCCACCACACATTTTTAAATAAATGTGACTGTTCACCATGTGCTGAGATATTTGAGGGACACTTTATTTCAAAACATCTAATATTTAAGCTGAAACTATGAAAACAACATTAAACATTTTGAACAGACTTTACCAGATAAGAAATGCTACTACTTCCACCCACATTAAGTCTCTTGACGAGAAGTAGTGTTAGTAAAGTGTAATGTGTGCCAGCACAAACTTGTTGCCCCTGCTACCATGTCCAACCCTTCTGTTTCAAAATGAAAATAAAGATTACAGTGTAATGTATATCTAACCTTTCCATCCCAGATGCTTGAAAAATGCACTTGGCTACCTGGTGATTTTTGCCTGTCATATCAGGCATACAGCAAGTATTAAATAAAGCACAAAGATCATTTTGTACCTTTGCATTATTCACCTATGAAAGTTTAGGAATCTTCTAGTGAACAACACAATGGAAGAAATGTAACTGTATTCTTTAATGAATAGGCGTGACGTTAGTCACAGAGGCTGTCAGGATATACTCTCTCTTGTGCAGGGAGAGTGACTTGGGGGATTCAAATTCTTTCCTTAGAACGTAAGTAAGCAGTAAGAAGCAGTTTAAGACCTCATCAAAGTAACCTACCCATTCACATCAGGTGTGTCCGGTGACACGAGTCCTGTGGTCAATTCTTCCATCGGTTTAGCCATCTCTGTTATAAGTGCTGGGATGTTGTCCAAAGTCTGATTCAAACTTTCCCTAAATTTTTCCTTTGATGGAAACAATGTCAATGTATCTGTAACAGAAAAAAAGGAAAAGTGAGGAATGTATACATGTTAATTTTTGGTTAGGATGGGAGGCAGTGAGTGAATATATCTTCATGCACATTTATTTATGGAGGAGGAACAGTAACAGGGATGTAGCTATGGTGTAGAGGGTTACCTATAGCCAGCACTCACAACTGCCGACAACTACTAGCTGAGGAAAATACACATGTTACTGGCTGTCACTTGTGCACATGTGCAATCAGAACTCTCCTACAAGCTGAAAGGGGAACTGTAATATAATATATGAGAAATTTCCAGAGCCCTACAGGGTCTCAAAATATTGACAAATATAATCAAGCTTAAAGTGATAATGGGAGTTGTGGTGAATGAGATTCCTTTTTCAACATCTACAATAACTATACTCTTAATTCTAGACTAAAGGTACAATTGAACTAAACAACAACAACTTAACAACTAAACCAGTATCATATATATGCTTTTCTTCATTCTTTGTGCTTATAGATTTATATTTCTCTATCAGGCACTTACGCTTGTTTGTAAAAATAAGTTTTGCAGTGAAGAGAGCATCACGTTCACAGTCAGGCCCAGCAGCCATGGAACCATCTATGAATGTACAGACATTGACCCTGGTCAACGCCAACAAATGGGAGACTAGGATTTGATCCACGAGGAGGACGAAGTTACCAAGGCAACTGTAAGATGAGGAAATGAGACATTTGTTGAAGGGAAGAAAGTAAAGCAGGATATGAGTAGAAAAATATCAAATATAAGTGATAGAAGGGTGGTTATAATCGGGCAGTGAATAGACCTATTTCCAAATAGCAAGTACAAAGGATTGTGGGAATGAGCTTAGGTAAACACTGTTTTTGTCAAAGCCACTTTACTGTTAGAAAAACCAACACATACCAAAATGTTAACCACAATCCACTTATCATATATAAAGTGTCTATCACTCAGACTCATCATTTTTAGGCAAATCATAATTTAATCATGGAAAATACGCAGTAACAAAAATTATTAATTTCTCTTTAAGGAAAATTTCAATAAAAATTAAAAGAATCAGATTGATCATCAAAGGAAATAGATGATGAGTACCTCGCTTCCTCCTGTGCTTCTGCCAGGTTCTTCTCCCTTTGTTCTTTCTTTTGTCTTTGGACAAAAAGTGACTCTTTAGAACTGAAAAGGGCAGTATATAATACAAAAACACTTGAAGAAAGAATTAAGCATATAGTTAATATTTATATATGTGAAAGAGGGACTAAATGGAAGCTTCATTAAATTGTGTAGATTAATCTACACAATTTGATGAAGCTTCCATTCAAACCATGTATTTCTCTAGATATCAGCAAATGAAGTTACTAGATTTGTTTTTTAAAGTGATCTTGAGGGCAGCAGAGCTTATGTCACTTCCTCACATTGACAAGGAGTGCTTTGTTTCATTTTTTCTGGTCTGTTGTGTTAAACTTGAAGGTAAGAAGGATAGGAATTCTGCAGGGGAATATAAAGCTTGTAAAGCTCTCATGCCAGCACATTCTAATTACATGGCATTGTTGAGCAGAAAATGGGTTGTAAAGTTTAAAGAATAAAAGACTACTCATAAAATGAAAATAAGATGTCACTTTTTGTTGAAAATGCAACAACTTCACCTGCTCTTATCTTGAAAACCAAATATGGGATCTCAGATTTCCCCTGTAACATATCAAACATCTTATTCAACCTTGACCCTCTCTTTTAAACTACAGTGCAACCATACCATTGCACTGTAGTTTAAAATGAATTTTTATTTAATGTATACCCATCTCTCATGTTCAATATTTATAAGCTATTCATTTACAATATGATACAAAAAACAAAATGCACTTGGCAGAAAAATCTTCCTGTCTCTGTCACACACTAAATTTTCTGAAACCTTCAGAAATTAAAGATTAAGCTATTTTAGCAGCAATCTGAATAGAACTTGAAATTTTTCTTTGTTTGATTTAATTATTCTACCTCGTTCACATAATTTCACGTATTTATCAATTCTAAAGAGGCACTCTCTCGGGCTCTGACCCTTTCTAGACGTCTGTCAATGTCTAATGTTTGTTAAGATTTCCAAAAGTTTTTGTGTTTTGACACACCTCTCTGTCAGAGATGCCAACCAATATGGTTTTCCCGTATTTTGTACGAATTTTTGTAGTAAATATGGGAATACGCTTTCTCCTGTAAAAATAGGGAAATACGATGGCTAAAGCACTGTGATAAGATCTCTAGTAAATTAACAACTTAAATACAGTAAAAGTGTGACTGGAGTTATAGGGGTCACATTATCATGACCCAACCTGCACTGCTTGCAGTACAAAGTATAGTACCTTCCTAGTATATCCTAGTATACACTGGACTGCACAAGCACATCCACTTACACAATACTACCTGCATGCTAGTTGTGCTATTAGAGTACTGCGTTCTTACGTGCATCTCTGGAGCTGAGCTAGCTAGCTCTACAATACAGTATTGTGCGTGTCAATGTGTTAACCATACTTAGCATACTGTGATTTACTCGATGGAATACAGCACACAAACTGCTCATTATGGATGAGTTAGGACATTGTTATTTGTTTCAAAAACAATGAAATTATGCTGACCAAGCCAGGGAAGCTAAGGAGTATTGGAACAAGTAGAACCCAATGCACTGTAAATATGTGGATAAAGCTGAAATTTGTAGCTAACGTTAAGCCTAACATTAGCCTAACAAGTTACGTTAGTTGGTCTAACCTTAGGCCTAACGTTACGTGTTTTAACTTGTTTTTTTTCAATAGATTCAAGAGAATACACTTTTGATGTCCAAAATACACTTTTTTATGTATAAAAATACTGGAAATCATTTTTGAAAGTTGGCATCTCTGTATCATGCACATGACCCAACATTTCATAGACTTTAGCACATTTAACTGTAAAATATGACAGAATCATGCTCCACCTGATAGGATACTTTGACTTACAATTTGGAGAACTTTGACCACTCCTGAGTCACAAATTGGACATACATGACGCACATTTGACTCGCCACTGCCCAGGTGTTAGAGGGTACATCTTTCAATAAATAAGTACATTAATCTTGAAATGTAAAAGTTAGTATCTTGATATGTTTTTGTGGAAAGAACAAAACAAGTTTTAGTAGAAGTAGTACCAGGTACTGACAGTTTCGTTAAGAAATAATACTATAAAAATACACTTACAATACAGCTTTATCCTGTTTGGTCTGCCTTTCACAAAATTTAAGCTTATCAAAAGAGTCTTTGCAGGTTTTATCCATTATAAGCCTACAAAACCTGATGAAGATAGAAAATTTAACTTTGTTACATCAACTTAAATGAACAGCAGTCACAGATATGGTCAAATATCAATAAAACATAGGAAACAAAACATCCAGTAAATCTATGATGACAAGAACGAGGAATACACTTTTAAATCAGCTCATTGAGTTTGTTTATGAAATTCAACAATTTTTCCAAACCTGTTAAGTATTCTTCACACACTAATAACTTAGATGATCCCCAGCACCTTCATACAGATAATTGTTGCATGATTAAAAATTCAATTCAGTTTTCAAAAGTTTGTGAGCAGACACTTTTTTCAAATTACACATAGCTATTACAATAAAAAAATAATAAAATGCTACGTTTCACAAAACTATTGGACAGGAAACCTAACTTATGATGCTAATTTAGAGCATTTTTTAGTCACCCACCAACACAACATACCAGTTAAAATACTGATATCAGCTCAAAATGCCCCCTGAATGTTTCATGTTTAGCAATAATATTGTAAAGTAGTGGCTGAAATGACTGAGGTTCACATTAAATTATAACATACACAGGCAAGATATTATTTAGCATGATCTGCCTTTCACACCACTATACAGTGACTGAAATCCTGATGTAGCAAATTTGAACAATACATCAAAATACGTAAACACTGCAGTCCCTGAAAAGGTTAAATTCCCCATTAAATATTAATACTCACTTGAAGAATTTTCCAAGGATAAGCTTGCCTTCCCTATATTTTTTCAGTACTGTAAAATCAAACTCTGAAAGTGCAAAGCAGTGGCTGAAGGAGAAAAAAAATACAAAATGTATTTTTTGAAGTCTGAATGAAGGAGTAAATAGTTCTAAAACTTTAGCAAAATTCTAATCCTACAATATACCCCCCATCAACATTTTACATAAGTAATTTATTTTAAGACTGCCAACCTCACTCTTTCATAGCAATATCATTCACTGAAGTCCGAATGTTTTATTGCTGGCATATACTTTGGATTGAGGGTGGCCCAACTGCAAGGCATAAGCACTGACCTCAGACATACCAACATTTACATCCAGAAATCAGGGAGGTTTTACACCGGAATCAGGGATATTTTTTAGAATTACATGCAACTCAATGGGGGAAAAACTTTCTTGAATCAGGGAGATTGTCACATTTGCTAGTTGGAATGGATGAAAATCCTTGAATTTTCAGGGAGCCTCCCTGAGAATCTGGGAGAGTTGGCACATCTGTGACCTGCAGTTGGCATCTATTAAAGGGAAAGGGCCTCCTCCTCCTCCCCTTTCAGAAAGTTTTGAATATTTAGGTCCACCCAGATGCAATCTGGTGCAACATTAAGCATCATTTGAAGCAAAGTTTTGCTCCATAACAAAATAATTATTTTCAGAGTTCAATTATGGGAAGTATGTGTCCTCCCCCCCCCCCTCCCCCACACACACTCTGACTGAACCAATGATCATGTTCCTGTTAAAGTCGTTTCAAAACACTGCACACAGTAAACTTCAAAACATTTGAAACCATGGCCACCACTAAGGCTGATTCATAATTCAAACTATTCCAATGTTTGTAAAATAGAAAATACAAATGCAACATTCATGCACTGTATTATTGTTTCTGTTCAACAGTATTTTGAAGTACACATTGGCCTGAGCACTAAAACACTCTGGGACATGGCTTGAAGAAAACTTTAAAGCTCCATACATGATCATACATTTTATCACAATCATCATCATGTACCTGCGTAACAATGCCAACTGACAAACTAATGACAATGTGGATCACTCTCACAAAAAATTTGAATAATGTCCAACATGTTTGGTGTTGGTATTGTTAAAGTATTAGTGGCATGTTTCATCTTTTTACAGGTGTTTGTATCATGATGTTAGTGGTTAGTTAGTTAGATGAGGTTTTATGGCTCAGTTTTAAACAACTGGATTTGAGTCAGGCCGGCCATGGCCTTTTTCCAGTTATGTCTCACTGGCTTGTTTTTTTCTACTCCCATTTCTTTTGCTGAGTACCAAGCACAATGGCAGTGGGTTCCACTTTTGAAGTCTTCAGTATGACCTGGCCAGGAGTCAAACTCTGCACCTCCCGGCTGCAAGTCCATGATGTTAATGAACAAAAGTATGATCATTTATATGGGGCATACGTGATCAAAGAATGAAAAAAAACAAAATGAAATACAATTCTGCCAACATGTCCAGTTTCTTGTGATACTCCTTTCACTTCCTTTTTTACTTCTTACATGTTACCAATTTTTTTATAGCATAATACAAAGGTGTACTATTTCAAACATGAGGAATTTTGTGTCCTATTAGATATTTCACCTGAGTCCCCACAAAAAGGGAGGTTTGGTAGGGTAATTAAATTTTACCCGACTTCCTGCTTTACTCATTCAAGCATGCTACAAGAAACCACAAGCTTGATAAGAGAAAACTAGCAGAAGATTTAAACAAAGGTGGAATGATATGGTGCAGATGTGCCACTGTTTGTGAGGTGTGAAAGGCAAGCAGTGGGGGAACTTCTTATCTGGTTTTTGTTGAACTTCGTTCACTGAAGCAAAAAGGTGTGGACAGAGTTTTTATAGGCAGGGAAATTCAACAAGAAGTTTGAAAAAAGTATTGACTGTTGACTTACTTTGGTTCTAATGGTAGAAGTTTTAACAAATTCAGTTCTTGCAGTAGTTTTGAAATTTGAAGCAGGGCTGTTCCAAACCTTGGTATGGACTGAAGCAGCCTTGACTCCACTTTATGACGAGTGCTGCTGAAATCACTGAACTTCTGATTAGATCTCCATCTGACAAATATACATGAAATATACATTTATTCATATAAAAACTGTAACTTTAGCAAAAAATGTTCAAGAAATCTACTCTTTATGAATGAAGGAGAAGCTGCCACATTATCACCTCAGCATGAGGTGCAAATCACTGATGACCTCTGAGTTAGCTCTGTGTTAACTTTTCTGCTCAATAAACATTTCAGTCACTCCACACAGTGCTTCTACGAGAGGGTTTGTTTACGCAGGAAACTAGGCTTTTTTGACTGAGCAGGCAAATCCCAATCCTCTCATAGACTTCCGCGGGATTTACACAGTGTTGGAAGAACATCTGGATTTTCACGGCACGGAATACAGAACATGTATACACCAGATAATTCACTGTGTGCCTGAATGGCACATGTTGAGCACACACATAGTTGTTTAAACCAGAAAGGCCCAGCCTCTCCAAATGTTCCTTTAGCCATATGCAAAGATTGACATCATTTCTTCCAATCTGTTACTTTGTGATTTTCAGATGATTCTAAATTATAATGTATTTTAACATTTAAAAGTCAGATAATTGTAACATTCTGATTTTGATGGGTTAAAAGATGAACAGAAACAGAATGGTTTGCATGCCACTTTCACAAAGATTTGAAAATTAAGGACACTATATCATTCTCATACTCAAAATTACAATTATATATGTCAATCTGGAGTCTTCAATGAGTTGAGTGGCTTCCTGACCATGAAATTCACACATTGTAAGCATTTTCTTCAAGCAAAGTAAGAATACATTAAAAACAACAAACCTGGCATAGAAAATGATACAACTATGCATAGATATAAGTCCCTGACTTACCCCTTTGGCTACAGAAGGGGGTCCATTCCGCCATACTGAACTATGTATTTTATTACGTATACACAGTACGTATGTACCAGTTTCGCAAAATACTACCTTTTTGTATGGACGCTGCCATATTTGCACTCCCTATTCCCCAAGAGGCTGCATATGTGTTAAATGTCTCTCCTCTTCAGGCCTATTCGTGTCCAAAACATGATTACACACCATAGATTTATAATTAGCTATGCCAAAACACAGCTGAGTGATGTGGTTTCGCAGCGAAACCATGGGTATATAGTGATAGTAAATTATGGTTTCACAAGGAAACCATGGGTAGTGAAGGGGTTACTTAAGAAAGAGTTACAATCAACACAGCACAAATGTAATGGAACAAAAACACACCTTTGAAAAGCTTTCCGTACAAGGAAATACTTGAAGAATGGAATCTTCATCAATGCACTCCATAACACTGCCTCTCTGTGCCAATCATAGAGTGCCATACTTTCGGCAGGTTGACCTTTGACCTTGTACATGATTCCAAAGCATGAAACAGTCCAATGCTCATCAGGGTTAGCCTGTCATTAAAAAAAAAAACAGAAATAAAAAAAACTATTTAATTAATTCTGCAAAAATGCACTTGTAGAGGAAAAGCCCATTAAAGACTGATGGAGCTATCCAAAAAAGGAAAAATAAGAGACCCTGAAATCCCTGTAGGTATGTTTTTTTTGTTACATTAAACAATCAAAAATGTATTTTCTCTGATAAGGAAAACAAAATTCTAAGAACAAAAGAAAACATCTTTTTTAAACAAAATTTTGGAATCCTTGAAAGAAAATTTCGTTTTCAAGACTTTCTTTTTAATTCTTCTGAAAAAATAACAATAAAAGTACAGATTTCAGGGAGTGTGTTTCCGAAGGTTATTGAAACATTATGTCACTTCAGGTTTGACTATCACCAAGCAAGGGGTCTTGCTGCAAGGTATTGTCATTTAGACCATCCACCCTGACTAGTGATGTATTATAGTTTTATTGTGAAGTCATGAATCACACACATGAAGATTTTCAACTGTTGTTACACATCCATGTTCCTCTGGAGCAAATTCCTCGTCCCGAACAGTCGGGGGGAAACATAGTCCTGCATGTACAGCATGCACTATGGTGATCAAACCCACCCATTGTTACTTACCACATGCATTCCTGAACAAGAAATAGGTTTAGCACATTAATATCCAGTCACCACCTTGAAATAATGTTCAGAAACGTACTAGCACATGTCACTTCCTGAATCCTTTGCTTCCTTCTTTTTTCTAAGAAAACTGTTTTTAGCTTTTGAGGTAAAATTTTTTGGCAAGTCTTTCATTTTTAAAATTTGGCTTGATGTGGGATTTCAGGAGCTTGGACATATATTTTTTTTTTCAAAATTATATGATCTTAGGATAAGGGTACTGGTGGGTTCTATGGTTCTATTGTCTTCTATAGAAGTCACAATGGCTTTTTTGTGGAGGGGGGGGGAGAGAATTCATGCATGATTTACATAATCAGGGGAAGACACACTCACAAAGATATAACTGAGGTGAAAAAGTCACAACAAATAAATCTAAGTCTAACAAATCCCACAGACATGCAGTCTTGGAGCAGGGACTCTTGTTAGAAATGGAGAAACAACATTCTATGATCTTTTTGAGACAATGTACGTTTCCAACGGTAATCTTGCTTTTGTCCCCCAAATTCTCACCTCAATGTTTTGATCAACCAAGATCAGTGAAACTGAGTCAAAATTCAAATGATGAGACATATTTGTTCATATTCTACTCATTAACTTTTCATTGCTTGCCATCAAGATCATCGTTAAAGGGAAATATTGCCTTTGTTTTACAAGGAAATTTCATCCTTTTAAATCCAATATTTATTGGCAAAGAGTGATAAATAAAAAATAAGGCAATATGGTAGCCTTCTGTTTTCCTCAGATACAAATTCAGTTGTGTGTTGCTTAAGAGTAATTTGTTCACCCAAACTTTCAACATTTCAAAAGATGCAACTTCCATAGCTCTTCTTGTGCATAATATATTGAGGATACGAAGATACTGCTTGTGTTTATTGTTGATAACGAATGATTTGATAATGACTAGAGGTATTTCCTTTTAATGCTATGTTGTTGCGTTTTAAACACAATATTTCCTTTTAGAAGGGTTTAGCCACAAGAGCTTTGACAACAGAAACAAGAAACTGTCAATCAAATAGCGACACTTCAAAAGATATCAATTCCTTTCAAGTTCATATTGTCTGAAAAGTTTTTTCGTTGAATCTCCTTCTCTTACAACTCCATGCTCTGATTAATGTCTCTTACTAAACACAAAGAAGCACATTACCTTATGTTGAGGTACTACCATCAAATCATATGGCCTGAAATGTCTGGTCTGTGCTTTGTTCAGGTAGACAAATTTGGCCTTGCCCAGGTGTCTACCCTTACCAAAGAGTTCAACAACTTCTTTCCCTGTTAGTGGTAATGTTGCTTCTGTCCCCTGTAAAATGAAAAATGAATTCTTATTAGCATTGATGGAACAGAAAAGTGGCATTTTTTCAGAATACATTAGGGGAAAGTTATTTATCTGACTGAGCAGTATGGGCAGTTGGACACAGGAAATACAATGACTTGGCAATATAAACTGCCAGTTCGATAAATGACTCTGTTTTAAGCATGGGTGGAAAAGTTGGGAAACTGGTAGACTTCTGCCTAGGAACATATGGTATCTGGAGAGAAATTTTGGCGATTGGAACTGAATTTCCCTTACCTGCACATAAAATATAGGGATAATTAAGGAAATTTTGTTACCTTCATGGGAAATAATTACACTCCGGTCCTGGGAAATAAATTTTTCCAGCCCTGATACCTAAGATCAAGAGTCATGAGGATAGTAACAGTCGTCATGGTTACAACAGACACACACGTTTGTATGACTTTGGGGGCTCTCATTAGACATTTAAAAATGTCACCCAAATGTTAAGTTGCTTGACTGCTAACAAATACAGATTTTTAGGACTTTTCTCTTTCTCTGCCTCACTTCGCTTCATCTACTTACATTTTCTGGTGAAACCTTGACACTTTTTTTGGCTTTGTTTTCTTTTTCACTTGAAACCCATGTTGAGTCTGGCTGTCTTGGTGGTATTAAATCTCGGGATGGGGTCTCACTTTTCTGAAATAAGCAAAACAAAATGCTCAATAAAACAAGCCACTTTCCATCATTACATCATAATAATTTATTCTTTAAATGCTAAAAGAATATCAAAACTCTATTTCAATAAAAACAACTGAAATGATCTTTAGCAATTCAATAGGTTACTTTATTAAACTTAGCACAGATGTGGTTTAAAAATGACATTTTTCTCAATGTACCATTTTCCAAATAGTCATAACAAAGGATTGTGGGACAGATTTTTGACACACAGCTTCTGTGTCAATGTCCTTTTACCGTAGCCTAGAACAAGGCAAACCAAGACACTGTCTCACAATCTTTCGTAATTGTTATTTAGAAAAGGGTCTATGGCAGAAAAATATTTGTAACTAACACAAAAGAAAATGTTGAGAGAGTGAAAATAAAAATGTAGCACATTAAGACTTGAAATAAGGATGTACTCTCCCTATGGCACAGGTCCAAGTACTTGCACAAGTGAGAGTAAATTTATACTTGTGCTCAATTTAGATTTCAGCTACTGCTCTTGGTAGTATAATTGGTTCTGTAATAAATTACAAGGATGTGTGTTCATACAATTTGTACTCACAACCAGAGATGAGTACTTTCAGTACTTTAACTGGTGAGAATGAATTCATACTAAATGATGATTGGAAGAGTTTTTGCTATTACCTTCCACAATTTGGTACCAACATTAATGAGGAAATTGTGTATTCATATAGTATGTACTCTAAGCCAATGACAAAATACCTACTATTCCAAATGTTGAGAATGAATTTATACTTGCACTACATGAAGAATTTAAGAGTTAGTGTAAATTAGGGCTGCCACGATAACCATTTTTCATTTATCGATGTCATTAGTCTAAACATTCTCCATCAGCGTCAAGGAAGCAAAACAGCTGTTTATTGCTGCAGCCACTACTGATTTCATACCAAAAGTGAGGGGAGATTGACTATGCATGCATGTAGCAATATTGATTGTGCAGAACTCTTCACAAGTCTAGAACGTATGTGAGCTGTTACAGTATTCACTGCATTTTGAAACAGCTTCCGATTTTATATCATGTTTTCTGGTGGTGTGTTAAGTGCAGATTTCATTTCTTGTGACACCATAAATTATGATCATTTTAGATTACTGACTTAAGACAATAAAAATAGGGATTTCACAGTGGTTTAGTCATTTATTTGATTTATTGCGATATCACATCTTGACAAAACATTGGTCGATATCGTCGGGGCAAAACTGTATCGACAATATCGTGATATCGCGATATCGTGGCAGCCCTAGTGTAAATTTGGTGCTATTGCTAATGAGTAATGAGAAGAATGCATTCTCATTTGGTTCATACTCACAACCAAAGATGAGTACCTGTGCTCTGACTTATGTGAATGAATTGGTACTTATACCAAATGGAGGTTTAAAGATTTGCCTATTGTTGCTCGTGGAAAATGTTGTACTCTTACAAGTCTTACTAGATAGAAAGATCCATGGTCCTACTCATACGTTGCACAACATGTACCTTGTACTTGTGACATTATGCTCCCATTGCAAGAACAGCTAGCAGAATGCACAAATATTCACATAAAACATGCTTATATGCATATATGTAAATTGATGGAAAAACATATTGTGCACCTTTTATACTTATACTCAGTGTAGGGTTTATAAAAGCAAAACATTGAGTGCACCTGTGAAAATCACCAAATTTTTCAAAAATCTGTCAAGATTTCATACAATTCTAGCCACACTAATACAAAATCTGTGTATCCTATATAAAAATAAATGTTTCACAAGTGAACTATTAACAATTAAAGTTTGTATTCAAAAATTTGTGACCAAAAACTTTTTGAAATTACATTCCAAAACTGTTGCAAGCCAGGAAACAAACAAATTCAAAGTAATAACTTTTTGCTTAACTTTTGGAAATGAAATTTTCACTAATTATGCAAAATATATAAACATTGTCTTATGGCAGTACCCTTCAACACCATTGTAAGTTGTTGATTTCAACTCAAGATGCAACATTTATAAGCAAGTTCAGTAATTCATTGCTGCATGGAATTGTGGGGCACAGCCTGGAATATACAAACCGAGCTCAGCATACATAGCATACAGTGTTCACTTGTTTTGGTGAGTAAATGCATACAACACTATCTATGTATGTGTCTAGCCAAGTCGAATGAAAAAGGGGTCTAAGTGCTACCTTATGGCAGATAAGAATGCAAATTTTTACCCCCCCAAAAAATTGAGACAAAACCCATTGCACAAACCACATTTGAGATCCCCCTCCTGTTATGGATGGATTAAGAAAGAATGATTTCACCAAGATTTCATGTAAGCTCAAATTTTGCAATTTGTGTTGTAATTGTGGGATTGGTTTGTTTCTTCCCGCCGATTTGGACGATGTGCGCATGCTCATAGTCACCTAAACGAATTGCCAAACTGCTGACTTAAACTTGGAAACTGCTGCTTATGTATTCTCCATACTAATAGAAAAATGCATAGTTGTCCTAGCACACATAACAAAAGTTTTGTATTCATGACAAGATCACCATGCTGCTAGAATTGAACAGGATGTTTTAGCCACTGTTACCCGAGAAAAAGGCATTTTCTCAGGTAAAGCTTGTCTCTGTAATTGTGGCAGTCAACCCCATTTAAACCAACCTTGTTGCTCTATTGAGCAAATAGTCTTTGAAGGGGGCAAACCTGTTTAACTTTATTGATCTCAAGATACCTGAACAGGAAGTTCTCTGATAGATTCTGGATTATTAGTTTCAAGCTTGAGATTGTTAAACCTTGCTATTCTTCTAGTGCCATGCACTATATAAAAGCCTGCTGATCATAAACACATTCACACAAAACATGCATGATGTGATCTGATGGGAGTGAATAGGTAACTTACTGAATGTGGAAGTTTAATATTCAATGCAGCAGCAGTGAGACCAAGTCCTTCACTCCAGATGGCATCATCTATAATGACAGAAAACCAAAAATAATAAGGTGTGTCCTTAACATTTTTTGTCACTCTTATTGCAATTGCTATTGTTATTAAGATTGCTTTTAAGATTGTAAGTGTTGTTGCTATTGTGATTGCTGTTCCTCTTGTTGATTTTGCAGCGCTTATCATAATTATCATGATGATTATCATCGTAGTATTAAATCATCATCGTCATCATTATTAATGTATCATTCCTAACTACTACAGGCATAAAATAAGCAAAGTTGTCCATACGTGAGACACAATTTTCTTTACACTTAATTGTTGGAAATCTTGATGACCCCTCCATACAGTTTAATTAACATGAATGGGGACTCACAGCTTGACTATAAAGACATGCAAGCTTGCGTTGCAGAAGATAGTCAAACCTAATAAAAAAAAACTTGCAAGTTATCACATTTTTAATCTGAATAATAATTTTATCTGATAAATGGAATTTTTTAAAACACAAGCAACTTTCAACAAATACAGTGAAATGACTTGGGCACTGGCATGAGCATAAATTTTTTAGGATACATTTGCAAAACTTACATTTTGCTGTCTCGTTAATAACAGATGGCATCACATCTGTCAAGTCTCCAAAGGAAATTCCTTTTGGCTGAATGGTAACATCCTCTTCCTAAAAGCATAAAAATACAAGGAAACATTATCTGAATATTCATTCATTCTTGGTAAAATTCCTCAGCCCCTGTTGGTCTATTACCCTCAGGTGGATATGTATTCTTACTTGGTATAATAAAACTCAAATTCTATTGGTCCATTTTAAGGTCAGGTGACCGTGCATTATCCCAAAATAACATCTCAGTAATGAATAACACACTGTCTTGGGCTACTCCATTTTACTTGGAATTGTGCTGTTTTAACGTAGTTATTCAAAACAAAATTGAACTTCTTTGCAGTCTTTTTCATCAAAATATAGTTGTGTATGAAAATTTAAAAAGGTTAAAAACCATGGACATCTGGAATAAAACTGAAAAATAAAAATTTCCAGGTTAGTGGAATAAGTGAGTGCAGTAATTTGTTGCCCCAGCAGGGGATATACAAGCTGAGCTCAGCACATAGTGGACGTGTTCCCTTGTTTTCGTCAGTATGTACATACAACACTAAAGTGTCTAGCCAACTCAAACAAAATAGGGGTCCCAATTGTACTTTATGGCAGACTAAAATTCAAATTTTCACACCAAAATCACAATTTAGACACAATCCACTGCCGGCACTAAACCACCCTTGTGATCCCTCCTAATGTTATGGATGGAATAAGGAAGAATGATTTCACATGGCGTGTTATGCTCAATACAGAATTCTTTAGTAAAAACCGCCGAGCAACAGTGTTTTGATGTAAACAATACTGAGTCAAATGCAGCAGTACTAGATAACAGAATTTTGATCCTGTCTGCCTAGCCACACCTGCTAATCTCCAATCAGAATGTTGTTCTCACAAGATAAAGGGCTATTCTTTGGCAAACTGGTGCAGCAAAGCTGCATACTCATTGCAAAGTGAACTGCTGGCTAATTAAACAGGATAATCTTACTGGTAGCATATGCTTCATTCAACAGTTTTGGGAAGACAAGCAGAAAGTGCAAACACAGTGCCCTTCGGGGACAACATGTCATGATCAAATGTCCACATAAATTCAAATTTTGGAATACTTGTAATAGGTGAGGATTGGCTTGTTTATCCTGATGAGTTGAGAATATGTGCATGTGCACAGCCACCAAACTGAATTACCGAACTGGCTTATGCTATTGCTGGATGCACTCGGGCTGTGCCCTCCTGCATCACTATGTAATCCCATCCATGCATTATCCTGAGCTAATGCACAGTCAGTCCATTGCTGATTAACTTTTACTTAGGCCCTGGAAGACAGAATTACCAACCACTTCAGCAAATGACTACAGTACATCAAAACAACCCATAAGAGAAGTTGTGGGTGAATAGGGAGTAGGGCTAAGAGTCAGGTCAGAAAACTAGGAGGCTGTTTAAGGGGACAGGAGAATTAAAACTGAATGATAGTAAATGAAGTTAGTCAGCATCTATATGCAGGTCAGTACTGGTTAGGACAAAAAAAATTAGGGTCTCAGCTATGGGTTTCAATATTAATGGGTAATAAATTACAATTAGGGTTGTCCAGTGATGAGCAGATATCCCAACCTGAATGACTATCAAAATCTTCCCATCCGTGTATCCCCATGTGGGCAAGGGGTCCTAGAATATGCCCATAGTATCCCCTGCTTGTTATAACAGGAGACTAAAGGAGGACTTGAACTAGATGTGAACAGTTTCTGTAACCAAACTTGAACCATACTTGAAACTGTATTTTACCTTCAATTTTACACTTCCATATTCTATCTAGCTGATGCTATGTAACACTTTCAAGTTAGTGTACTGCTACCGGTGTCACAGAAACCAGACTAAAGCACCAGCACCCTAGACACTTATTGCTCAATGCTCTAACGACATACACACAATATAGTACCGTAGTAACACCAGAATATTAGCATCATTGATTAAGTTTTCCTTTCATTCAGTGTTTAAATTATTTATCAATTATCATGGAATTTCAGAGTTGTGAAAATGTAATCATGAATTTAAAATATATAAATATCATTTCCTTGAATTTGAACTTTTGTTGTTACAGAGGAAATTTTGACCACTGGTTACTGCTTGTTTGAAGGAGTGACTCTTCTCACTCTTGTTGCAAATCCAACATAATTAGGTCAATGTCATTGAACAATTTGTCTAAGAGTCATAGAGATCCCTTGATAAGCTAGTTTGCTAATTCGATTTGTGAGCTGTGCATATGTACACACACCCTCCAAATCCTCTGGATAAACAAAATTTTCCCACACCCAAGAGAAGCATTCAAAAATTTGAGTTTACTTGAACATTTCCTGGAATCATTCTTTATTAATCCGTCCATAATTTAAAAAGAGATCTGAAGTGTGGTTTTGCACAGTTAACTATATCTAAATTGTCTCTTTGGTGCAAAAATATGGATTTTAATCTGCCATTAAGAAGGGCCAAGACCCCCATTTTCCTCTGGTTCACATCGACACTAGATTGTGTCCTTGGCGTTATATACAACTAGCATCAAAAAACAGTTCGCTAGATGAGACTTTTATGTCCCAGAACAAGGGAATACAGTACACTATGTGCTGAGCTTGGGTTTTGTAACCTTCTGTGAGTTCAGGCTTTGACAAATCCCCTGCATGACAGTCCAGGACAAGTAAAAAGTTACTCGGGTAAGTACACTGCTCAATGTCGTAGCCCACCGGGCAATTACCATAGGAAAGTCTCCACAAGGGCATATTAAAAGTGGAAAAATAGATATGCATACAGACAAGTAGACTTAAAGAACAGATAGCCGGATGGACAAGTAACGAGAAAAGAATTTGTCGAAGCTTGGTGAGTTGAATAATTCTATGCAGCAATGAATTACAGAAGTCACTTAATATGAATCTCTCATCCCTATCTTTTAGTCATAATGGTTCATTTTTGGGAATGGTTCTTTCCACACCAAGCACAACAGGGAATATTTTTTTTTATTTATACAGTCTAAGATGTTAGTTAGTTAGATGGAGTTTAACAGCCCAGTTTCCAACCTACTGGTTCAAGTTGAGCCAGCCACAGCCCTTTTTGCAGTTGTGGCTCACTGGCTTGTTTTCCCTACTCCATTGTTTATGTGGAGTTTCATGCACAACGGCAGTAGTTCTGTTTTTAGGAGTCTATGACATGACTCGACCAGGGAATAGAACCTAGGCCTTACGCGTGAGAGGCAGATGCTCGTACCGTTAGACCAAACACCCAGTTTATTTCAGTCTAAGAATAACAGTTCATACCTGTGATGGAAGCCTGTATGGGTCTGATCCATCAGGGAGGGAAAACTGAACAGTACCCTTCGATGTTGATGAACCATTGGTACTACCAGAGGGAATTGGTGTCTTGTAGTTACGATGATCTCCATTGGTTGCTTTCTTTGTGTCATTACCCTATGAACAGGAAAGACACTGAAGTGAAATTTCAAACGTTGCTATAAATGTCTCTAGAGATACTGATGTAGGGTAACAAACCCCGCTATATTAAGAAGTGTGGGCACTTAATGTTGACTTCATCAAAGCAATCATGCTAGCCTAATCAATGCTCAAAACATATGCTCACCATCACAAATTATATACTCCTCCAGTGATTTACACTAAAAGCTCAGTCTTGTTACAAAAAAACATCTGAAAGACTGATGTCCGAATAAATTCAGAAAATGAATAAGTTACAATGTTCAGAAATTATCTTAAGTCACCTGTTCTAAGCCCTGTTAAGAAATAAAAATGATGAAAATCTTCATATTTGCAGATAAAGACAACAGCTACAATAGCAACATTATCATTAAATGTCTTAAATTAACCACTTCTGCTGAAAACTGGGCAAAACATCACATACCAAAATATCAACTGTATTGTTACCTTGACAAACAGTTCCTCCACTGAGTTTAAAATTTCACTGGCAAGGGATTGGTCACTGAGTTTCCTGGCATGAAAGACAATTCTTTGAATGTAGTGGTCCAACTGTATGAAAATAACAACAACAAAATTTTGTTTTAAGGAAAAATAAATTCTATTATCCTTACTTATTATGATAGCATATTCTACTTACATGCTATCACAACAAACCAGTATCTATCATTTTTCATAACCCAAAATAGATACCCAAATTTAAGGACAAATCCTAACCAAGACAATTTTAGTTCTCTCGACATATTAGCTTCTAGCTTCTCCAACACTTGTCCATAATTCCTTGTACAGATACAGTCCTTTTGTTGTGGGTACTGTTTACTGTGAGTATACAAAGCCTTATGTATGATAACAACACTTTCTGTGCATGCTGTGTAATATGAGCGGTCCTGCATTTTTTTATATGATGTCAATCAAAAAGTAGTGGCAATTATGAATTTGTTGCCCTTGCAAAACTATAGTCTGGGGTAATGAATGTCTGTTTTTAAGCAGAAGCAATGTAGAAAAATAAACCATTGCTATGCAGAAGTAAAAGTAAAAAACAGCTAAAGAGTTGAAGAAAAATAAACAAATAATTAAATTTATAACACTCCTGCTTAGGTACCAGGCATACAAGTACATTTGAATGTTTGTAACTTAATTGATAATTTAAAGTATGCAGATCACAGCCAAGCACAAGGACAACACTTTTAAAACACATATATATTCTAATGGTTTATAAGTCAGATGGAGTTTAACAGCTCAGTTTCTAACCAATTGGTTAAAGTTAGGCCAGCCACAGCTGTTTTCTAGCTCATAAGATTAAATCCAAATCAATATGGACATAAATGTAATAATATTGTAGATTCTACACAAATTAGTTAAACACTCCTACAAGAAAAACATTTCGCAGAAGTATGAACTGTCCCATACCCTACAGTATTGAACATTGTCCAAAATGAAATTTGATTTGGATGTGTCCCTGTTAAAACAAAACATACAAGAAAGATAATTTTTATGTTTCAAGGAAACAATGATGACAGAAACAATTTTCAGTAGCTAGTAACTTACCTGCTTGTTCCCATTAAAGAGACCAACATATGGCTTGAGAATTTTCAACACTTCCTTGACATACTGCCATTGTTTTAAACTGTAAAAGCATCAGCAAGAGGTGAAATATTGTTACACATTGTTCATGTAACTATATTTAAGATGTGGCTTAAAAATAGGCCATGAGTACTTATAAAAATCAGGAATAATAATTTAAAGTAAATGCAAACAAGGATAATTTACTAACTTAGGGCCATTGGTTTGTCACCTTCATGGTCTAAGAAGTGTGGGATGGCCACAGTAAATATTTGTGGACTTGAGGCATGTTTATCTTGTTTTTACCCTAGTTTGTCTCCCAAGGAACTAGCCCCCCTCCCAGTTGATGTCATAGAATATGCCCAAGGGGCTCCCTGCCTATTGTAAGAGGTGACTGAAGGGGAGAACATGCACCCATTTGCACCATATTTGAAACCAAACTTAAAATTAAATCTTATTTATAAATCCATCTTTCTACTTATCTGACACTAAAAGATAACACATAAATTTGTGTTGGTGTTTTATTAAATCCCATTGATCTAACTGCCCCAAGGAATCAGCCCATTTGATAAGTGTACTCTTAAACCGTGTTCCCATTTGAGTGAGTGCGGTGGATCAGGGTTTTGTTGCCTTTAAAGGTGTCGAATAACTTGATCCAAAGCCACATTCCCATTTGAGTGAGTGCGGTAGATCGAAATGTTATATGAATACATTGCGTAAGTGCCAAAAGGTCACCAATGTTTACAAGTCGACCTGGAAGTTCGTATCGCTCCATAGCACTGTATCACAAAACACACATGAGTGTGCGAGTATACAGACCTTTCGCTAACTACATGCACACATGCGGAATTACAGTACCCAGAGAGTTTTATTAATGACACAATCTCAACTATTGGATTGGAAAACAGAGCAGAGAACCTCCTATCAAAACCCAAAACCTGATCTCCACCTTTGGTTTTCAAGTTCACCTACATCTGTCACATCAAAACCAAGGATCTTCAACATTGCCTACTAAATCACTGGCATCTCATCCCGTACTCAATAAGATTTTTTCCGAGTCCCCCACTCATTGCCTACAAATGGGCTAATAACTCTAACGACTCTCTGATATTGAGGCCAGCATCACTACACTTGGAAGCCTCTCAAAATAATAAAAAAATGTCAGCAAAAAACTAGATCCTTACTGAACTCCATGCTTAAATAATTTATCCACTTTTTACTCTGTTCCATCACTGGCACACATGCACCGCCATTCTTACCCCTACCGCAACTGAAACCCAGTAATCATCTTCCAGGGCCGAAACGCGTCTAGCAATAGCAATACTGCATATAGCTTACAACCAAGATAAGTCACTTAATCACAAAACCAGACTCACCCTGGTTCCCTGATTTTTCCTTACAATATTACTCAGGGATCTTTTGACATAAACTGTATACCGTATTATTTCATCCCGACATATTATTCTTTCAGTCACGTCACGGAGTTCTGGGGGAGTCTATCTTCTTTTAAAACAAAAAACGTAAACTACACTGCTGCACTATATACATGTGCCGTAGCGCGGCGTGCCTAGCATTTCCTAGAACAAAGGAATATTACCCGCGTTGGCAACCGGAAAGCAAATGCATGCTGGAAAGGAATAAACCGGAGATCCAGGGTTACTTGATCAACCGATGTGTAACCATTACAAACTTTGATTCCATCGCGGTCGATCTAATCTACCCCGAACGGTCGATCAAAATCGGTGGATCTTGATCTTATGTGAGTGTTGTTGATCTGCATTCTGATTAGAGTTTGATCAAGCACGGTAGATTTTGATCCACTGCGCCCCCTCAAATGGGAACACAGCTTTACAAGCTGAATCATAGCATGCCATGTCTTGATTGGTATCTTTCCAGAGACAATTTTGAAAACTAAATCATCAACTTCACTTTCTGTCACACATGCACAAGTGGATACTATCACATATTATAATATGATGCAGCCTGAAAGCCAAAAGGCTTGGTGATTCCTTGCCATTGAAATGTAAGCCTGTTTTTTTTTTTTTTCAAATGGACAGTGCTCCGTAATGTATCCTCACCATAATTCATCCACATAACATGTATTAAATCTATCCAAGCTTCCCACCATCAGATATTGTGTAAACAAGAACTTAAGACTTTGCTCACTGGTGGCCCCACATGACTTTTGACCTCCACCAAAACAATAGGCCTCTCTCCCTTAGTATAATGCATCGACATACCAAGTGTGAAATCTGTTCAAGCTTCCTACCTTCAGATATCAGGTAAACAAGGTTTTCATTATTAATGACCGGTGACCGTGCATGACTTTTGACCTCTATAGGGATCATTTATTCACTATGCACCATTTACATGCCAAGTATGAGGACCCTGCAAGTTCCCTTTCTTGTTAAACTGTGTAAACAAGTTTGTCAGACTTTGACCTCTGCTGACCCCAAACAAACTTTGACCTCCACGAAAATCAATAGGGGTTATTTACTCAACACGGCCAACCCACACCCCAAGTATGAGCATAGTCACATGTACGTCTTGTAATATCTTGTTTACAAGGTTTTGACCTTTAGACCTCATGTGACATCAAATGACCTTTGACCTCCAACCTGTCAAAAACAATAACAAAAACAATGTACTTAGCAACAACCTGGCAGCCAGTGTTTTACCTGTCTCTTTGCAAAGCAGCAATGAAAACAGCAGCTAACTCTTTGACCAGTTTATTTGTCTCCTCTGGTTTAACAGGTAGGTCAGACTCAATGAACAAGTCAATGTTCCTTCGTGTAGCTATGGCCCACAGTGATGCTGCTTCGACTGGATCATCATCAGGTTCATCCAACTCTCCTCTGGGAGTATGGGGAGGTCTTGTGGAAAACTGGGAGACCTTTGGTGGAGGTCTCTGTTCCTGCAAATTTGGAACCTGAACAGATGCCATCCCTTCAGCAAGTGGTTTCACCTACTTGAATTTGTGTTGCCTTTACATATTTGTCTGCTGTGGTAAAAAAAAAAATTCCATTTACAAACCTGAAGATAATTTTCAGATGTAGCCTATGTATCCTTTCTTTTTAAAAGGAGTTACAAGTTGTCTTATCCAGTGTACAGTACTGTGTATTAACAGCAAGTACACACCCTCAAGTGTGAAAGACAACAATACAGAAATGTACTTAAAGATAATGTGCATAAAGTGCTTACAGTAAGGTGGCTCAAGCCTTGGGTTCACCAATATGCCATGGCAAGACCCTACAGAAACAGACAGTTCTAACATCCTTATATTAACCCTTTACCGTTGTGCTCTGATCGGGGCACATTTGCGTGCCTCGGGAGTGGGCGGAAAAGCGGACGTAGCCTGCCCCGCATCAGCTTCCGTCGGCCATTGACCCCGTGACCTTAAACTATTGTCTCTCTTGTTGTTGTGGCCGAATTTTCGGGTAGCTACTCACAGTTTCAAGCTCCGCGTGAAACAGTAAAGATGGGTGACAGCCGAGCTCTCCGCATGGGTCCAAAAGGACCCAAACAACGGTAAAGGGTTAAGGTCTTTATAGGGGTTCTGATAAGTGTTGGCCAAAATATGTGCTGGGAAAAATGGGATCAAATTACTCATGGTGCATCGAACGGCTAAATCTCTTCTCAGTGTCAACTGAGATAAACTGCTTTCAAGTGTCAGCCTTCAGGGCTACAGTACAGTATTGTCAAACTGCGCTTGAATGGGCATCTTGTGTTATTGATGACAGTTTTGACAACATGAAGTAAAGGATAAATTTTCCGAGATGTCAGGTTTTTGCTTTCTTTTAGTTTATTTGAACAGTGTCATCAAACCTACACCCAGTGCAAACTTTTGTGTGCTATTCAGGGTTTCCATCAGAGGGAGGAAAGGGGGGGATTTTCCCCCCTTTCCAGAAGAAGGTGGGTAAAATCCCCCCCTTTTCATTTCCATAAAAATTAGAAAATTGTCAATATCTTGGTTTCTTACTTAAAAAGATGACACTTTTGCAGCAATGTTTGAACTTAAACAAATAAATGGCCTTTAAAACCTTCAAATTGCACCTTACAGGGGCCTTGAAACAAGCTTTTGTCCCCCTGAACCCACTCATAACTTTAACCTATGGCAGCATCAATTTGGACTTGGGGTTTAGCAGTAATGAATCCCTCCCTTTTTTGTGTTTCTGATGGAATCCCTGCTATTGAGCAATATTGATTATATATAGACCTACAGTAAGCCCACTAGCTGCACAAAGGTTTGTAGTACTACTGAAGACAAGCACAACTGCCCATCATTTTATTCAATTTATAATTTTTTTTAACAGTTGAGTTGGAGGTAAAGGTTTGCAAATCACAAGATAAACTCATTACAAGAATATAGGAGCCCCTTCGAACCTGGCCAAGTGTATGATTTTGAGCCAATTAAACCTAAAAAAATATGTGCACCTGAGGGCTGATGTTACCAGTTCTCAGAAAACCTATCACACAGCCTTTGCAAACTAATGTTAAGCTTAGACCAATATGTTATGTTGTAGTTAAGTCTATGCCTACATAGTAATACTGATTGATGCATGTGGTGTCTTAGCTGAATTTCTTTTCAAGATTGCCTTTTTTTAATGTTAAAGTGTTCACAAATATTCTACATTACCTAGGAGAATTACAGAAGGTTTGGCTAAATTGAATCTGGTAAAATGAGTGAAGATGAACTAACTGTTGCAATGAAATGCATTGTGATTTATCTCGCTAGCTAAAGCTTGTTGTTTCATGGTCTACTAAAGTTACTTGTCTTCGTTTCTACATCAGCAGTCAGAAATAACAAGAAATTTTTATTTCAGACTAAAAAAAAAGCAAGTACAAAAAAGTTACAGGTTTATCAAAAAGTTTATCAGTAAGGCTAAAGGAATTATTAAGTTTTTTAAGCTTCACAGGGGTAATTATAAAATCAACTGTAAGTCTATGTAAGTTGGTACAGGCACTTTTGTGAAATCTGATCAGGTGCAGGTTTTAGGTGATCAAACAGCTGACTGTTTTTTTTTTTTTTCTTCCAGTTTGGCAAAACTCATGTGTTGTAAAATGAAGATTTGAAAATTTTTCCAATATGAGTCTTTTAAAAAAAAACAAAACATATTGTAACGATTTGGGGGTTGTGGTTGCTTTGTGGGTAACGTCTGGGCCTGCAGGGTGGGGTTCTTGTCCTAAGGTGTGGTTTTGTGACTGGCCACAAGTATCGGCGAAATAGCATGAGGGCGACAAGAGAGTAAAAATAATCCAAACAGTCCAAGTTAAAGTAAAGAAAATGGTGTATTTCCATTACTGAATTTCAAGGAAAATGTAAATAGACTTCTTCGTCCTAAAAAAGGATAAAATCAATCCGCTTTCAAAAAATATGGTGAGAGGTTAAAAACAAAACGATGAATACAGCTTCAGAGGTCTGTTTGGAATGGTACTGGCTTCAGCGCATAAGCCTGCCGAGACACCAAAATACAAACTTGTTGCTGAAAAGCTAAACTAAGGTGTGTCCTATCCCTTTCGTGAAAATTCTATACTGGACTCAGTTTGCATAATCTTTACAATAACTCTTGAAAAGACACAAAAAGGGCATGGCTTTCTTAGCTCTTATAATCCCCTGGGGAACGGAATACATTTTAAACCTTTAATAGAACATGACTCAGAAACAACTGCGCCCATCCCCCATGAATGAGTTTACGATCGTACGACCAATGAAAATTAACATGACATATGTGATTGGAGATCATCTGCATAATGACAAACAATGGTCTATGCAGCACATGGCTAATCCTACTATTACTACCGTAACTAAAGGAATCCCTAAGGCAAGGGATTTACTGGGAGAGTCGCTCCGCAGGTTACATAACAGATCAGCCTGCGCTCCTCAAACACTCCACACGACCTTGGCCAGAGGCCACTCGAGCGTTACAATATGTACAATACAACCCATATGTGGGGAGCCAAATGACCACTGTTGCTCCTTTTATAAGCTGCTTCACCGATTTCCACAGGCATTGACTCCAAGACCACACCATAAAAATCTCCTCTTGCTTAACACACTGGTCAGCCACTAAATGGTGCTAAATTTAGCTTAAGCTGCAAAGCTAATGCCAGAATCTGCTGCAGTTTTGGCAAAACTCATGCATTGTAAAATGGACCACTATTGTTCCTTTTGAAAGCTGCTGCACAGATTTCCACAGGTACTGACACAACACTACACAAACCTCTTGAATTGCACATGGCTGACCCTGTAGCTTTTTAATTAAAGCCTGATAAGCATCTCTGTTTTTGGTGATGGAGGTGCTATCCGTACTTAAACTGTTTGGCTTCTATTGAACAAGAATGGTAATCACAGTTGTTGTTCATTAAAGCAGTTAGGCTAATCAGTGTAATGAACAGCCTAGGCCTACTGGGAACTGGCCTAGTCTAGGCCCTTCTCTTTAGGAGTCAGTTTTCCCATTGAATACTTCTCCACTCAAAAATGACATAGGGTAAATTAGGGTGGTTTTTGACCACTTATGGGGTTTTGGTTTAAAAAATTAAATCAAGCAACATGTTGAATTTCCCTGCCTATAAAAACCCTGTCCACACCTTTTTGCTTGAGTGAACGAAGGTCAACAAAAACCAGATAAGAAATTGCCCTACTGCTTGCCTTTCACACCTTGCAAACAGTGGCACATCTGGCTGGTATTATTCAGCCTTTGTTCACATCTTCCTCTAGCTGAGCTCTTATCAACCTTGTGGTTTCTTAGAGTTTGCTTGAATGAGTTAAGCAGGAAGTCGGGTAAAATTTAATTACCCCACCAAACCTCCCTTTTGGTGGGGACTCGGGTGAAATATCTAATAGGGTAAGAAATTCCTCATGAAGGTCATTGAACCAACTTACCTTTGGTCAACACCTACAATGCCTGCACTTACCATCTATGTGTGTCCTTTGTTTTATTAATTTTCTTTTTTGGGGATATGAAATTGTGTTGACAAATGCAGAGGAAAATTGGCTATTTTCAACCTACCCTAGGGTACGGTGTTTTCAACCTCCCTATTGAAAACCATGCACATTTATGGTAAAATTAATTTTATGAGGTAATCACCCAAAAGTTGTGATAAAAGTTACCAATGAAGCAAACTCTTTTACACTTGGTAAATGACCATTAACTGTACTTCTTAATATTAAAATTGTTTAAATTTTTGTAATTTCAATGATTTTAATGAAAATTTAAAACTAGGTGGTTGAAAATAGCTTTAGACAAAGAAAAGTGTGGGTGGTTTTCAACCTCCCCACTAACTGAAAGCAGAGACAGTTTTGGGGCATGTTCTGTTTGTGACAACACCCCCCCCCCCCAACTTTTTTACTTGGTTTGTCAAATCTGACCACTTAATAACAAAATTTGTGGGTATAAAGATATCCGGCTTATGGACTATTATAAGAAAACATGAATTTAAACCACGTTCATCTGCCTTTGGGTTTTGGGTTCAGATTTTTTGTTTTAAATGATTTGTGCAGGTCAAAAGGTGGGTGATTTTTAAGTTCTGGTTCTGGTGAGTTACTGCATAATCTCCACAAAATGGGATGTAACATGCAGGCACAGAAGGCTGAGTAACAAACTAATTACTAAAATGAGCACTACTAAAAATTTCCTCAAGACTTATGGAACCCAATCTTGACTTAGAGGCATTCACAGTGGGGGCATCCCTAACACTGGGTGGGAGGCAGTTCCATTCAGCAAAAGTCCTAGGGAACAGTGAATGTATATCACTCTTTGTGGGATGATAGTTTCACAAAAGAGCTAGAGGTATGTGCTCTAGTAGACACACCTCTTGATGGAGCTGACTGGTATGAATCAGTATCAATTGCAACTAATTTGTTTATGTTACTTGCCAATGGTTCAAACTACCTGTTGGCAAAGTCTTAGATGTTGTTTCTTCAAGATGTTAAAATTTGCAGAAATGTCTTTGGCAGTCAGAAATATCATGGCATGTAGGTTAACAAGCCCAAAACTACCCTAGGCCTGGCCTAGGCCTTATTACTTAGGCTAGCAAAACTTAATTAACCAATGCCATATGTTTGGACCGAAGCTGATGGTAGTATCAGGAGCCTAATTTTCTGCATTGGGTATGAGGTTTTGTTTTACATTTGGCCTAGCCTAGCCTAGGCTAAATACAATTTGTTCCTTGGCATAACCCACATAAGCTGAGTGAAAGGTAAGAAAACATGAATATCATTATGTTACCATGAGTCGGTCAATCAATGCGTGTTGTAAGGTAGAATCGGTCAAGTATTAAGGTATTTGCATCACAAGGAATCTCAACTACTGTAGGATAAGCACATCCAGGCTATTTGCAATAAGGGCAACAGAATTCTTGGTATACTCCAAAGGAATCTGTTCTCCCGTCATCTTGATGTCAGAAGTTAGCAACTTACGAAGGTCTTCTCTGTCATAGCCATCGAACAGGGCTGTGTGTTCATTGCATGGCCCAGGCTCATTCCTCTCACAACACAGCACTTGCGTGGAAAATGTTCACAAACTTAGTCACTAACCAGGATGCACAAAATATGAAATAACCGACCTGGTTTAGCCTAATACTCTTACAAGTTTAAGTATCATACAGTGAACGAAAAACGCTTTTTTGTTGAGATCTCACCAAAATAAATGCAAATAGGGATCATTTGGAACAAGATAAAGAAAAACCTAGCATTGTGTCACGTCATCGTCTGCACAAGTAGGGGCCATTTTCCTTTGGTGAAAGATTGGATTGGAATGCAGTTTCAAAGTGACATGACAGAAGCTGATAGTTTTTGTGATATTTCGGATAACGTTCACTCCTTATCGTTACTGAATGAGAGATAGTTATATGAGGACAGCTACGTAGGTAAAGTATCTCTCGTGACCTTTGACCTCTATTGAGAACAGTTGTCAAGAACTTCAAAACATAACCCATTGACCTACTGCTACGGTCAAAATTGGCAGGGAAAATTCGGCGATTCTTTGATTAATCTTTGTGAACATCTTTTGCCAAACGTTGTTGCTTTTCGCAGGGCATAGCCCTGCAGATAAAATGAGACAGTCATCGCAATTCGCAGGGCAACTGAGCACGCCCAAAGAGAACTTGTTCAGACCACCTAATTTGTGATCTCATATAGCCTATAGCCTATGTGTAATTCACATGCACATATCACGTTAGTAATGCCGACAATATGAAGTATGGCGATGCCTTCGATTCACATGAAGAATTTCAAAAGGCATTATTAAAGTTTTCAGATGAAAGCCAGGCAGTGATTGTTGTCTGGAATTCACGGTCTGTTGAATTTGCCAACAAAAAGCTTTCAGCAGAAGCAGGCTTGAGATACAACAAGAAGTTCAAGTATGCAAATGTCAAGTATCTATGTGTGCAAACACTTTTTTCAGAGGAGGAAATACCCCTTCCCCTTATGCCCCTAACCAGGATAATGACCACCCGGGCATTCAATTAACACACATTCGCTGTGTGGCTCTTCAGCAAAATGAAATGAGGATGCCTGACATATACTGTAGGGTAGTTAATAGATGGCACCTGTAATTAAGTTGGGCAGACTCCCTGTATTCTGTTTTCTGTCCTGCGAATTAAATTAGTGGCGCTCTTTCTTATCCCCAGGGTTGAACAGATCATTGAGGATGCCTTGCGAATAGTGATGCATTACGTCCTTATTTGCAGGGCATTGCTGTGTAAATAATGTTGGTGCTCTTTCTTATCCAAAGGGCTGCTTTGCCCTGGGAATAGTGATGCCACTCATCCTTATTCCCAGGGCTCTGCCCCACCTATGCCAAAAGGTTATGCGGCATCAGAGATAATCTGTGTGAAGTTTGGTGAGAATATTTTGTTATTTGGGGATGCAAGAGATGATGTTCCCTAGGCGTCCTGGCAAGTGACAACGTTTGTGAAGGGCTGTGTTGTGCCATGTAACGAACACACCGCCCTGTTCAAGGGCTACTCCGTACTCGGCCCTGTATAAGAATATGCTAGCAGGCAGTGTGTGGGATCCATACCAGATTCAATTAAAGGATAGGCCTAACGTTAGGTCTAAGCTAGAACTAAAACAATTCTTCGCTCCCACAGTACTGGGTTAGGGTTATGTACGCACATAGTAATGAGGTTAGGGTTATGTACACATGGTAAATAGGGTTAGGGTTACATATGCATAGTAACACTTAGTCCTCAGTAAAGGACTATGTATGGACGGTGGCCTAATTGCTCCCTATACATAGTCCTTACTCCTGTAATTCTGCATTTGCTGGTCTTTGACAGTACTATGTCTGGTCGAAATAATTTTTTTTCTTGTAGCAATGGTAGGACCTAAAATGTTAATTTGCTATCATAGATTACCTTTTCCAAACCCCAGTTCAACTATTGCAACTAGTTCTGATGACTTGAAACCTCTAAATACGTCCGAAAATTTGGAATAAAATCATCAACTTTGAAGCTTTCGAAAATTTACTGAAGCGTCCAAAATATTTGTTTACATTAGAACGCTCATGCATTTTACTGTGACGTCACTGAAAACATGAGATGTTTGCCATTTAGCATAAATCTTCTGGGTACAGAAACCCAATTCGTACCCAATTCTAGAACTAACTGCTACAAATTTTACTTCCTGCCTTATTTGGAAACAGTATCCCAGCTGACCTCATCAATAGTGTACCAAGGCCAGTGTCAAAGTCCATCCGGTTAACCTTATCACAAGCTTTGTAAATGTAGGCTAAGGGCTTAGGCTAGGCCTAGGGGACCACCTCCCATGCATGCATGGTGAGGGAATGTCCGATTCTACGGATGTTTCACCATTTCCGGAAAGAAGAAGTAGGCCTAGAATACGTGAGCTACAGCCTAAAGTTAGACCTAGCCTAGACCTGCGGCAAGTTACGATAGCACGACGTCTGCAGTGTGACTGTGAGCCTGGTAGCCTAATACTAGTGGGTATAGTTAGGCCGTCTAGCCTAACAAATGTTTTGCTTAGGCTATAACTGTGTCAGAGTCGGTGTTATAACAAGGATAACCTCCTGAAGAAAAGAACGGCCCTAAAGGCTTTTGAAAATTCATATGAATAAGTTTTTCATTATTTTTCGATACATGTTAGGGCTACACCCTTAAAAACTCAACAGACTAACTTTAACCGTGTTGTTTTTCACCTTGCATTGCGTCTGCAGTCTGTCGTTGGTTGCTAGGAAAGCTGTTACTGAGCAAAGGCTAGACTACATATCATACAGTTAAGTATGATAACTCTGACATCATCCAGAATTTTCATTCATAAGTAAGGAAATCATTTTAGTTTTTTACATGAAATTTGAATTTTCACTTTTAACACTTTCATCATGCCTTATGGATTTTTCTCATTTGTTTTTCGCTTGAAAAAGACAGATCATAATGGATCTGTACTAAAGATGGCGCTATACTTATTTGAATTTTAAAGGGGTCGTACACAGGCATAGAGCAGGATATTCTATTATCCTACTCTATGTACACAGGCTCCTACGTGAGTATTGGGTGTATATATCCGAGTTCATATTTTCCGAGGCCAATAAAGAAATACAAAGCTCTAGGTGTTTACATGTGGCGCTACAGTTTTCCCCCTCTTTTTCGAAAGGAAATATGACTTAGATGAGATGTCACTCTTTCAGGTGCCACTAATTGAGGATCATGAAATCGGAGTCTCGAAATTGTTTTTTTGTCGAACTGTAAAATAACGCAATATCACGATAGCTTAGGTTTCCTGACGGATCACTTTGGCACTGTAGTCGAGTCCGAGTCACTCACGAGCCCGGCCGGCCGGCAATTTTCAAATCTCAAGGTCTCGAGTCCCTGTACGTTCTGATTGGGGAAAAATCAACCTCCCTGGCCGAGTCTTTCAAATTCTGAAATTTTGAGCCCGAGTCCGGACTCGACTACGTACACAGCCAATCAGTCTGGCTGTACTATATGGTAGCCTACTTTTCTCACAGGCTACTGCAGGTCGACTCAAGTCATGATGAGCTGGACAACAAATAGTTTAGAAAAGGGAGTGAAGGTATAATAAAATATAACATGACAGGTTAAAGGGCAAAGTAGGATCAAGGCCCCATAAGATGCCTTGAAGTTCAAACCGTATTCAGTCAAAAGTCAAACCATCAAACCTAAACAAACAGCCCCCAAAACAGATTCTACCACAGTCATGGAAAAACTTCTCAATGTTAACCTTAAAGCCGCCTATTGACGGGAATTGAAAGTACCCAATCTGGTAGATAATTCCAATTGACAACTCAAGCCATAGGAGAAACTAAACTTCCTAATGTATAACTAAAAGACACTGTTTTCGACTTCGGAAAATAATTGAATCTAATTGAATACGACTAGTTTGCACAGACAATCCTGTCGGTTAACCATACTGCCGGTTATGAGTTAAATCATTATGCCGTATGTGTTGTCAAATGCTGTCATCAAAGGAATGTCAAAAGTGATCAAATTAGTCTCGTATTGTTATTCACATTCAGTTGGGGGCCAAATTATAGGGTTCCCCTCTCCCCATTTTTACTTTTAAGGAGAAGATTTGTGGTAGGCTTTTAAATTTAGACAGCGGGCAAAAATATGGTGAGCAAGTGTCACAAATATTCAGTGGGTTTATTGAAAGTGAAACTTTTGTGTGTATCATAAATTCAAATGAATCTGTTTGTTTTGACTGATAAAACTAGTTCAGTATAGCAGACAAAGAATTAGGAGAGAACGTTTTAGGAGTGAATGGGTAATTAACTTGCTACTTATTATACTTTAATTGCAAACCAATGAACCATCATGAATTACTTTTGCTAAATTTAACTCAGTATGTAAGGTACGTTTTAAGGGTATTTTCATTTTGAAGTTTTTAAACAAAAGGAAATTTACAGCTGACAAAGAACAGATCTAACTGTTATGGGAATGAACAGAATGTTTTTCTTTCTTTTTCACACGCATTTAATTTTATGTTTACTATACATAATATCAAATGTATGTGACCAAACTTAATTTAGAACGTCTCATGTAGTCACACAATGTTTAGGACAATTTCGAGTGACAAATACATTCAATAACTGCGACTTAAATTGCAATTATTCTTCTGAAAGTTACGAAGTGGATCACACGACGATACCCTGTAAGTTCAATACTCTTTTTATCAAACTTTTTTTTCCTCCTTTTATTTCGACTTTCTTTTTCAAATATATACATGCTCATTCGATTTGCTAACAAAACACTATCTGCAAATACTTATACTTTACAAACACATACTAACACAGATATTTCTGCGAAAATATACAAAATTAATACTTTAAAAATTCTTGATCAAAGAAAAGCTCAGGACAAATTGAAAAGGCTTCGTAAAGTTGTGCGAAATCAACTTTCCCCTTATTGCGGGTCTCTTTCTTAGAGCAAATATACTTTTCGACAGATAAGGCAAACTTAAACTTTAGAAGGAACTCGTCAATCTTTGGCTTACATTTCTTTTCTTTTACATTCATAAATATAAGACTTCATATGAAAAGTTGTATGGGTGAGTTATGTCATGTATGTAACCAAAGAAGAAGTCTCTTTTAGAGAAGAAAAAATGCCTCTTTAATAGCCTTTTTATCAAACTAATGAACTGTTGCTACTGAGTTATGCAGCAAAGGCAACAGATGGTACTATATACCACAAGACAACGCTTATTATCAGCATAATTACTCTCTTAATTTTTAAGATTTAAATTAGGGACCAATCTGAAATTTTGATTGAAAAAAATTCAATCTAAATAGATTGAAAGTTAATCTTACTCGAATTGTACCTAATATAACAATTCCTTCGAAGCAATTATTACCGTTTTTCAGCAGCTAAAATACTCTCCAGTTATGACTCATTCACACCTTACCGCGAATTCCACAGGCCTCGCGAATTAGATTCCCGTAAACCTGTGTGCGGGCTATGCCATTCGTGAAGGGAGTGAATTAAAAAGAGAATTGCTAAATTCTATAAAGGTCACCTTTATAGAATAGACCAAACAAAATATCTCTTAAACAAAAAGATAAATAAATAAAAGAAGATAAAAAACAAGAATGATTAGAAGAAGCACTAAGAAATGAAGTTAAACACACACGTACGCTGTGATGATTAGCATCGCCATGGCAGTCACCTAACTCATTTAGTATTTAGCACATGTTTGGAGGCAAATTATGTGACAGCAAACATGAGTGGGCACATTTTATACTTTCACTCAACATGCAGAAATGACAGAAATAACTACTAGAAGAAAGTGAGAAACGACAGTCTTTCATGTTATTTCAAAATAATTATAAAATATTCCTGTGGGGATCGATTTTTTTTCAATTTGCACAAGCTATAGCTATTATCCTGTACTCAAAAAGCACAACCATAATTAATAACAAAAAGTATTCATTAGCTGAAACATATTTTAAAATTGCATGGGTATCTGCATCTTTAGCAGAAGTGAAGTTATAATCAGTTAGGATATTACCTAACAATGTTCACCTGTTCACCGATTTTCAAACAGAAAATTACAATATTTTGAATAGGAAATAACAATATTCTTTGTTTCTCTATAAAGTTCCAACTAAAGTATTACGTTCAAATTATTAGAAATAAATTTTGAAAGAATAATATATACGTATGTGTTTAGGCCTAAACAAACGTAGACGTACACTCGGCTCAGTTCGGTTTCCGGCGCTGTAAGAACCCCCCCCCTCGTATGAAATGAACTCCGCCCATTCCTCTAGATTGCTGCTACACCACTTGCCATGGGCGAATGTGACAAAAGTTTTCTTGACTTTTAAAGGCCGAAAGAATTAAAGTTGCCAAGAAAAGGATGACACAGTGTTTACTTACGAAAAGACCTATGTTTTCGACTCTTTTTCGGTATTTCCGGTTTTTTTAAATCCCAACTGAGCAAAAAAACTAAGTCGTTCGGATATCTTGCCGCTCTTGTGTCTGTGATAAACACACGTAATCTCTATTTTTGATACTTCCAAGTGTCCCGGCTTTGTTAGGGTCATGAAATTCATCCTCGTTTTGACGGGGCTAAAATTTACTAAATAGTATTGATTTTAGCATTTCCGGGAAGATAAAAGCGTCTTCTTGCATAATCCGATTTATACAAGTTGATCAAAGCGCATTAAAGGGGAGAAATCAAGGCCTTTATCAAAGGAGTTTGCCTGAGACTTACAATTGGTATATCACTGTGTAAAACCTACGGGGCCTGTTCAAAGTAAAAAGTCGGAAGGCATCATCTTTTAAGTAAAAAATGACGGTTCAAAGAAATCTCGAAACAGGAAAAGATAAACATCACAGTACAGATAACGGAATAAGCTTTCAGAATTCAGTTTATACAAGATAATCGGTTTGGTGGTTTAGGAGTTATGGCAATGAGAACTAAGGGTTACACAGTTAATGTCCTATGCAAGACTGTGCGGACAGAAGGATGCTTACTCTTGCGCATAGTTAGGAGCGTCGAGGAATTGTTATTGTGAGGCTGAGTGAGTGTGAGTGAGTTTCACTCTTTTAGATTGATGTTTTAATGAAATTAAGAGAGTCGTTAAACTTCACATCCAAAACTGATTTGTATTGTATTTTGCCTTGCACCGGTTTTACTCATGAAAAAAGTGTCTGGTGACATTGCTATGCTAAAAAAAAAATGAAATCGTTACTTTTACTAACCTCTGAAAAAAATTATTTTTAAATGTAAACACTGTTATTAGCTAGTACGTGAACAAAGCTTTGCTCCACAGGTTTAAAAACGTTGTTTAACTTCACAAACCTGGCAACTCAATGCGTCCGAACAGCCCTATTTTGTCCCCCCCCCCCCCCCCTCCGAAGTACGGTCAGTTAGGAGTTGGGTTAACCGAAAAAATAAATAATGTACCTCTTCTCTTCAGAGACTTCAGAGCTACCCCAACACTATCATCCCCCCAGTTTTCACCGTCCCTTAAATTTTGGTATTCTGGCTTTAAGCAATTTTTCCAACTTTTCGTTATTTTAAATGACCCAAATCGCGGCAAAATTCATTAATTTTAGAAAGACCATTTAACAATTGTTTTATTGCTGACTTTACAAAATTACTGGTTTTATATTTTAGCAATAACCTTTGTTCCTTATATTAACATTTGATTGTTCATTCAGTGTGCCTAGGAAAAAATGCTATATTGTAGTTTACAGTTTTTTCCCTGCTCTACGTCCACTTTCCCGAAACTCACTTTCGGGCAATAAATGCTGAGGCCAAAATTTGCTGCTAGGACCAGAAAAAAATCTCGTTTGCTTTAACTATTGTTATGTATTGTTTATTCAGAGTCCTTTCTACAGGCTTCATGGAACATTTTAAAGTTGCCTTGACTTAATCTCAGCTGTATATATATTTGAAATTATGAAGCCATCGGTCAAGGGAGAGGCAAAAGGGTCCTTTAACCCCAAAAGATTTTGTTTTTTGCTACTTCTTTGCTAATATATTTTCACACATTTTTCCCATGGATAACTTTTCATCCCTAGAATCCCCACCACCACCTACACCCTTGTCGCTACAAGAAAAAAAAACCGTGGCCTGCTCTGTACTTAAACCAAATCTTTAGAAATTAGGCTGGGCCGTAAAACTCCATCTAACCTAACTTAACCGAACCGTGCCTCCAGTGGCGTAGCTACTAGGGCGGGGGGAAGGGGGCAACTTGCCCCCCCCCCCCCCTGGGAAAAATTTTTGGGGAAATTTGATGAAAATGGGAAAATTTGATGAATCTTCTTATTATTACAAAATTTCTCAAAATTTTTGTTAGAATAAGAAATTGTGAGACATTTTTCATACATAATTCGTATTTTCATGCAACAAATCAACTCAGATTTCGTCAGTGTCGCATGGACCGGCCCAATTCGCGTTCCACAGAAATGTCCTCGCCGCGTAGCAGATTGCATGTTCTCTTGTGCTTGTATACGCACGGGGGTTATGATCAGTGCATTTCAGTACACAGGAAGCTGTTATTCAGGTGATACTTTGGGAATTCAGTGAAAGGATGTGAAAACTGACAAGTCACTACCGTAGACCCCGAGGTTGTTATGTTCTTCTACAAGCTAGCAGTAGCTGTACGATTTTACTCGTGTAAATAACGATGGATGGGACTGAAACAATCCATGGCCAACGATAAACTTAAAGTTAATCTAGAAATTAGAATTAACGGGATCCGTTGGCACACTTAGATTTTGTTACTTAGCCTAATCCTTTGAGGCTTAGAAGCTAGTTCGGGAAAATAGCTTTCTGCTCACTTTGAGTGTAACAATAAATGGACAGTGAGTACCTTGTAGCCGTCTACACTTAACAGACTGCTTTTCTAACAGGATATCCCGTGTGATCGAGCCACTATTAGGCCTCCTTAGTGGCGTGCGAAGGGGAGACCACTGGGCCATGCCCCCTCACAGATGCCATTTTTTCTTTGTTCTTAAAAATACGTAGTCTAAATTTATTAACACAGATTTTACTTCAAAAGATAGCATATGTGGCACCAGATTGCTTATAAGGACATCCAATTTTTCAAAAATTTTCAAAGGGGGAGGATTGTCCCTGCAAGGTCTTTCAGTGATGCCAAATTTTTTTTAATTCCTACGAATAGACCTAGGCAAATTCTGTCAAATTCCAATTTTACTTTAAAAGGTAGACTCTGTTTCCCACTGGTGGCATCGATAAAAAAGACTACATGTTTAGATTCTCTTTACAAGCATAAATACGCTATTTTGACCATCTGAGGGGTCTGATTTTTCGAAATTTTCTTTACGCTCCGCGCCAACCAATGGTGGCGCTTCGCTCGGTCTTTTGGGCAATATTCATTTTGGGGGTTAAATTAGCTCTTAACTCTCTGATCACTTTGCAGTTTGCGAACATATTTTGAAGTGAGCATTTTATTGCAAACGACAAAAGAAGAAAGCGACTGGCTAGATTCTTCGTATTAGCCTGGAAAATGCTATTTCCGGCCATCTAAGGGGTCTGATTTTTTCAAATTTTCTTTACGCTCCGCGACAACCAATAGTGGCGCTCCGCTTAGATAATCTTTATGACAAAATAACATTTTGTGGCCAAGAAAAACCACAAACACCGATCAACGCTCTTTCATTTTGACTCCTAAAAGTGTGCAAATTTAATGACAAGTTTTGCTTCGTAGGGTAGCATAAATGGCATAAGGAAATTCATGTCAAGACACAAAAGTTTCAGTTTTATCCTCATGAACCACCACGATTCAACTTTTAACACTGTTCCTGTCAAAGTCGAAAATCTTGCACCATTTTGCATCTAGGCTTCTTGAAAACGTCAAAAAATTTCCGGACACCCCTCCCCTTAGACCATACTACATGCCCCTCCCCTTCAGAGAAATCCTGCGTTAATACATACAAATAAACCAGATATTGTTTACCAAAATAATATACTCTGTTATTTCCGATTGCTCTATGTTTTACTTTAAGATTAAAATGCAGGTAATATTACAAAATGACATGGTAATGTCGTTATACTTGTAAGTTTGCATATTTTATATGAAATACATACACATTGACAGGGAAAAGTTTTGGGGAAATTTCATACCTCCCCCCCCCCCCCCTGGAAAAAATCCTAGCTACGCCACTGCGTGCCTCAGGCTACAGTCCTGGATATCGTATAGAAACCAGAGAAATTAGAGAGTCAATAAACGTTGTAGCAATCAAAATTGAAATCGAAAAGCTTAGAAATGATAATATTCCTATCTTTTCCGAGCTGCTTTAAAGGCCTAATCCTCTCAGACCAAACTTTTTTTGCAATGTTCGACATAGATGTTCTCAATTGGCACAGCTCCTTGACTGACAGCAAGTTCAAAATTGCTGAGTACCAAGGTTCTTATTACACAGCATGTACTGTACTGAGTGTTTGGTTTACACAGTCGGGTCTTGTATACTCAGCAATAAACTGCAATTATGTCTGGATGAGATTAAGAAAGTTGTGGGGGGTGGGTTAACAAGTAGGTTAGGAGAATTGGAACTGTCCGGTGTGAGATGATTTAGCCATTAATATAAACGTAGTACTTACAAGTATAACATAAATATTGTCAATAAGCCATTTATATATCTATGCAATGTGGCAATCTTCAATATTTTCATAGTTTCAGATTTGATCATGGCGATTTTTGTCATCTTGACTGCAAATTTTGTATTAATTATCGGAATATGTCAAGGTAAGTTACTCTTTCTCACACTATTGTATGATGTACTGAGTTTTTTTTTTAAAATTAGCCAGTTCAGAGCTGAGAGCAGTTCCTGTTATCCTGGTCTATGGTTCAGAGTTACGGTACTGTTTTGTTCTAGACCTCAAGGGTTTTAAGGGCTTCCAATTAATCAACGTTGCTATAGAGTGCGTTAAAGGGCCAAACCTCTCACCCCAAACTACAATTTTGGTACCCGGGTACCGAAATTCTCAATTGGCTGAGCTCTTTGATTGACAGCCAATTCAAACAATGCAGAGTGCCAAAGCTTATATTACACAGCATGAACGGTACTGAGAGTGTTTTGATTATATAAATTGAGTTTTTCTATACTCACTCTGAAGCAATAAACTGAGATTGTGTCTGGATGAGGATGAATTTCAGACAATTGTGGGAGGGGCTTCAGTAAGAAGGTTAGGAGAATTGGTACTGTTTGGGGTGAGAGAACTGGGCCTTTAAGGTGACGTCGTAATTGGTAAACCACGCCCACTGTGTGGCAAAAATGAACAGTGTTTACTGCAAGTCATTCGTGTGTCGTCAGCTGCAGCTTTTCACCTAGCTACACAATAGCCATAGTATACTAACACCAGTTTGTCCGTCAAAAGGGGCGGGGCTTGTGACGTCAGGGAAAGCACTCTGTAGCAAGGCATTGCGCACATTGCAAAATCTTATGCATAGCGCAAGACTCCTCAGGTCATAGGTCATATGGGAATGTAACGCAATCACGGCACATGCGCATTACCAACTCTGAACTGCCTTATACCACTCAGGTAAATGATTGCAGAAGTAGTCCTACAAATGAGAATGAAATGACAACCAAGCATTTGCCTTCTATTTGGTCTAGTTTTTTTTTAATCTAAAAGAACAACAAAATATTTAAAAGAAAAGATTTAAGAGCAACAAAATATTTGAAAGGAAAAGAAAATTACGTTTACTATTTAAAAGTGGAATTAACTCTCCATCAAGTTGGTGTAGTTAACTTCTATTCGAGTCCGGCGTGTACTTTCCGAGATATCTGAAGTTAATTTAAGGGAATTGTCGGAAACCAAATTCATTGACTTCAAAATATGCATACGATTTTTCTCTTTTTAGTAGGTGAATACTGCATCGCAATGGCAAAGCGTTCGTATGGTACTAACTTTCAAAGTAATGCAATTTTACTTGAGTTAAAGTTCATAAAGGGAAATATGTCAGTGATGTCATCGCGGGACATTAATTTCCAATTTCAGTCATTTTGTTGACCGACAATGATTATGTCGTTGTTAAAGGGAATATTCATCAACCATGCTGTATCTTACAAATGGTGAAGAGTTTTGCTCTTTAGATTTACAGGAAAAGATGATCTAAACATTCTAACAGTATCGAATGTCAAGGAAAAGGAGACACTAATTTTTATAGAAAACAAGTGATTTAGAGGTGGAGGTATTTTTCACAAAAGTTACCAATCTTTATAATGAGGTTTTTTTAGGTGGGAAACGTTTTGATACAAGAGTTGAAGGACATCGACTATTTCTCTCCTCTATAGGGAACCATGACAAAAAGGCACCAGAATATGCCTTTGAAAGATGGGTCGAAGGTCATATCAGGTATTGATGTGTTAGAAGGGTGCTTACTCTTAGCAATTTGCTAAAATTTGCATTGAAATCCAATGTGTTGTTCTCAAGATAACAAAAAGGGAACTTGAAGCACATATGACATCATACCCTGTCTTTTGTTTTTATTCAAACTTTACAGCGTATTTTCTCATCAACTGCCCCATATTAGCAGAATGCGATTGCATAACTGGCAAAAGAACTTCAAACTTTGCTTCCCCTCCGGGAGGTCCCATTCCTAGTAGTTTCAAGGTCAACACACCTTTGTGAAAACAAACTAGGGGAACAAATCATCCCTTTTCAATGCAAAGAAGTAATATTGAACCTCTGCTGCCCCAAGCACACTTTGGAACACAAATCTTGTAACTCTATTTACTGATATCTCAAGCAATACATATCCGATTGACATTGTGTAGATTTGGTTCGTCTTCCGCATATGATGAAAATTATTTTCTTGCTCTAGCTACCTCTTTAATGTCAGCAGAGGATATATCATCACTTCCTCAAAATTGATAAGAAATTGCTTTGAAGTTAATAGAGGATAAAATTCTCCGTGGGGAACATAAAGTCTGTAAAGTTCTCATGTTCTCCCTAATGCAATCGAAGTTTGACAACATGGGATTGTTATGGTGAAACTTGGTCGTTAAGTGTACATTAAAGTGTACCACAAGTAAAAAAAAAAATCAAAAATGTATGTTAAAGAGCACGAAAAATGAATTCTAAGATTCCAACTCCCATCTTCATAGGACATTCCTGAGCTGAGATATAAAGTATTGAACTTTCTTCACTTAAAACAAATTGGTCCATTGCGCAATAATTTGTGACTTTCTTGTTGTACAACTCACACTACTAACTGCTTTGTTTTCCTTTAAAATTAAAAATTTTTTTATGACCTTGAACACTTCCTGTTTGCTTGCATAGCATGTTAAACAGAGAGGGCTTAATAAATTTCATCTCCTCATAAGAGTAAGAGTCCTATCACACCTTGGTACATGGTGCAGTAACTTTTAGAAAAATAAAGAAACTCAAAGATTGTAATTTGAGTAGTAGCCTACAGCAATGACATCACAAATTATTGCTCAACGTACCATCTTAAGTTGAGTGAATAAACTTCAATATTTTATATCTCAGCTCAGGAATGTCCTATGAAGATGGGAGTTGCACTCATGCTCATGCTTTTTAATATTTATTTTTGATTTTTTTTGACTTGAGGTACACTTTAATGTGAGGATATTATGTCATACGTGCTTGTTAGTCAAGTTTACTAAATTTTTTGTTAAAAATGTGCTACCTTACCTGCTCAAATCTTGAGAACCACAAGTAAAATATCAATGCAAATTTCTCCAGAATGCTGAAAGTATACTAAAAGTATAGGCCTGCCCCTCAAACATATCAAAACCTGACTTAACCTTTAACTCCTTTTTTGTCACGATAGTAAGTTCATGACCGTAATTTCAGTTGATGTGTTACCTTGCTATTGCATTTTTGTATTTTACATGGTTTTTAACAGGTGAGAATCTCTCCAACGTCATATACATTACCGTTACTGTGAATGATTCTCTAATGCTTCCATGCAATGTGTCAGACGTTACCCGATCGATCTGGCTTGTTGACAAAACAAATAACCCCAAAACTTTGACCTCAGGAAATACAGTCTTTCTTCCAAATCGCCATTCTTTGAATATAACCACGGATGGAGTTTTCTTCACATACAATTTAGTTATATTTTCAGTGAAAGAATTCGAAGGAGAGAGGTTTACATGCAAAGAAAACGGAATCCTAAGGTCAGCAGTCATAATTTTTGTTGAAGGTGAGGAATCGTAAGTTTTGTTTGTATTTTTATCAAGAGAGGAAAGATTGCCTCTGTCATGAGAAAAAATTTGCTCTTTTTGAGTGGACTTCACTCCTCTTGGAGTGAATTAACACTCTAATGGAGTGAATTTACATTTTTCACTCTTTAAGAGAGTGAATAAGTTCACCTCAGGGAGCATACGCTGTAGCCTGTAGGAAAATAAGAAAAAATATCGATAACTATTTTAATAAACTTCTGTAGTAATTGATTTTTAAGGATGGGGAAAATTTAAAAGTGTAAGAGCAGCCTCCAATTTAATTTGAAGCAACAGCTAGATCTCGCAATGCTTTGCTTGTTTCTCCTCAAAGTATTTTACATAATATTTTAGGACTTCAATATTGCATATTCAAGGTAAACCAAGCACTACTTCTAGTAAAATTTACATTTGAGGAGAAAAATATTGTCACATGACTCTGAAGAGCCAATCATGAAACAGGGCGGTCAGGGTTAAGTGACAGAATTTTTCCCTGAAAAGGAATTTTTGAAGGAGCAACCAAATCTACACAGTGTGGTGAAACGTCCATTCAAATCTGACATGTAGTTTTCAAGATATCAGTATATGAGGTCACTAAATTTGTGTTCCAAACTGAACTTGAGGGCATCAGAAATTATACTGTGACATCACTTCTTCACAATGATAAGAAATGTTTTTTAGTTTTTCTCTCCGTTTTTTCAGACTGAAGTGTTGACCTTAAAGGTAATGCGAAAGGACATCTCAGTGTAGAATGACAAGTTTGCAAAGTTCTCATGTCACTTGCGCAATTGTATTCTGATAACATGGGATTTTTTGAAAAAAAAAAAATGGATGTAACGTTTTAAGGAAAAACAGAGGACTATCTATAAATGTGAAGAAATGATGTCATATGTCCTTGCTTCAAGTTCACTTATTGTTGAAAATGAGACAACTTTACCTGCCCATATATAACTTCATATCTTTGGAGCCACACATCGCATTGACTTCACTGCAAATTTCATCACCGAAATGATCAAAATAAGCACCCTTCTAACATATTTAGACTTGATGTGACCTTAAACCCTTCTTTGACTATATCTCTTCCTCCCAGTTCCACCCACAGTTTGGCTTGAATTTAATAACTCCAAACTTGGTGATACTCTTGACGTCATCATGAACAGAGAATACAGAATTCGATGCTGGGCTGAAGGAGGGAGGCCACCTGTCACTCTCTCATGGGAGGTGGACAATTATACTGTAACTGAGGGAACACTACAGCTACAAGATGGCGGAAATACAGTATCGAGTGTGATAAACTACAGACCAGAGCTACATGATGCACGCCTCACTTGTAAAACAGGAGGACAACGGATTGTTCCAAGAATTCAGTCACATGTACTATTGCATATTTTATGTGGGTCTATAGGACTTAAATGTTATTCTGTCATCAATGTAGTCAGTGTTGACAGGTTAAATTTAAAGTAAATGAAGCATAAGCATGATGATGATATACTATATGATTTGGAGCAAAAAATGGGGTTTTAATTTGCTACCTTACACAGAATATTTGAAAATGAAACATACTAACCATGTTTTAATTTCACGTCGGCCTACGCAAAATAAAAGCAAAACCGCTTTTTCCATGAGTCCGTGGGTGTTGACCCACGTGATGTTGTATGGTTTAACGAAAATTCAATTTCTTGTATCTATACCAGCTACTGAAGAGAAATGTGGCCAAAATACATATCATTAGTGCAAAGGAAAAAGCAACACAGAAGCAAAGTAAAAAGGAAAAGAGAGAACCGGAAGGCGAAAAAATTCTGAAAACTAGAAAGTAGTATGGTGGAGTAACACATATTGAGATAAATTCATGTCTTTTATCATACAATAAAAGGCCAGTGAGCCACAAGTTGAAAAAGGGCTGTGGCCAGCTTGACTTGATTGAACCAATTGGTTGGAAACTGTGCCGTAAAACTCCATCTAACCTAACCTTCATCATACTATAAAATCCTTAAAGTTAATTTAAAAGTCAAAATGCCATATCTACAAGCTTGTTTCGTTAGAGTGAGTGACAACTGGAAAAGGGGTCTTGGCCGGCTCGACTTGAACCAATAGGTTAACTAACTAACTAACTAACTAACTAACTCACTCGTCGGGATAAAGCTTTGGATAGGCTGGATTTGGTATGTTAGCTCCCTTTTATTTCAGATTTAAACTTGATCAAAATTACACAATAGATACTTCTTTCTATGTCTGCCAGCAAATCCTAGTATATTTTTATTGTTCATTCTAACCATGAAGAGTGGGGTTCTTCTCAAGAAGCAAGCTTGTAGATATGGCAGTTTAACTTAAGAATATCCGTTCCTTTTTATTTGAGCGTTTTGCCATATGCAGCATGGTTCCAATTTCTGATGATTCTATGAGTGTCTTTTATCATACGTGAATTATTATTTCCATACAAGATGTCAGTAGGATAACATCCAGGTTTTTCTGTGAGTACCTTATTTAATCTATTTTGTATGTGAAGAGGTATTGGATACGACACTTTAGCTTTGTCGTAAATTTCAAAGGCGTATCTTAGCTAAGAATAAACAAAAGAATGATAAATTTGGTTTACAAAAGCTTCAGACAGAATACCCCTTAATTTTAAAAGACACCGATAAATTTAACAAAGCTTAGTTCTAGTTAAGTATTTAGTTAGATGGAGTTTTACGACTCAGTTTCTAACCGATTTGTCTAAGTCGGGTCGGCCATTGCCTACGTAGCAGACTGTAGGGCACATTCCTTGTTCAGTCATATCCCCAGTGGTTTATGAAGCCTTAAAGGGGGACTGAACAAACCGAGTCCACCCCGCGGGGTATGCCGGTCAAGGTTTTTTTCAAATTGTGGCTCACTGACTTGATTTCTCTACTCGATTGCTTATGCTGAGCATGAAGCACAATTAGATTCCATTATTTATATTTTCGTTTGACCCAGCCAGGAGTCGAACTCCATGTCTCTCGGCTGCAAGTCGGATGCTCTAAACACTTCTTACCATGCATCTGGCAAATGGAGTTTCAGAGATGATAAATGTGGTCCGCCCAAAAAAGCTTGTCATCAATTATATAATCCTAAATACTTCATACGACTTGAGACGATTTGCCATCGAAAATAAAACTATCATATCTAACAGGTGATGGTATTCTGTTATACTCAAAACTGACAATCTCAATATTACAATCGCAGAGAATGATACTACTATTCATTTAACAAATTTGCATTTCTTCACCAGATAAACCTGTCTGCAGCCTTCATTCTCAGAATGCTGACCAAAGACCGAACAACTTTTTAATTCAATGCGTCTGCACAGCAAATCCAGACGTTTCGGATATTTTCATTTCCGTGAATAATTCAACGTATATGGCAGAATCACAAACGGTTTTGAAGACAAATAATTTCACCATGGTATTCTGTAAGGCACAAAACACTGTCGGATTTTCTGAGATAGCAGTTACAACGATTCATCCAGCTAGAGTCCCAGGTGCTTTAACTTTCAGTCTATCTCTGATGAAAATGCAAGTCTCTCTTTCTCAATTTGCAAAGATTTTTGGGGACCGGTATATAGACGAATTTTTGGCGACTGGAGGCAGCCATTGGTGGGGTCAATCAGTTTCCAATCGTCTTCATTTATTGTCTACGTGGATTTCAAATCCTCATATTCAGTGAAGTTGATAAAATCGAGTTACACTTTAGTGTACAACTATCCATGGAACAGGTTAGGAAGGAAATTTAAAGATTAAAGGTGATGGACCCCAGTAATGGCCGACTAAAATCAGCCCATCACAATCTGTCGGAATTCGTCCATATAGAGAGGGGGGAGATATCTGTTTTATGCACTACCTTTTTAGAATTTTCAGATTTTTTATGAATGCCCCTCTCCTTCAACTTGAATACTGTGAACGGCATGAGCGTTAAATACGTATCACAAATATTGGGTGAAAAGAGATGCAGGTCTTTGGCCCTCTAACAGTCTTATTCACCAAGATTATGATTTCACCTCCACTAGTTTGAAAGCCAGTCAAAATTATTAAATTTGGCGATCCTTGAGGAAGAAAAATATTTGACTCTGGAAATAATCAGTGAGTCCGAAGGCTTAGGCATTCATTGAAGGAAAATGTGTGCTTTGTGGCACTAAATCTATCCCTTCTTCATTCATTCTTTGTTGAATACTTAATTTCTATTGGTCTATTACGTTTTATGAAAGTAGTTGCTGGCGCTATAACAGTTTTGAACGTTTGAAGGAGAAAATATATTACCGCCGACGTTTGAGTCCACGATCGTCCGCCTTTAAGGTAACACATGTCAAATATGAAGTTGTAGCTTTAACTCAGGTCGGGTAATAAACTGTTTTCAATGTTGTCGTACACATTTGCTCGTCCTTTTCTGGGAATCGGAAAGAGCGTGGGAGTTTAGTGGGAACAACAATTTATATGATACACCGTCTGTGAAGAAATGGTGATAAAAAAGCTGGGACCCATGTATGAATTTTACTTATAATTTTGACACCGATACTATGGCGGCAATTACTCCAAACCCCCATAATAAACGAAATTAATTAAGTTTAGATTTTGAATCGAAAAAATAAACTATTCATAGTACAAGCAAACGTCAGAAGTGAGAAGATGACAGGCCCCCAAAAATGGCTGACAAATCTCAAAGTCAATTAAGTGGTGACCGAATTCGTGTATAAGCTTTTGGAAGGTATTCCCATGGAAGTACTACCTCGGAAGTTAATTTGTAAATAATATAAAGCTATTTTCAACAAACAAAATGATGACATTTTTCTCCAACTTTATTTTATCTCCGGCCTCTTAGTTGAAAAAGAAGATTTGCCCGCGGACTTTCCCCAGGAGGGAAGGAAAAGAATTGAAACTGCTGTAATTGCTGTCTCAATCGTTCTGAGTATATTAGTGTTCTCATTACTGATCGCGGTGTTCGCTGTTTTCATGAGCCATCGCTCCCGCTTGAATACCGGTAAGTTTTATGTTTAAGTGCTTGTCCAATGTACATGCACCTTCGTCAATACTAGCTAGGAACACTAGTTCGCCATGTTTTGTCGATCTATGCATCACTTTGCATACTTCACTTCTCTGTAGGCAGCACTATGACACATGTAACACACTAGGCTAAAAGAAGACACGGCTTGTACTATTTGCCTGCTACTCATGGTAGTTTGCTCTGGACAGCAGACAATATCAGTGGCACCTCGTGGGTGTGAGACCGCACGGTTTTTTCACGTGATGTAGTCATTTTGCACTCGCGGCAAAAATTGTAGCACTGCACCCGCCATGTAGATTTCAGGCGCGTCAACCTTGATGGGGCAGGGGGCAATGGGCCCACCAATGAAAATATGGGGGGCAAGCATATCGTTCCGCTCCCCCTCCCAATAATTTAAGCAGATTAGTAAAAAACAAGCAGAATAGACAAAATATAATATTGTGGTAAGCAGACGACTTTCGGGGCTCCATTTTAAAACAATACGGTAATACTGCATTTAAATGCGCCTTCTTTCTATGTTTTGTGTATATGCGTGTCAGTGCAAGTGGGTACGCATGTTTGATTGTATGTGTATAGGTCTGCGCTCGCCTTCCTGTGGGTGGATTGCTTAGAGACGCGTCATGTCACGGACACGATCTGATGCTCGTAGCTGTTGGTAAATATTAGTCCAACCCAGGGGCATATCCAAGATGAGTTTTTACGGCCTCAGCCCTCTTTTTTCGAGGGATCAACAATAAACAGACGGGAAATTAGAAGTGCAACTCCCTGACACTCATGCTTTCTCTGACAGTCAACCACCCGCCCGATTTTGGAATGTCTAGATCCACGCCTGCCACCCCCAGGGGTGGCGCCAGGATTTGCCCGACAGGGAGGCCAAGCTCCCCGACAGAGGGGCCAGAATATCAAGGCCACGAAAAAGGCGATGTTTGTGTCCCGGTAGAACGCGACTTGGCAAAATTTGAAGCGCGCGGAGCGCTGAAATTTTTGGCTTTTTTTAAACAAATATCTAAAAATCTGCAGTTTATTTGAAAGTGAAAATTAAAACTTTTGAAAGAAATTTGGCGTTTGTTAGTACTAGAAAAAAAATTGGGTGTTTATTGAAGAATCTTTCCTTCATGAGGGAAAATCAAAAACGTTATATGGGCGACAGCTGCAATTCTTTTGGGGTTACGCATTGAATCGTACAAGACCTACGAACTACGGTAAGGCTTCGAGAAGAGACCAGAATATGCCCGGAAAGTTTTTCCCTTTTGGGATCGAATCTTTGAAAATTAAGAATGGAATGGAAAAATTTTGGACTTTAATGGAAGAAAACTTGTTTTTTTTTTTTTTTTTGGTAAGGTTCTAATGAAAAATTTGGTTTGGTGATGTGACTTTCAGGAGCAAAATTAGGCCATGCCGGGTAATTAACAGAGTTGGCTTTGGTTACTTATTTTACGGAGTATCCATTAAAATTGGAAAATTGTGCCACTTTTAACAATCTAAAGCTAATATTGGAGAAAAATTGTAATTTATGACAGTTTTATGGAGGAATCTTACGTTCTCATGAGGAAAATCAAGTAGGGGGTGATCTGTAATTTTGTTGAGGTTACTGAACATCATCATGCAGATTTAGGCCCTCGGACCATATTGGAGCATTCTCCTTAGGAAAAAAGTTGGCTTCGCATATATTTGAAGTTTTATATTTTATTTATTGTCATTGGTGTACTGGAGCGTGTCAGTTTGGGAAGGGCAGAGTTGTTTTTTCGTCCGAAAAAATGTAACTGCCCGAACGATTATCTAAGTCGAGCACACAGAATTTTTTAAAATATTGAGAATCCCTGGAGAGCAGGAAATGGCATTTCCTGTGCTTGTTGCTAGAATTAAAGAAGCCCTTACTTTCAGATTTCTTTCGCAATAAAATTATTTTCACTTCATAATACTGCCCCAAAACGAAAAGTAATTTACAAACACTCATTGTTCTGTTCAGTTATCTGTTCGACTAAAACACTTTCTGTGCGAAGCGAACAGAAAGTTGTTAAAAATCTAACCCCTAAGATAGCCGGAATGGCATTTCCCAGACCTGTAGCTAGAAATGAAGCAGTTTTTATTTCGAGTCTTCCTTTAAAATGAAAGTGTCACTTTAATAGAGAAATAACCAAACTTGCTAAAGATCAGAAAAGTACTAAAAAAAAGAAACTGCTAAAATTAGATGTAATGGTCTTGTTTATTTTCGGGGGGGGGGGGGGGCTATATGCAACGGAATTAAAACATACTATAATGTCTTTGACTGAATTAAGGATTTTCGTTGAATTCAATTGCAAGGTCCACTAAATAGATCAATTTTGTAACGTTACTCCCCGAACTTCAGACTATAAATGGTTTTAGTTTCATCGTATTTGAAAATGTGGCACATTACAAGGTGACTTCAAAAAAAAAATTCAGTCAGACTAATTATGGGGAGATGTTCTCACAACACTGTTTATTATTATGTGTAGCTGAAAACGACATGGCCGATATTCACTACCTTTGTAAGAATTCGACTGTCCGTCCGGGCAGGCCAGATGGGAGACCATTGGGTACTGCACGTACATGAACAACCTCCCGTCCGTTTTTGTAAGGAGAATTCGGAATTGTGAGTTTCCTTGAAGGATACGGTCTTCTAAAATGCAAGATTAAGAAGGTCGTCCGAGTGGCTACAGACCCACATCTTTTAAAGTGAGTCTGTAGATGAAGGCTCCCAGACGAAATTGGATTTTCTAAACAACAGGGGGTGGGTAGCCCGTCCCCGACGGAGGCATGACCTTGCGCGCACGGATTGAAGTTTGGATGAGGGATATATGAGCTAGTAAGAAGTGATTAAAACCAATTCAGATATGTATTAAAATAGCGTTACAAAAGAAAAAATAGTTCAAAAAGAAAAAAAACATGGTCATCCATCCAGTAACTTCAGTCTTTTTCGATTATCATGTTTAGGCCTGCCAGAAAAATTGACGTCCTTCCCCGACGGGGGAAGAGATAGGACAAGGTACATAGGATGAGGTTGAGAGGAGTTAAGAAGTGATTTAAAATCAATTCCGATACATATTAAAATAACATTTCAAAGCAAAAATATGTTTTAGATGGCCCATCCAGTAACTTCATTCCTTGTGGGTTTTTTTTTTTATTATTTTTTCTTATTTTTATGCCTCCACGACGGGGGGGGGGGGCAGTGTTCCCCGACGAGGGGAAGGGGCAGGAACAGGATATCTCAAGAAGAGTAAGTGTGACTAATCTCATATTTGGTGTGTGGGTTGGCCATATTAAGTAAATAATCTCTATTGTTTTTGGTGGAGGTCAAAGGTCATTTGGGGTCACGAGAGGTCAAAAGGTTAAACCTTATGAACACGATATTTCAAGAACGGTGCAAGGTGACTTTGCTAATTTGGGGGTGTGTGGGTTGGTTGTATTAATTAGATGCTCTGTGTCGATTTTCGTGGAGGTCAAAGGTCATTTGGGGTCATGAGAGGTCAAGACATCGAAACCTAGTAATCACGGTATCCAAGAAAAATGCATGTGACTAAGCCCACCTTTAGTGTGAGGGTTGGCCGTATTGAGATTGTGATCCCAGATAATTTTCGTGAAGGTCGAAGTCATTTGGGTCAGCAGAGTCAAAGCCTTACAAACTTGCTTGCATTGCATTTCAAGAAAGGTAACTTGCAGGGTCCTCATACTTGACATGTGGATGATGCATGGTGAATGAATGATTCCTATAGTTTTCGGTGGACGTCAAATGTCACTTTGGTTCACAAGGGGTCAAAGTCTCAATGTCATATTTACACAAATTTCTTATGGCTGGAGTCTTGAATGCAAAATTTCACACATGTGGATGTGATATCATGAGCAGAACCCAGTTCTATGTAGGAAGCGTTGATGCATTGCATGTTTACTTTGAGGGTACATTACGGAGCACTGTCACTTTGAAAAACATTACGAAGCACTGTCAATATAAAAAAGATAGGCTTAAATTTCAGTGGCAAGGAATCACTAAGCCTTTTGGCTTTCTGGTCTAGTAATCCAATTAGTGAGTTCGGTAATTCGCTTCCGCATGGAATTGAACACGGACACATCGTGGACAAACCAAGCTCACTGTACATAATGTATTGTGTTCTCTTGTTTTCATCCTTGGATTCAGCGCATGCATGTACAACACTAAGCATAAATCTTGGCCGTATACCGAACAACAGATTAAAATGGGAATTTTTGCTCCAAATTGGCATTTAAGATTCAGTCATCTGCATAACACTTACTTTAAAGGGCCAACCCTCTCACCCAAACTACACTTCTTGTAGGGGGTTACATAAACTCTCAGTTTGCCCAACTTTTTGATTGAATTCAAACAATGCAGTTTGCCAAAGCTTATATTAAACAGCATGAACTGTACTGAGAGTGTTTTGATTTTACACATAGAACTTTTCTGTACTCACCCTGAATCAATAAACTGAGATTGTGTCTGGCCGAGGACAGAATTGTTGCTGTTTAGGGTGAGAGAGTTGGGCCTTTAAGGTCGCTTCTTAATGTGGATGGACTAAGAAAAAATGATTCCACGAAATTTTCAAGTAAATTCAAATAATGGAAGAGTAGCCCATGAGCAACCCCAACTGCCAGTATTTAATAATTATTACCTTAAAGTAACGATATTTTTATCAGTGTAGGGCTATATAGAGCCTCATTAAGCCACTTACAACGAACTAATTGCACATTGTCATTTGTTTTGAATACTGTAGAAAGACAAATTTCGTCCACATACGAGGCCATCGACGACGCTGAGAAGTAAGTGTTATGTACTTATGTTAAGGCAGGGAAATAGTTCACGAGTAGTATTAACACAATGGTTCAGCCTAGTAAATGAAAATGTTTAAGTCGCCTTACTTGACATTTTTTTACATCTTTTCATCTAAATTACTCTAAACTTAACTCCACTAAATTTGAAATTTGATTTATCGGGAAAGTGTACATAGTACAAAGGTCAGGTCACACTCAGTACAGCAATATCGGATGGGATTTCGCTCCGATATTTGTGATTTTTAATTTATATATCCTCCTGACCATCTTTGGTCGAAAAGAAAAAAATTGCTAACTCGTGTAGATATATGAATTGTATCGCAGGACCACGAAATTCTAAGTTACACCAATTATTTGGTGATGTCACATCCGCGGACAGCTTTTATTGGATATGCGTAGTCCGATAAAAGCTTTTTGTCAATGTGACGTCACGAAATAAGTATTTAATACTTCATTTCCCTGGTCTTCTCATACCGATCATACATTTACAAAATATGGCAAATTTTTGGTTCTTTCCGACAATGGATGGAGGAGATTTCAACTAAAATTCACAAAAATCGGACAGTAATCCGATCCGATATCGCTGTAGTGTAACGTGGGCTTAATCCACAACAATGCTTGTAACGTCCTTTGGCAATCTTTACTCAACTAACCTTAAGATAAAAACTAAAAAATGTTAAATGTGGTACCTGGTTACGTATTTGCTTAAAAAGTAGTTTAAAACAGCATTTCCCATCAATGCCAATAGAATATATTGCTTATGTTACAAGGCAATCATGGTAATTGGTTTGCATTTAAACCGTGAACAAATATTCGTGACTGCGCCCTCCTACATTGCTTACATTAACCCTTGATCGAGAATGTGCCTATCCCAATCCAACGTGGTTGAAACTTTTACCAGTGTGTATGTATCACTGCAAGAAGGCTTCATGGATTTTGTTACCTACGTAGTATCCGCAGCTGTAGTTAATAGCGCTGTAAATCATAAACACTGGAATATATGCCTAGACCTACACCTTAAAAGAGACAAGAGCAAAAACGTGTTAGTATCATGGTGAAAAGATCACAACCATGGTAGGCCTAAGTAAAAAGAACTAAAAACAAAAAACAGAGAAAAATAAAAAAAAGAAAAAAGGAACATTAAAGATTCAAAGCCAACCCAAAAGATAAGATTAAAGACTAATTTTAAAACACAATTGGAATAACTAACCAGGGGCATTTTAGGTTCAAGATTTTCGGGTAGATGCGCTGCGCTGTTTATCAGGGCATTTCTTGATTGGCTGTTGCCATTGTATTTTAACGATTGCATTCTTTGTTCGGGTTAGGGGTTAGGTCCTACTAAGTTAGGATTTGGGCTATCTTAGCCAGTAAGGAAATTTCTTGTGAAACAGTGCTCATCGACCAGATTTTCAAAAAGATAAAAGGGAAAAATAGTTAAAGTCTAGAACACCAAATTGCATCTAAACCCAAACTTGAGGGGACACGATTAAGTATTCCCATTATAATTCGTCCTCAGAACGTCGGTAAAACGATGCTAAGCTCACCTCTCATATTTACTAAGAGGAGCATCTGACATCTAAGCGGTGTTAAACAATTTTTTTCATTTACACTGATCCACTCTCTAAAAACACCGGTGTTAATGTTAACCCAGGATCTGTGTTCCATTTACTCCAACACAATCCTGGTTAAATTTTAATAATGAAAATCCTGGTTAAACCAACACATATTCTGGTTAAAATTACCAGGATATGAGTTAGTTCAACTAGAAATTTAACCAGGGTTGTATTAGAGTGAATAGAACACCGATCCTGGTTAAATTTAACCCTTGTGTTTTTGGAGTGCCGTAAGCTTATTGTTTCAACAAAATATAACCTACAATTTCATCAATTTTGTTCTTAAATAACAGCAGACGGGTAACGGTCAGCCGTAGAATTCGAATGCCCTCTCCCGTGGACCAACAACGACTTTCTCTGAAAGAGGGGAACGACTACATTAAAAGAGTAATTTTATTCACAAGTTTGTTCGTTTACCAGATGTAAAACCGACAATTTACTTGCATTGTCAAAATCCCTTATGATAAAACATTCCACATGTGTACGGCAGGTGTTTGACTAAAATCGATGCAGAAACATTTTTTCTTGCAGAATATGAAAATTGCATCTCAATAGCATACAGCATTCCAAAGATACTAATTTTCAAAGTAATGTATTTTTCATACCAGCCCTGCACCATCCCATTCTTCTTACCCATAATATCTGAAGTTAAAGATTGGTTGTTTTTTTGCTAAAAAAATACCTGCACTTTTCAACAAAGTCACAGAAAGTAATATTATGTGGGCACATTACTTCATGCCTTTTGTTTTTCTTTCTAATTGAATGTCCTGCTTGTCCTTATAATTTGACCCCTTTGGAGTTTTAGAATACCTTTTTTTCTTTAGATCTAGCATTACCATACATGTGTAGAGAATAGCTACGGTGGCTTAATAGGGACATGGAAATAAAAAAATCTCCTGGAGAGTTTTTTTTTTTCCCCTTTTTTCATGTCTCTGTTAAGCCACCGTAGAATAACAAACAATGTTGCCTAATAAAATATTCCCTGCAACAACATCAAAATTAAAAGTAAATTGAATGTAATTTCAAATTATTTCGCCGTTATGCCCAGATTTATCATACTGCACTTAATCTCAATAAAAAATACTTAACTTCGAAAGAAAGTTTCTTCCGAGAGCTTGATATGCTATTGAGATTGAGATTCAAATTCTTTAAGTCAAAGGCTTTTATTCTACATATTGTCGCTGGAAAATCCCTTTACGCCAATAAAATTTGAATGGCCTTTTTCGAAAGTTTCGCTTTTTCATTTATTTGTAGAACCTTCGAACCCGGATGAGTGATCAACAAGGCTTACAAGGAGCACGAAACACACAGTCAATTTATTCTGTTTCTATTGACGTTGAACCACGTTTAACCATGGAAGTACTACCTCCGAGGTAGTACTTCCATGGTTTAACGACGGAAAAGTCTGATTTTGGGTCGAAAATGTCATTGAACTCGGACAGTCAGCCCTGTGAATCGATACCCTAAAATGAAAACCCTTAGTTATATTATCCACTCAAAGAATGTATGAACGGTAGTTTTTTGTCTGTTGGTTGTCTCATACGTGGCTGCTCTCTCGTAACATTTATTTGAAGACCTGCTGTACGAAGAGTGGATACTCTAGACATATCTTTGAATCAGTGGAGGAGCTGGGGGATTTGGCCAGAAGGGCGAGAATAGCATGTATAGTGGTGCGTTAAAGCAGGCTGTTGAAACCTAACTGGGCGTCGACAGGCATTTTGATCCAGTAGGGGCTGTTGTCCCAGATCACATTGGCCACCCCACTGCTTTGTATGGAGTATATGCCCCTTTTCACAATGTAACGGTGAGGCCAACACATATGTGCAGTTGTGACGCATGTCCGCCTTGTTCATCTCAGACTAGACTCTTTTTCACGGACATTCCTCGGCAGAGCACTGGAGTACGGGAGCTCCCTGGTCTGAGAAGAAGGGTTCTGAAGCAAGCAGGGGGATTACGGGGTTCAAGAAGTGAAAACGTGTGTTGCAGACCGCGGGGCTCGACAGATGTTGGCTCTCTGAGGGAGCAAAATGTCGTGTGATTATTGAAAGCTCCAGATACAAGAGTCAAATTTATTATGTCCCTGTACATAGTGGTATTCGAATGAAATGCAAAGACGGGAGCGTCCTGTGGCACAAGCCCCGGCATTGACTCCATGCAAACTAAAAATCGACGAAATTCATATTTACGAAGATTTATCTGAGAATTAGATAACACCAGTACAGGCACGGATCGCGACGAAGTAGAGGAAGCGAGATGGCAACGAGGCGAAGTTTTGGAGGGACAAATGTATCAAGTCAATGTCATCTTGAAACAATTTCTTTGCTTACACTCCGTGCTGGAATCATCCACCAAATTGAACCCGCATGCATCTACGGGTCTTCAAATATTAAAAAAAATAAATAAATTGACTTCTAATGGACCTTCTTTATTCCCTCGGTCTGTTGATATGTCTAGAATTGAAAATATCCTCTTTCCAAAATTATTCAAATACTCCCTCAAATATTTACAAATTTGCCAAAGGGGGGGGGGGGCATCCAGAAGAGCGAAAACTGCGTTCAGGCAAACCCCGGAAGATACTTGACATATATGATAATACATTTGGTTTTTCATGCCCCACGTGCACGGGGTTCAGACGCCTTGAAATTCTGTCAAAGTTAAACCACCTTCGAAAGGATGGACTCTGTAATGAAAATAATTAATCAGCTTGGGAGGGGCATGTATCCGCACTTGGGATGAAATTTGGTAAAAACCCTAGCGACGGTTCAAACAGGGCCCCACGATTACTTCGACTGTATTGTATTTAGGATTTGGAAATTCCAAAGGGCAGTTGTTCCCCGCTATATCAGGATACTACCCTGACTGGTGCCTTAACTGAGTTCGATGCATGGGTCCTCGACACTTGCTGATCAAAAAATGTTTCACTTATGATAAACGTGACCCTCGATTAACTGAGTTAAGGTTTCTAAAATTATCTTATGCTCAATTGGAGTGGGCTACTGAAAATGCAATGCTCAGTTAAGCCTACTGGAAAAGAATATAGGTCTCGTCCGAACAACATGGTAAAATGTAAGAGGAATTTGTGTTAGCATTTGATTTTTTACGAAAATTATTGGATAGTTTTTCCGGTCTTTTTTATTAAAAAATGAATTTGTCGCCATGAAATTTCACACCGCAATACAATACATTAGACCATTCTGATAAACAACCCGGGCGAAGGGGCGAGGCTAGGAATTTTTTCATCGCCAGGCAAAGGGGTTGAGCTAGCAATTTTTTTCACCGTTAATAGTATATTTATTGATCTACTAAAAATAGATTGCAAAGAGGTACGTGAAACACAAAGACATATTTCGTGAGGTTTACCCACTGCAAAATTTATAAAAAGGATAAAAAAAATTGTCCTCCTTATTAGCTTTGTGAGATGTTAAAGCCATCCTCTGATTCGCCCGTATGAAAAGTTCCAGACAATGCCATGATGAGGGCAGAACGAAAGTTTTCAGCCAAATGTTTTTTTTTTTTTTTTGTGATATTTGAAAGGGGAACTGAAGTTGATCTGCATTCGGTTCTGATGCGTGGTTTATATAAGCAACAACCTCTAACTACTGTAACCTGGATTTAATTTTATGCACATAGGAATATCATCATATCATATTAATTAGGCCTGCCTGTGAAAAGTGTCAAAACAATTAGGTTATCTAATTAAATGTAAAAATGTTATATGTTATGTAGATCAAACCAATTTTGTTTCAAAGTTATATTTTGAAGTCATGAATTTTTTCTTCAAGTTAACTTTGTGGTAAAATTATGGGAACTTCATCTGCTAATATTCCGACAACCCATCGGGAGTAAAACGGGGTGCTGTAAGACTGAATAACACTTAAAAAGCGGCTCATTGAATTGGTTCATAAAATACAACAATTTTTTCGAAAACCTGTGAAGTTTCTTCATATGCCGAGGTCACATGGTCAAACTAAGGCAATCCCCACGTCCTACTTACAAATAACTCTCTTATGAGAGAGTACTGAACGGTCTTATTCGGTTTTCAAAAATTCGTGACTAGACACTTTTTCAAATTATGCACAGAACAGTTATAAGTCAGGACTCCACAAAATTCAAAATTTAAAGTTTTTCCATAACTATTGGATATAAAACTTTTCTCATTATGCTAACTATGAGCATTTTCATGAGGTACGGTAGTGGCCCGTTAACACTATCATTGAGTTAGCGATATCAACTCAATGGGTCCCTTTAAAAGACAGTTATTCATCACGCCAGATAGTTTCAATTCAACTAACCCATTCAATTCTACACTCTTAAATCAAAAGAGTGAACTTAGTCACTCTTTGATAGAGTGAAAAGTGTGAATTCACTCCATTAGGGTGTTAATTCACTCCCAGAAGAGTGATATCCACTCCAAGCCAAGAAGAGTGAAATTTACCACAGGAAGAGGGCAAATTCACTCTTCCACGAGTGCCTGCAATGATCACTCTTTTTTTTAAGAGTGATCACTGTAGGCACTCCATCAAGAGTGAAACTTCGCTAGTTTAGAGGGAATTCACTTTTTTTGGAGTGAATTTCACTCTTCTCGGAGTGAATTATCACTCTAATGGAGTGAATTTACAACTTTGACTCTATCGAAGAGTGACTAAGTTCACTCTTTTGATTTTAGAGTTTAGCCTCTCCAACATCTTTTTTAAAACTTACTCATATCCAAACACAATTCTTGTTTATTGCTCCAAGACAAACCCTTTTGAGCATACAAGGCCCTGATATGTAATAAGAATATTCTAAGTGTATTACATTGTTTAACTTGAGCTACTCTGTATTTTTTTAGTTTGATGTCAATCGAAAGCACAATATTTTTTCCACTAAATGTCAGAAATTTTGACAACCCCTCTTGTTCTTTACAGTTTCAAATTACATGAATCACAAAAAACTTGACTTTAAAAGCAAGTTACTTATCACCACAGACAGTTCCAACTCTCCCAACCTACTTACTTTTAGCCCCACGCCCCCCCCCCCCCCCCCAAAAAAAAAAAACTATCGCAGGCCTAAGTTCATCCTTATCCAGACACAATTACAGTATGTTGCACCAGGGCATACCCTGTATGTGAGCATACAAGGCCTTGATATGTAACCAGAACACTCAGAGTGCATGCTGTTTAACGTGAGCTACTCTGTATTTTTAAATTGATGTCAACCAAAAATACTCTCTTCGAGTTGAGAATTTTAGTTGACTCTGGGGGAAATTGTAGTTTGGAGTGCCGAATGACGGTCTTTAACAAAACTATACACTCACGTCAGTATTTTACAAAGAAAATTAAACTTTACCTCCAAAAGAACGAAAATCACCTTGACCAAATATTCCAGTTGGTACTCACTCGATATAATTGTCAAGATATCTGTTGAAAGCAAAAGAATAAAAAGAGAAAGTAAAACTCTGACTCGAATTACGAGTGCAATTGCACTTGTAGCGTCCTTAAACTCAACCGCACTGAAACAAAGAAGTACATTAATCTTCACATGCACACTATATTGTTATGTGATATGCGTATCTACCCATGCTGTAACATTCCTGCAAACTATTGTTTTGTGATAGTATTCATCAAATTAAAAAGGTTTAGTAAAATCGTTTGATTTTTCTCTTGCTTGAAAATTTGAGCAAGAAAGTTTTTATCTTCTAACTGCAAGTGGGCGCCCTGTATCTTTACAAAAAGTGTGACGCAGCTTTAGGATTCACAGGATACCGCACAAAATTAAACGTAAGTATATAAATTAGGCATTATTGACATGAGAAGATCACCTCATTATTTGATTACAAAGCTTAGAGTTTCAATTTCATAGTTTAGGAGGTGTTGATCGAGTAATTACGCATGGTTAAATACCATTTAAGACCATTGGGAGTTCATTATACCACCTCTGTTACGACCCATCATGTAACAACTGGCCAAATTGTAACAACTTGGTAAAAAATGTGACAATTTTCTGCTCAAAATGTAACAACTACGTAAGTTGGTTCCACTTGAATGTAGCAATTATCTGCCCAAAATGTAAAAAATTTCTGCCCAAAATGTTAAAATAGCGGCAGTTCAAATCAAAGAGTTGCTAATTTTTATAGCTAGACTAAGGACGACAAATTCACTGTTCAAAGTCCATAGATCCCATTTACCCTGTTTCCACCCAACACTTCTGAGTCTATGATTTTTTTTTTTAGACCTCATAAGAGACATACAAAACGGGAACTCCAAATAAGATAAGACGCGAGAATTCAACTTGTGCAACTCCTAGATCGATCCGACTTTGTTTGTCATAGTTACAGCATTTAAATTTATTTCGTCAGCCATTTTTATGATGTCACCCGAAGCACTCAAGTAGGCAAAAAATACTTTCCAGATGTTTAGACCACTCTGAGTTCAACGGTGGAAGTTTTAGCCCTTACCTACGCCATGGCGCCATTTTATGTTCATAACCACACAAAAGACACATTTTAGGTGCCCATGTATGTCACGAGAGGTTGAATGATGCAACTCCAACCAATTCCCAGTCCGGTCTGGTTAAGTTACGAACCTTTAAAAAATATGGCGGTCATCTTGGATTTTTTCTAATATCTTCTGACCTTAATCTTCACGTTGTTACATTTTAGGCAAAAAAGTCTTCACATATTGGACCAACTTTCATAGTTGTTACATTTTGGACAAAAATTGTTACATTTTGGGCAAAAAGTTGTTACATATTGGTCACTTGTTACAAAATAAGTGGCAACAGAGCTGGCGTCCAAGAAACACAATTTGGCGAAATTTAACCTCTCAGATAGCCGGTAATAACACTTCTCGGGCTTGTTTATAATTGAAAAGAAAAGGATAAGTGGTTATCAACCAGAAACACCAAACGCTGATCCAAAGTATGTTTAAAAGCTCACTTAATATGTTTATTTTCTTTTCAAAACTGCTGGGACCTTACAAAATCTGCGTCTTTGTCCATGAATGAACTGCGGCCAACTGCTCACCGACCCCTTCGGTAATTGTAACGTGACAGTAAACATATGGCCCTATTCCGATTCTAACAGGAGTTCCAATCCGTGAGTAAACAGATGGTCCTATTCCGATTCTAACATGAGCTCCAATCCGCAGATTGGTGGGGGTAGATACATCCCATTGATGTATATGTTTGGTATGCAATCAATGTCATTTAACCGTGGCCTAAAACGACGCACACCAAAATGCCATACCACAGTTCTATGTTATTGCTATTGGTAAAAGTGTCTATTCCCTTATAAGGGGCAGAGTCACTTGTAGGTATCGCATATTCAAGAATCAAGTTACTACTCCAGCAAACTTCATTACTGAGGAGGGAATATTTGTCATATGATTCTGAAAAGCCATCCATAAAATTCGATGGGATAGCTGTACTTATTTATGCTGGGAATGACTGTATTTTGCCTTTTACAGGCAGCAGGTCAAAAATTTAATACACGGTTCAATGTAACACACCTCAAGAGTCATGCCTATTCAATGACCGTTTCGTATTAAGTGTGTTTTAAAGCTTTATAATTGGGAAATTTTTGAAAAAAGTACGTTCATAAATTAAACTATTAGTTTACGCCTTTTACCTTTCTACTGTAAGTTAACGCATCAGTTTGAGCTCTTAAATTCTATTCTCCAGCATTGTGTGGCACTTGTGACATTGCCAGGAATAAAAAAGACATAAAAAGAACTAAGTAAGATGTGATGTTATTCCTTTTCAAAAACGCATGTCATCCTTTCACTGGGCACAAACTGAAGTCCTCTTTGATGATGCCTAGAATTTATATTAAACCTAAGCAATAAACTTTACTGGCGTATAGGATTAAAAGGTCTGAGAAGCACAAAACTTGTGATAAAAATGATTCTTACCTGTCCTAAGATGCTCGTTGATCTGTGTAGAGAAATTCTGTGGGTCTCCTCTATGTAGCAAGCTTTACAGCTTGTACAATTAAAGTTGTAAACTACATGTGATCTGGGTCAGAGGAATTAAATCTTTATTTACAAACAAATTGCGAACTTTGAAAGACGTAGACACCAGCTTGATATCTATATTTGTACAATACAATTAAATTTGATGTCTCACTTTAGCCTGTGTATGAAGTGGAAAGTTGCCGATGTATAGTAATTTATAGTGGGCTATTTGGTGTTAGGACACATATATACAAACCATTAGCTAAATTATGTAATTGTAAATCCCAATGTGATAAAAACTCTTTCAAAATCATTGACTGTGTTTCTATCAAGCTGATTTAAGATTAAAGAAAGCTTACATATCACCTGGGAAACACCAAATCTTAACAGACAATCAGAGAGTCCATTGATGTATGGTAACTTATAGTATTTATATTTCATGAGTTTTCTATTGAGCTAATTCTTTATTCACTTTGTCACTGCTTTCAACACACAGATGGTTTCAAGTCTTTATTGCCGTAAGCTTTGCTGTCTGATGATGAAAGTTGTTCTTTCGAAACATGTCGCAATTTGTACCGAATAAATATTATTGCTGAGAAAAGTCGTGTTTTCAATCATTTTTCTCGTACAGGATTGGCCGCTACATCCATTTGCAACTGTACAATTACTGTGTACCAAAGAGAAATATGAGTTTTCATTTTTAAAAGTCAATAGATATTGAATGATGATAGATAATAAAAATAAGGAAGTACGGTAGCTTTCTTTGCAATGAAAAGGTCATGACCTGATGACCTAATGACTGAAGAAATTCAGTAATCTGAATAATTAGTTGGCCTAAACTTTAATTATGTCAGGTATTTTTATCATTGTGAACGATCATCTGAATGTCATATGTGTTCACATATTACTGTTAATTTAGTTTAGTTAGATGGTGTTTACGGGAAAGTTTCTAATAGGTTTATTTCAGGCCGGTTCCAGCCTTTTCTTCCAGCTGCGGCCCACTGGCTTGTTTAACCTACGCATTGTTTATCATGCTGAGCACATCCAAGCACAGCAGAAGTAGGTTCGATTTTTTAAATCTTCGGTATGACAATATATTACGGACAATCAGAAGTGTTTTGCTGTCACTGGGCTATTTTCATATTATCATTTACTTCGTTTTATGTTCCATGTTAATGAAAGTCGGTAGTTTGATAGGAGGGTAGCCATGGGAGGGGTTCCCTGGGTTGAAATCCACCCTCATGACCCAAGCCTGAAAATGAAAACGAAGGCAAAATTGCAAAAAAGGACCGTTATAATTCTTATTACATTTGAGGCATTTGAGGCACACAGAGACCAAAAAACAATCTTTCTCCAAGGGGGGGGGGGCGCACATCTCCCTCTAGACCGCAGGTAATCCCGTGCCACCACCCCCCCCCCCCCCCAAAAAAAAAACTCTTTCAAGACACAATCGTGACTCCGTGCCTGGTGGTTTGAGAAATGCACTTTACAAAAAATTAAACTTTTTTTGGCCCCACTTTGTAAACACGTTTAAATTCTAAATATGTTTAGCAATTAAACACTAAATGTTTGGCAATCAAACGCCTTTAAAATGGAAATGATAAAGAATTGATCAAGTGTATTTAGCATCTAAACGTGTTTAAAAAGTGGGGATAAAACATGTTTAGAGAAGCTAAATGCAATTCCTAGACACCTTTCTTAGAGTGTGTTACCTTATCTACGGAACTAGGATTATATATTTATGCATTTTAACTTTATATTAACTGTAACATACAGACGAAGAAAGAAATGGTCACTTGTTGATGACGTCCCAATTTTATTTTACTTTCCTCCTACACGATTTTCACTTTTGTTGAAGGTCATGCAAAGTATTGAAAGTCAAATGTTTATGTTTTGTGTCTAATTGATGTCAAAATTACGAATGAGCTACTTAGCATGCATATGTTCTTACAAATGGAAATCGCAGTCTCGTTGAGGATTATTCATACACCCATCACAAGTAACAAAAACCTTGAAGGGCTTTCAAAACCCAAGCGGATGATAAACTTACTAAAAATGAGCTCATTCAATACTAATTGTAAAAAAATGAAGCGGATTGTGCGTCTGACAGTACATTTCAGTCGTGAAATACCGTAGTACTGTGTTTATTGAAAGAGTCTTCGCAGAATGGGACAGGAAATTTTAACCTAATGGGTGAAAGGTTATAGGACGAATTATATTGAATATTCTGTTTACGAAGGAATGACTGAAATGTGTTTATAAAGGTTGGTAAACAATTGTATTACAATATCTTAGTTTATTGCTTCTTTAACGAATTGGAAAAAAATCTCCCACTTTCTTAATTTGTATCAACATCCTAATGAAAACTACATAGTGCTTTCACTGACGTCACAAGCCTTGCCCCTTTTGACGCGGAAAATTGGTGTAGTATAGACGAATCCGATCAGTGCTTGTATGTAGTGACTGTTAGCAGCCATTAGTGATGTCCATCAGCCTTAAATCGTCTAATAAAGATGCAATTAGTATACAACCATCCATGGTAATGGTTAGCAAGAAAATTGAAACATTAAAAGGTAATGGACCCCAGTTATCATGGGCGTCCGCAGAAAAAAGTCAGGGGGGGGGGCAAAATTTCTAGGAGGGGCAAAACCTCAAAGTCATTATGAATTGACACAAAGCATGCGAAAATTTCAGCTCAATATGCCTCCCAGATCGCCGGAAATGGCATTTCTGAAGCCTGTTTTTCGCATAGAAATTTGGAAAACAGGTTTTGTTCGGGTTTTTGCTTTGATTTTTATACGTTTTTTCAAATTTTTGATTTTCCGGGGGGGGGGGCAAGTGCCCCCTCCTCTTGCCCACACCTGCGGACGCCCATGCCAGTTATCGCCGACTGAAATCAGACTATCACTAGATGTCTCGATTCGTCTACTGACGAATCCGGACAGCAACTGATGTGTGATTTCAATCGGCCATAAGTGAGGTCTACCACATTTCAATTTTTTAATTTCCTTACTTATATGTATCGTAGATGACTGTACACTAAATTTTATCTTGATTCATTCAGTTTCACTGAATATGGGAGTTTGAAATTCCTGTAGACAATAAATTAAGACCAAAGCTGATGGACCCCGCTGATGGTTGCCTAAAGTCACTGAAGACAAGCGCTGATAGGATTCGTCTACACGCTAGCTAGTGCAGCGAGCTGAGAAGCATCTGACGACCTACGTGTGACTGTTACAATGAAACACTTGATATTTTCCCAACAGTAAGCGTGGCTTACCAATTTTGACTTAACGCAAAATCACTCTACAGATATAGACAAATCCGATTAGCGCTTGTTTTAGTGACTGTAGGCAGCCATGAGTGGGGTCCATCGGCCTTTAACCGTCTTCATTTATTGTCTACGTGAATTTCAAATCTTCATATTCAGTGAAGTTGAGAAAATCAAGATACACTTCAGTGTACAGCCATCCATGGAACAGGTAAGGAAGGAAATTTAAAGATTAAAGGTGATGGACCCCACTAATGGCCGACTAAAATCAGACCATCACAATCTGTCCGGATTCGTCAGACTGTAACGTCACTGCGTTGCGCGTCTTTCTATTTTTCCATCCAGGTATCCATTGTACAACAATTGTTATCAGGCTGCTGTCGTGCGCGCGTATTGGTAACAAACGCACTGCGCATGATCAGTTCCATTCAGTGTGCAAAATTGAAACGCGCTGACGTCACGTGCATAAACTCTATAGAGGCTTTTCATATGACGCCACAATACTCCCCGGCGCCCATTTTGGAGTACACCTGCGTAGTGGACAACACTCGACGAGCTTCCTCGATGAATGTGTACACACCGCGCATACCACAGTGCACACTATGCAGTGCGTTTAGCATAAAACCACGTGTATTTGGCATAATTGTTCTCCAGCATGGTGGATCCGTGAAGTAATTGCAAAGCCTCTTTAGTGTAGTTTCCCAATATATATAGACGTTGATTCTGTGTACAAATACAATAGTACTTCGGTTTAGTAGTACTGTGATTACTGAAAGATTCATTTTAAACAAAATACTACAGGGAAACATATCAAGTGTAAGGCTATGGGATTATTGAACTTTTAATTTCCTGAAAGTGAAGGAATAAAAAAGCGGTATTTTTAAAGGTTGGTCAGTTGGTAGTTATTGTACTACAACTGGATGTCGTTTCTAATTACTACTTAGACGAATAGAAACATTTTTTGTTTTGTTTTCATTGTTTCTTTAGCCTACAGAGAGCTTTCACTAATGTCACAAACTGTCCCTTTTGACGGACAAAATCTAGTGCAAAGTATGCTCGCTGGTATAGCTGTACAGAGGTCATAGACGTGACGTCAGCTCGTTTCAAATTGACAAAATGAATGGTACTGATCATGTGCAGTAGATGTCTTACCGATACGCGCCTTTGACAGCACATTTTAGACCTTGTCAGTGAGCTACAGTTCACTGGACCTTGTGCATATGATGTCACAGAGAGGAAAGTACGCCCTCCTTTGGAGACAAAACAAACCAACTCAGACAAATGCAGGTAACTGATTTGTCAACCAGTCAAATACGCGCATAGTCTGCCACACGTGCAGGGAGAATCCGTATGCGTGTGGTCATGTGTTCCATTGTTTTGCCCAAAGAATGACGTCAGTGTGTCGTCAATGCATAAGGTCTATAGTAGCAATTGTTGTAAAACGGACGACTAAATGGAAAAACAGAGAGATGTGACGTAGGTGTATAAGCCCTACATAGAAAGACGCGCAATGCAATGAAGACGGTGCATAGCCTCTATAAACGAATCCGGACAGCAAGTGATGGTCTGATTTCAGTCAGCCATAACTGGGGTCTATCACCTTTTAATCTTTCCATTTTCTTGCTTACCTGTAGGCTATCATGGATGGTTGTACACTATATTGTATATTAATTCCTTAAATTTCACTGAATATGGAGGTTTGAAATTCATGTAGACAATCAATAAAGACGATTTGAGGCCGATGGACACCACTAATGGCTGACTACAGTCACTGAAAACAACCGTTGATCGGAATCGTCTATAGAGACTGTGTAAGTGACGTCAGTGCGTTCCACTGGATGGAAAAGATCAAAGGGAGTCGTGGTAAAACCGAAATGCGCGCACAACATCACCGTAGTAACAACTGTTGTAAAACGGACTCCTGGATGGAAAAACAGATAGATGCGCAACACAGTGACGTTGGCGCATAAGACCTATGGCCGAGAAGCAGGTGAGAGCCCACGTGAGATTAAAGGCGCGGCGCTAATACACCGTGATATTTCGCCCGGCAGCAGGCGTGGCTTACCACTTGTGACGTGAATTGAAATTACTCTAAAGCAGAGTCTCCTGTAAATATAGACAATGAGGTAATGTTTATTTCAACTAAATAATCACAGAAGCTATGTTAGTTGCTATATCTTAAAAAATAAATAGTTTGATTATTTCAATTTAATCTGGTTTCTCTTTACATCAGGTCATGACCGCGTTTTTCGGCATACTCTCAATCTTCATTACGTTGATTCAACCAGACGAAGGTAAGTACTTCGACTTCAAAGTTCATTCCGGGAGGTAGTAGTTAACCCTTTACCGTTGTGCTCCGATCGGGGCATATTTGCGCCCCTCGAGAGTGGGCGGAAAAGCGGACGTAGCCCGCCCGCATCGGCTTCCGTAGGCCATTGACCACGTGACCTTAAACTATTGTCTCTCTCGTTGTTGTGGCCGAAATTTCGGGTAGCTACTCGCAGTTTCGAGCTCCGCTTGAAACAGTAAAGATGGGTGACAGCCGAGCTCTCCGCATGGGTCCAAAAGGACCCAAACAACGGTAAAGGGTTAAAAGAAGTTAAAAGCCTGTGGAGTGTGTTTACTGCAAAGCTGATGCCACTGTCTCTGCGTGTGCGCACGTAACCCTTTAGCCGAGTATTGCAGATATTTTAGATTAGTATAAACGTAGCGTTTATAGAGTAGTTTCACTGACGTCTCAAGCTGGGCTCTTTTTTTATTTATTTATTTATTTTTTTGCTGACGGGCAAAGCAGGTAGTGTTAGTAGGCTACTTATTCATGTGTTACAGCAACTAACTTCAACCGACGTGGTAATTGCTGACTTATTGCCTGACAATGGGCGTGACTAAGCGTATCATGATATCACGTGAAAGCACCGTACTGCCTTGGCCTGTTCCTTTTACGCTGGAGAGAACTAATAAAGGTATTCGATAGCCAGCAACACCGAACTTAAATAAACATTTTAATTTTGTCAATTACGACTATTTTCAGAACCGTGACTTGTTAGTACTACGTTTCCTTTCAACATTTTTTAAGATTTTCAGTGATTTATAAAAAAAAAAATCAAGAAGGCCCAACGGATAACAAACAAGGGCGTGTTCAACTTAAAGGACCAATTCTCTCACCCCAAACTACACTTCTTGTAGGGGGGTACAGAAACTCTCCATTGGCCCACTCTGATAAAAAATTTCTCTGTAAATTTACATAATTTCTATGGCAATTTTTTTTCCAACCAAATAATATTTTTTTTTTACAGTCAGACTGTAATCATGAAAAAACGTTAGAGGGTTTGTTTTTTCTTAACAGTTTTTGCATGTAAATAAGTTTACAATAGTCTACTGTAAAATCGAATTACAGAATTGTTCTGTTTTGTTTACCTTAATTTTATGTGAATTTACAGCCTACTGTTTTCATTCCCGACGTTTTAATATTTATTATAATATCGCTTTTACCTTTCATATGTTATTACGTAACATACACTTCACGATTACGTAGATCAGGTATTTGCTTATCAACGTAATGTGTCGTTACGAAGTTGTTTTCAATCAAAACTTTTTTCTAAAAGTCCCCCCGACTCTCTGGCGAAGAGCCAAGGGGCGAAAACCAAACGATTTCTCCCGGAGGAGTTCTGCTCCCTTAAGGAGCTAAACGTCCCAAATGGACAAGTACGCCCTCCAAAGGGCAAACATGCGTGGTCCTGCTCTGGCTGAATAGAACAGAAGCCACAACCTGGATGCACATTGAGGATGCTTTGTTGTCATATTGTTGTCAAGTAGACTGCTATCATTAGGAACTTTGTAATTGGAAAGTCACCTTTTGTACAATATAATAATTGATTTTAAAATAAATATGACAAAGAATGCAAATACATTGGTTGCAAACATTTCCAGACAAGGTAAGCAATAAGTTTATCACTTCCTGACTTCCTGATTAAAAAACGCCAAAGAAGATATTATTCAAAGCAACAGCAATCCTTTTGTTAGGAAAATGCCTACAAAATAAGCTCCACCTATTAATGCAAAATGAGATTTACGTCATAAAGTGGTTAATTTACAGACTCTTTCAAGTAAATTTGTGAAAGGTTTTTAATTTGTTCCGACCAAGTGCATGAGCGATGAGTTGACATCAGTATACCAATTGTTAGTGCTCTGAAATTAGGGCCTTACAATTTCTTTTTACTTAAAAATGTGTGACAAAACACCAGTTGTATGATATTTATAACTAAGAACGTAATAACTAAGTACGGTATGCTTTTATAATAAATGTAAGTTAATTTTCAAATAGGGCCATAAATTTGCCAAAAATGTTTTTTTTTTTAAACTGAAATTTCGCAGAACGCATGTTATATATTGAAAATTTTCTAGCTATTTCTTATTTGTTTGTTTGAGCTTATTTTTGTTTCTTTTTCAGCTTAAAAACAAAATGAATGTTTGTTAAATGACAGTATATTAATGTGAAATCAGAAAAATACAAAATACTATTAAAATTTCTGTAAATTTACAGAAAAGGTTTTACAAAGCAGTAAAATTTGGTTAAAAAAGCAGACAGAAATGGTTTTTCAAATAAACAGAAAATACATGTTAAACAACCCTTTTTTATTGTAGCAATACAAAGTGTCTGTAAAGGTACAGAAAATCTCTATTAAAAGTAAAATACAAAAAGGTTAAGTTAAAAAAGTCTGTAACTTTACAGAAATTTTTAACAGTGCAGCTTTTTGATTGACTATTAATTCAAACAATGCAGACTACCAAAGCTTATACCCAGCATGAACTGTACTGAGGGTGTTTTGATTATACACATAGAGCTTTTCTATACTCACCCTGAAGCAATAAACTGAGATTGTGACTGGATAAGGATGAATTTCACACAATTGTGGGAGGAGCTTAAGAAAGAAGGTTAGGAGAATTAGTACTGATTGGGGTGAGAGAGCTGGGCCTTTAAAGGGGAAGTCTAACAAAAAAAAAAAATTGATTTTCATATGTGGAAGAGGAACCAAATATACACAGTGTGGTGAAATTTCCATTTAAATCGGACATATATTTCTCGAGATATAATTAAATGAAGTTACTAGATTTGTGTTACAAAGTGAGTTTGAGGGCAACGGAGGTTATATCACTTCCTCACATCGACAAGGAATGCTTTGTTTCACTTTGTTTTTCAGACTGTTGTGTTGACCTTGAAGCTAATAGGATTGCAACCTCTTTGTGAGGAATGCAAGGTTTTCTAAGTTCTAATGTCACTTATAGAATCACATTTTGGAAATATGGGATTCTTGATGAGAAAATAGGCTGTAAAGTTTAAAGAAAAACAAAAGACTATCCATTATTGTGGGGATATTATGTCATATATGCTTGCTTCAAGTTCACTTTTTGTTGAAAATGTGACAACTTTACTTGCACATATCTTGAGAAACCACTCATCAGATTTTAATGCAAATTTCACCAAAATGCTAAGAATAAGTACCTCTCCAACATATAGAAATTTGATATGACCTTACACCCTTCTTTTAACAAAACCATGTTGTCTTTAGTGCAGAATTACAAATTTTGTGCAGAAAATCCTCTGCTTCAAGCTGACAGGGAATTTTAACTAATAAACTGTTATTAGATACTTCTGAACATCTGCCTTTCTCATATTCCTCGTTGTGTAGATGTGTCATCATTTACAAAACTTCGGTTAAATGATATCATTTTCGGACTCGGCCTTTCCCCTCCCCCAAAGCAAAGGGGAACCCATACGTCTATGTTCTTGGTTAAGCTATATTCACTAGCAGATGCTAATATTTTTCACTTTATTCTGTTTGGCATCTCCTTCAGGTATGACTGACGGTAACATTACCGTCCTTGTGAATGATTCAGTAACACTTCCATGTTATGTAGAAGATGTTGGCCGATCAATCTGGTCAGTTATCACCCAGGATACTCCTTCTAATTTGACGGCTGGACGTACTACCTTTAACCCTCGTTTCCACAAATTAAATGTGATAGAAAACACGGACTCATTCACATACAATTTAATCATAATTGCCGCAAGACAATATATGGAAGGACTTTACGTATGCCAAGAAAAAGGAGTTCAAAGGTCACAAACATTTCTCTTCGTCGAAGGTAAGTGGATCTCATTATTCCTGAAATATGAAAGTCGCTCAAAATAACGAAAGAATCATTGCTCATTTAAGTTTCTCCTCACACTCTAGTTTGCACGCTAAAACCAAGCAGTGAACTCAGTCACTCTTGAAAAGAGTGAAAATTCACTCCATTAGAGTGTAAAGCCACTGCCAGAAGAGTGAAACTCACTCCAAGAAGAGTGAAATTCACTTTAATAAGAGTGAAAAACACTCTTAAACGAGTGCCTGCAGGGATCACTCTTTTTAATAGCGGTCCCTGTAAACTCTCCATCAAGAGTGAAACTTTGCTCTTTTGGAGTGAATTTCACTCTTCTTGGAGTGAATTTCCACCTTTGTGAAGTGAAATGTATACGGTAACTTCCACTCTTACAACGAGTGAAATTTCCCTCTTTTCATTTTTATAATGTGAGCAACACTATCTAACAATAATTTTTAAATTTCATCCACATTGACGTTGGAAGCCCATATTCGACGAACTACAATAACGGTAACTAAGAGAAACTAAGTTACACTACGAACTTCCTATATACATGGACAGAACATGTAACCCGTACATGCTATCCGTAGATTGTCGCCACCGTTTGAGGCAAAAAAGGCGCACCAAGATGGCCGCCGTGAAGATATAATTTGTATGATTTGACAACGACTCTGCAATATTTTTAACAAAAGTTAAACTAGAATGGCTAACAATATCATAATCCTGCAATACGTGTAGTAATTTTGGCCTTAAATTGTATTATTTCAAAAGCATTTCAACTTTCTTGCAAAATCTGTGAATTTACTTGAGCAAGTCCAAACTTTCACACAAACCATAGCAGACGGCCATTTTGGTTCGCCTTTTCTCACACGTACGGTTGCGACAATGCACAGTGCAGTATGTCCTGTTCATTTGTAGGAAGTCCGTGGGTTACACAAAGAGCGCATACATAGTAAAGTAATTCATTTCTCACAATCATGGGTAGAAACATTTAAAGGCCAAATTTTAATTCTCACCCAGACAGCTCCAATTCTCCTAACCTACCTACTTTAGCGCTTAAACTGTTTAAAACTCATCCTCATTTAGACACAATAGATATCTACCAGCGTTTGGTGGTACATTACGTATTATGTGTTTAATATTAATGTATTCCTTTTCTTAAGTCCCTCCCACAGTTTGGCTTGAATTTAATAACTCCAAACTTGCCGGTACTTTTGACGTCATCATGAACAGGGAATACAGAATTCGATGTCGGGCTGAAGGAGGGAGGCCACCCGTCACTCTTTCCTGGGTGTTGAACAATAAGACTGTAACTGAGGGAACACTACAGCTACAAGATGACGGAAATACAGTATCGACTGTGATAAACTACAGACCAAAGCTACATGATACACGTCTCTCTTGTACAACAAAAGGACAACAAATTGTTGCAAGAATTCATTTAGATATACTCATCAATGTTTTGTGTGAGTACGCAGTGTTACAGATGCTTTCATTCATGCATCACAGGAACCAAAGCATAAGCGTAGAAATTAAAGCTCCTCTGTCTAATTGGGGTAGACAAACGCACTTTCGGACGTCCGTCCCAGGGTAAAGGTCTTTAGGCATGTAATATTTGAGGATTAGTACATTTGGATTGACATATTCAAAACATTTTTAAGAAGAGAGCAATTTTTGACATTTTCATACAAGGAGAGAATAAGGGGTTTCTAGTTCTTGGAGTTGATCTTGGGATGGAAGCATATTTGAGCATACACTATTTGGTTAAGACCGAAAAGTACAACGAACGACCACGCCTTAAACTTAGGAGTAAATAGAAGTGCTGTCAAATCTAGCCAGAAAGTTTCTTTTCTTGTTCATTTCACTAAACTGTCATGGTTTTTTCAACCATAGGCGTCCGCGGAAAATATTTCAAGAGGGGATCGGGGCAAAACTTTTGATTGACCAAATCATTGCAAATTCTTTTTAAATATGAACCCTTTTTACATGGGCGTTGCCAGGATTTGCCAGGGGCGAATTCTCTCATCAAGCAGGCGATCTAAGTGTAGCGATATCATATTTTGGCGCGAAACAATAAATAAAAATTTTGGCTAAGATGCTTTCCAAATTAAGGAAAATGGCCCTTCTCATGTCTCTTGGGTTGAGTTTAATATTCTCTGTTACTAAATTTAAAGTTCTGACTATTTTCTATCTTTATAAAGTTGATGTTAATTTTTTCTGTTCCTATTAATCAAGTTTTTGACTTTCCAACCCCTTTTCTCATACCTGCGAATGCCCATGCTTTCAACATCACTATTCCTTGTAATTACTATTTTCATCTTTCAAACAGACAAACCAATGTGTGATATGAATGTTCAGCATATTGATCAAGTAACAAACACGTACAGAATTGACTGCGCCTGCATAGCGAACCCAGAGGTATCCAGTATCTTTCTTGCAATGAATGAATCAATGTACGAGGAAAAATCAACGCTCACTTTACAGACTAACTATTCCACAAAAATACTCTGCAAGGGGAAAAATATTGTTGGATATTCCGAGACCGTAACCAGGACAACAGAAACCCCGACAAGAAGTGAAGGTGAAATAGTTTCCGTAAACATTCACAACCCATGCGAATAAAATACCTTTACAAAGCTTGTAGATGTTTCCGAGAACAATTTTAAATTTTTATCTAGAGCAGGGTTGTCCAACCTACGGCCCGCGGGCCACGGTCCGGCCCGCGAAAAGGTTGCGTCCGGCCCGTCAGAAATAATCTATATTGCAAAATTATTCAGTAAGCAGATTAATTGATGACAACTTTAGGCTTCGCCGTCCTCTGTGGAATGCTTACTTTTGAATGAAATAATTCAATTCAAATGTCTGCTACATGTAGCTACATTGGAGTGTTGTCCACGGGGGCGGGTTGAGAATGATTCAGGAGGGATATGAAAAAAAAAAACTTTGTCCGAATATCCTGCCCAACACCATCAATTTTTGCTAAAATTTATTTATTTGTGCAATCAAAAACGAAAATGAATCAGTTTTCCCTACGCGCAATGATTGCATTTTGTTGCCTTGGGCGTCGGAAAAAAATGAAAAAAAAAAGAGTAGAATGCGGCCCCCCGTCCATTATAACCATTACATGTGGCCCACCGCTGTGAAAGGTTGGACAACCCTGATCTAGAGTAACTAATATAGCTTGAATTTATCTTGTATGAGGGCCCCATTACTTACAGTGTAGCATAAACTAGCCTGCGAAGCGCCTCTGTGGCTGCAGCTCCCTGGTCTTTCCGCCGCCTGGTCTTTCGTAGCGTTGAAATCAACGAATTTCAAAAGACTTCGTCCGCTCCTCGGGCTCAACATAAACATGATCAGGCACATATTTACATACCAAACAATTCATTTAGTAAAACAAATCAAAATGATGAATATGTTTGAAAGAAGATACCTTTCAGTAGCAGGGGGAGGCAAATGTGCAAAGTTGTACTAAGTCAATGGCAAACTCCGATGTTGAAGATTTAATTCTAAGCATCCCTTGAACCCCATAGATGTTTTCATTTACGGGTGTCGCTTGTTTACATGAAGCCGCATTTGCCCATTTTCAATTAGCAATTTATTATTTTACCTCCGTACCGGCAGTGGGGTTGGACTCTTATTATACCTCATATAGGCCTAGACAATTTAAAAGTGAGATTTCGAAATCAGCATTTTAGGAGGGATCGATGTATACGTCCTGTATCTGCAAGTTTTCCAAAACAGTCACCCGACATATCTTAAAATATCATCGGTTTCCATGCAGACCTATAGAGAGCAAGGGCAGTCATGCATCCTAAAAAAATTTTTTAAGCAACAGCCAAATCTTACATTTTCTTTCTTATTTCCCTTCAAAGTATCTTTCATATTAATTTAGGATTTCAATATTTTGTATTCAGACGTAAACCAAGTAGTTACTTCAAGTAAATTTCACATATGAGAAGAAAAGCATTGTCACGTGACCCCCAAGAGCCAATCATGAAACAGGACAGAGTTACTTCATTACTTCAAGTTGGGATGGCATATCACCTTTAAATTCTCGGAAACAGTCAACTAAAATGCATAATAATTAAGTTTCCGCTGTTTCTATGCAGATTTGAATTCTCAAAAGTCATCCTACGCACCTCTTCATGTGGAATGGATAATATTCTTGGCGGTCATCGTTTCATCATTAGTCATTCTTCTCGTTCTACTAGTCATAGCCTTGATATTTCTTACGAAGGTCAACCGATCTCGTATGGAATCTGGTGAGTCTCTTCTTTAAAATTCATTGATTTAGTCAAGGCTTGCATCAGTTGTAAATACCTAGAGAGCACACAAGTAATGCTTACCAAAAAATCGCTTATTTGCACATTACCCTCATGTTTAAAATTTTTTGTGTGCACTCTTATTTACTACACTGTTAAAAATTTCTGTAAATTTACAGACTTTTTTTAACTTAAACTTTTTGTATTTTACTTTTAATAGAGATTTTCTGTATCTTTACAGACACTTTGTATTGCTACAATAAAAAAAGGTTGTTTAACATGTATTTTCTGTTTATTTGAAAAACCATTTCTGTCTGCTTTTTTAACCAAATTTTACTGCTTTGTAAAACTTTTTCTGTAAATTTACAGAAATTTTAACAGTATTTTGTATTTTTCTGATTTCACATAAATATACTGTCATTTAACAAACATTCATTTTGTTTTTAAGCTGAAAAAGAAACAAAAATAAGCCCAAACAAACAAACAAATAAGAAATAGCCAGAAAATTTTCAATATATAACATGCATCGTTCTGCGAAGTTTCAGTTAAAAAAGAAAACATTTTTGGAAAATTTATGGCCCTATTTGAAAATTAACTTCAATTTCAATTTCATAGAACTTTATTTCAGTCTTTCATATAAAGAAATATGTTATGAATTATTTGTATGTACAGGGTACTGAAGAGACTGAGGAGTGACAACAAGAAGCTCCAGGGAGCTTATGTACGTTGACACCCCTTTACAGAGACTTAAATTAACAGAAAACAATTACTACAAAACACATATATAATACAGAAAAAGAAACACAAAAACACAAATAAATGGAACAGATAGCAAAGAATTAAAATTATTCAGAGGTAGTTGGTGATAAAATGATCTTTTAATTGCTTCTTAAATGTACTTAAAAGTTTACACTCTTGAATATCATTGGGAAACGAGTTCCATAATTTGGGACCATTAAACCGAATTCCAAACTGGGAGGATCTAAGTCTAAAAAAAGGTATTGCTATGTGGTTTCGATGTCGACAGGGGTAGGAATATGTGCCAGTACGCAATTCAAAGTAAGTTTTAAATGTTGACGGGAGTGAATCACTTAACCAGTTGAATATGAAAATACCAGTATAATAACGATTAATATCATAAATATTAAGGATATTGAGATTGGCAAAGAGAGGTTTTGTATATTGCAGATGGAATTCATTACAAATGTGGCGCAGAGCTCGCTTTTGAAGAATGAAAAGAGGTTGAATTCTAGAAGTATATGTGCTACCCCAAATGACATTACAATAAGTAAAGTACGGAAGGATAAGGGTATTATACTTACATTTATTATACTGACAATTGGTATACCGATGTCAACTCATCGCCACAGGCGCTCATGCACTTGATCGAATTAAAAACGTTTCACAAATTTACTTGAAAGAGTCTGTAAATTTACCACTTTATGACGTAAATCTCATTTTGCATAAATGGGTGGAGCTTATTTTGTAGGCATTTTCCTAACAAAAGGATTGCTGTTGCTTCGAATAATATCTTTTTTGGCGTTTTTTAATCAGGAAGTGATAAACTTATTGTTTACCTTGTCTGGAAATGTTTGGAACCAATGTATTTGCATTCTTTGTCATATTTATTTTAAAAACAATTATTATATTGTACAAAAAATGTGACTTTCCAATTACAAAGTTCCTAGAGATAGCAGTCTACTGGACAACAATGTGATAACAAAGTATCCTCATTGTGTTTTGACTGAAAATAACTTCGTAACGACACATTACGTTGATAAGCAAATACCTGATCTACGTAATGGTGAAGTGTATGTTACGTAATAACATATGATAGGAAAAAAGCGATATTATAATAAATATTAAAACGCCGAGAATGAAAACTGTAGGCTGTAAATTCACATAAAATTAAGGTAAAAAAAAAAACAGAACAATTCTGTAATTCGATTTTACAGTAGACACTTGTAAACTAATTTACATGCAAAAACTGTAAAGAAAAAACAAACACTTAATGTTTTTTCATGATTACAGTCTGGCTGTAAAAAAAACATTATTTGGTTGGAAAAAAATTTGCCATAAAAATTATGTAAATTTTACAGAGAAATTTTTAACAGTGTAGCCAGTTAAGGAGCAAGGTCTCCTAAGGAAGAATCCGTTGGAGTTATGTCAATATCTTTTACCTTTCTCAAGATATACCTCTTCAAAGTTTTAATGTTTCTGAAGCAACTTGTTGATTATGCAAAAATAGTGATGCTGAGTGTTGCACAGTGTTGATTTCTTTTGCTAACCCTATATTAATTGTCTCTAAATTATTCATATTGTTTACGGTTTGGTAATTGATACTGATGATTTCCAAGGACACAATATAAACTTTCAAAATAAACCCTTCAGGAAATACTAATGTTACAACTACCCTTGAAATGAAGATTGCAAAAACAAAGGATAACATTAGCCAAACATGGCACGTCCCTCTCATAACATCACCATATTTACATACTGAGCTCATATTTATGCATGATTAAGTGCAAATCTGAAATAAACCTGTAAAATGGCCAAGTTTTAACCAATTTTGATGGAAATTGCAGCAATTTTCTTGGTTTTTAATGCTTTTTACATCAAATACCCGACATTGTCATTTTGGTGTCACACTACCTCCAAGAAAAAATTTCCTAACTTGCCAACGATAGCGGAGATTAATCCCTCATCCATTACATGATCCCTAGCCCTAACAAAGAACACAACAGATACAGCACAATGACAACAGCCAATCAAGAAATTCATGCGTAATAGCTGGAAATGCAGCGCGCTCACACACGTTCATGGATACAAAAGTTCGATTTTTACACATTTGGCCCCCATATTTAAAATTTGGTGGGGCCAATGCACTAAACCATATATTCACTAAATGTCTCCAATTTTGTTCAACAGAAAAAGAAATTACGTCAACCTACTTCGCAGGGGACTTTAGCCAGAAGTAAGTGCTACACGTATTAACGTAAAAGAGTAGTCATTTGAAATCTATATTTTCAACTCGATTCCTCAAGATGTTCTTATCAAATCTTTCTTCTAAAGGTGACTTGCAGAGGGTCATTGAGTTGATACCGGTAATTTAACGGAAGTGTTTATGGGTAATACCACATGGAAATGCTTTGGCAGTAGTCAAGTTTCATATCCAGTACTTACAGAGAAAGTGAAAATTTTGAATTTTGTGGTGTCCTGACTTGCAACGGTTGTGTGTATAATTTGAAAAAGTGTCTCGAATTTTTGAAAACCGAATTGAACCGTTAATTGGTTAAGCACTCACTCATCAGTGTTTTTTTAATGAAGGATATGGGGATTGTCTACGTTTGACCATATATCATTGGTATGTGAAGAAAACTTGAGCTTTGAAAAAATGTTTTGAATTGCCTGAACCAGCTCAATGAGCCGTTTTAATATGGTTTTCCCTGCAAGTTAAATTGCCTCTTTGACCAAAGATACTACAAATAATTGTAGCATCCTGAAAGCTGCCTTTGGAATGTTCGAGATCGGAAGTTTTTTAACTCATATGATACTTGTACTAGAATCACAGCAACGTTTTTGGAAATGTGAAACGAACATGTATTTATTCTGTATCTGTATATCATACATTGTACATTTTGTATGTATCGATTTATGGTACCTAAGAGTGAATTGTAAATATGTGTTCTTAAAATATCAACAGTGCAAGGTATGATTCAGAGTCTATCTTCAAAGGGATTTATGTATTGTTGACGAGATTATTGTATCTTTTTGTTGTTGAATACAGGCAACGAAATACACGGCAAAATTGGTTTTGCCGCCCTGAACCTCGGCCTCGGGGATAAGGACTCGGTCTCTCCGAATAAGGTCTTGGTATTTTGGGTAGAGGCTCGACTGCAACTCTGTTAACAAAAATATGTGTCCGTCGTCAGTTCCTAGACAACTTCTTTTGGAAAATATCCACCGAAACATTGTTGTTGAAAAGTCCCCCATCACCCTGGAAGTCTCCCAATGACCAAGCTTAACATTCTGGTTTAATTTCATTTCGGCGAGATCCAAGGTGGGACAGGGGTTCCTTATGGATGGTCATTGTCTTGGCGCTAACTCTGTGGAACCGCTGTTTTTGGCGCAGTCCACAGGATAGTTTCGTGGGGACACTGTGCTGATGGAAATGGTCCTTGTTGTTAAATGGATGTTTAGTTAGACAGAATTTTACGGCCCAGTTTCCAACCTATTGGCTCAAGTCGCGAGCCATACATGGCCTTTTTCCAGTTGTCACTCACTAGCTTGTTTTCCCTACGCAATTGCTTATGCTGAGCATCACACAAAACGGCAGTAGGTTCCAATTTTAGTCTTTGGTCTGACAAGACCTGGGAATCGAACGCGGTCCTTCCGTGTGAGAGGCGGATGCTCTACCTTTAGACCAAACACGCGGTCTTTGTTGATGGTGGGGTTATTTATCTGTATTGTGTTACTTGAGATTGTACAGTATATTGTGTTAGTTTGGCAGGACTCAGTAACTCTCACCCAACGAGCAGTTGCATCCACGTTTCATTCGGGAAAAGCCTGAGTGTATCTTTTAGGGTTATGAAATCTGCTGAGGGTTGTTTTCTAGAACAACGGCTCCATGGCAAGCGAAGCATAATTTGCTAATATCATGTTGGTTTTGAAAAGATGAAATAAATTCAGCTAGTTCGAAGTAGAGTCACTTAATTTGTTTTTATATCCAAAACTTTATGGCCTGGGGATTTTGTCTTTTTGCGTAACTTTTTGTTTTCTTATTTTTTGTTACAGTGAAAATGTCTTGACGGACGACAGTTCTCGAATTCCTATTCCCGAATTACCCCGAAGGCATATTGAAGAGGATGAACAAGCGTATGAACGTCCACGCAAGGTAGGACTACATACACGCTAAAAATTTAAAGAGTGAAGTTTCACTCTTTGGAAAAGTAAAAGTAAAGCCAATCCAAACGAAAGGAAATTCACTCTAAGAAGAGTGAAATTTACTACAAAAGAGCCAGGTTTCACTCTTGATGGAGTGTCTATGGGGATGACCCTAACCCTAAGTGATCCCCACAGGAATTCGTTAAAAAGTGAACTTTCATTTTTGTTGGGGTTAATTTCTCTCATCTTAGAGTGAATTTCTCTCTCCCTGAAGTGAATCAACACTCTAATGGAGTGAATTCACAGTTTTCATTCTATTAGAGAGTGACTCTATTTTACTCTATTACAATGAAAGAGTAACATCCCTGCCCTAAACCGAAGTTAACTCAACTGCATTTGATGATAATCTTTGACATACGACTGTTTGAACACTTGTAAGGGACGTGACATGGATGATCATGACATGCAGCTAACTGGCTAAAAGTCTGAACCCCCATCATGCATGTTGGACATTGTTCAAACATTCACATCTCTTCCAGTTAATATTTCTCCCATTGTATAACCTTTCTCCGAGTTGCTCAATTAATCTGGCAATAAAATGTTAACTGCAATAAAAAAAAAAAAAAAATAGCAACTTTCAAAGAAAGGGTACCAGATAAAATGAACCATAACCATTGTTCTGAGGAAAATTCTGGGCACTGTAAACAGTCACCTGCACACTCTTCCACCTGTCCATGTAATATATAAATAGCAATTTCCCAGATTTTTTGTCAACTTTCGCCCGAATATGTCTCCATTTCAAGAGGCAAAGTGAGGCTCTCTAAACAAACTATTTTTACATAAGTTGCCTGAATGTGTCTCAATTTTTTAAACTGTTTGATCTTTAATGGAAACTTTATCGTGATTATGGTGCTTTTTATTTTTCGGGCAAAATTTGAAAGAAATTTGGCTATGTTTAAGAGCTTTCTTTGAAATTAAAACGTGCTAGAATTCAGTTAAAAACTCAAACCCAAAGGTCTTCTACATTTTACCAGACACCTACCAGAAGTTCAAGGGTTATGGAAATTCGGGGGCAGTCTGCCCTCTACCCCGCCTTGGATTCCTGTTATCACAGGAGCCATACTTTCCCGGCTGTATCATATTCTGAAATCGAAAATAACTTAATGGACAAGGTCAGTTGCCTCAAACTTATTTTAAAGTAGCAGCAGAAGATCACGACTTTCTTTTATTTCACTCTTTCATATTCATATTTCATATTATTTCCGGACTTCCTTATTACATTTCTCAAGTTAAACTAATTTCACATTTGAGAAGACCTTTGTCACATGACTCTCAAGAGACAGTCATGAAACCAGTGGAGTAGCCACGGGGGGAAGGGTTGGGACCCCCATGACCCAACCTTCCAATGCAAAAAACACCAGCAGTTTTTTTCTCTCTATCCTTAGACTTTTCCCTCATGTTGTGCCCCCATGACACCAACCCCCACCCCTCCCCCATGACACAATCCTGGCTACGCGCCTGCATGAAACAGGATAGTATTCTACACTTCTTCAAGTTAGGTTGTCGACTGCATTTCTCCTTTAAAGGAACAAGGGTATCACTGACTCTGACACATTGCATTCATAAAATTAGTCTCTTTAATTGGAACAGTGAATTATTACGATTTTATGAAGTTTGAAATAAATCAACAGGTTTGGAAGAGGGGGCTGGGTTCCCTGCACCCCAGAAGCACCCCTGTAATGCATTTCTCCCTTTTCTGTGCACTTTTTCAATACCGCTTATAATTTTGAGGGGTTACAGACAGCTTTACGAAAGTTCTCTATGACAGTACTAAATTAGCTTTAGTTGCAAGAAATCACTGAACATTTGTTGTTAATTCACACAATGTTTACGTAAAATCATATCAGAATACTTCCCAACGGCAATGTTCATGCTCAATAGTACCTGCTAAACGTTTAACACACCCTAGGCCAGTAGCCAGACAAAGCGAAGGGAATTTTAAAGTGAGATATGAAAATATGTGCAAAGTCAATGCAACCTTGAACTTTTCTAGTATGGGCGATTTTCCTAGGGAGTAGCCTCTTGCCCCCTTTTTGAGTGACGGGTTTGTCTTAAGAAACTTGACGATTGCCTGCGACTCGACTGCTCCCTAAAGCAATGTAACGGTATCGGAATTCGCGGTTTGTAATGCTCATCTTGTCTGTTGCAACTTTTGCTGACAGAACCATAGACTGGAATAGATGTCAACCGAACCCACCTCGCCGCCCTCACCACCCCCGCGAACAAAGCGAATAAATGTGTTTTTTCGATATCTTACATTTTCAGGATCGAGAGAACTCCCACACAACTGGTTCACAAAGTGTATGCGAATTGCGAATTTATTCTTCGGCAAGTTACGTTTTCCCTGACGAAGAGGTACATGAATCGAGACTCTCTTATAAACGTGGACCAATCTCGAAGACAGCGTGCAAAGCGAAAAGACTTGACACAGAAATATCCAATAATAAGATCACTCTTCCGGTCAGGGACGCGAGTTTCGGAAGGACACTGGAATTGCCTTCTAAAAGAAGCGAATTACCGTTCCGTCATTATGCTACTGTGGAAAAAACGGGTACAACGTCAAAAGCCACAGCGAGCAATTTAGACGAAGATTCCTACGGCTTAAGTGACGCTGTTATTAAAAAATGGAGGTCAGAGGATCCAGAAACGGCTTCTTGCAGAAGTTTCTTCTCTGATTCAAGTTATTTTGCTTTCGATAGGAATGCAGTTCCGTGTGAAATATATGAAAGATTCAGCAAATTCTGCCAAGAACGTGAGGATTCGGTTCGTCGAGAGAAAAATAGCACGTCACGTGAGGATAATATATTATAGAGTGCTTTCACTGACGTATCACGCCGCGCCTCTCTTGACGGACAGATACTGCATGGTGTATCACGCTACAGCTAGTGTAGCTAGTTGAGAAGCAGTATCCATGTGTGACTATTGCACTAAAACACTGTTGATTTTTACCCAGCAGTGGGCGTGGCTTACCATTAGTGACGTCACGTAAAAATACCCTATGGATAGACTAAGTGTGAAGACGTACTTGGAGTCAGCATAATGTTAGGGTTAGGATAATTTTCGGTTCGGAGAATATGAGAGTTTCAAATATTTTTATGTAACTTATCTTAGTTTTCGACTCAAAAAGAAAAAGTAGCCTGTGACACTTTGGACTTCCTATTTTTAAAGGGCATCAAACTTTTTCTGAGGAAAGATAGTTGACAAGTTTCCTTCTCCACTTTTTTTTCTATTTTTCTTAACATTTTTGCTTAATTGCCTTGCTATAGTAATGTGAAGGGGAGGACTCTTCCCAACAAGTTATGTGGACCTTATAATGAAATGGTCTGAAGGTCTTAAGGTTGGTCAAGTGCTGTCCTTCAGTGGACGTATAGCTTCTTCGGGAAGCAGTTCAAGTTTGGTTTCGCCGAACGGCCCTTTGCCAAAGGGTCGGGAGGACTTTGGAAAAAGTAGCTACGTGGACCTTTTCTGAGTTTCCTCCCGAATCCTGTTCTAGAATTATTTTGAACTCTATAGATTCTATATTGAATGAAAGCGAAGGAAATCATCGACACAAATAAATGTTGTCGAAAATCAAAATCAATTTGTAATGCAGTAAGTGTTTAAAGAATTTTATCATATACCGTAAAGCAATTACAAGGTACGTTGGACAGAGTACGGGTACGCGCCTTTTTGTCAATGTCATTTTACTGAGAGGCCAAGTACATACTACTCGGACCAAAACTCTATCCCCCAAGTCCCTGTAATTTCTATATGGGGAAGGGTCTTTAATTGCTATCTTCCAAGACACCGCATGGGTGTTTTCGCATGAGGTCCAGGATCTTTGCCAGGTGATCGTTAATACTGTACCAGTAACATAATTATGGGATCAATGCTGACGTTCAGAAATAACGTGGTCACCTACATAATTAAGTGGGACAACAATCTGACAATGCAAATAATACAATCACGTAATGCTCAATTGTGTCACTATGTTCATTTAATGAGTCCTCTCTTCAAACCATCATGGATTTCCGCAGGTTAGGGCCTTTTGATAAAAAGTGAACATATTGAAAAAGGGTTACTTTATTTAGATATCGCCAGAAAATTTCCAGAACATAAGATTCCAAAAATAGAAAATTATTACGATTACAAATTAGTTACAACTTAAAGGTCTGGGAAGTGCCACTTCCAGCGATCTGGAATGCATTTTGGATAAAACTTTATTGGTGTTTCGCGCTAAACTACGATAGCGTTACACTTAATTTGACCGGGGAGCTATCACTCGTCCAAATAACAGCTCCCTAGTTTGTACTCATGTTTCTGGTCTTACAAAATTCTTGGCCCCGCAGGAGGAGCCTGCCGTCAATTTTCCAATTTCGTCATCCTAAAAGAGGCGTATTTCATCTCAATAACCAACAGTCAGACAGTAGACAAGGAAACATGCTTGATTTTCCTCATAGCAAGGGTTGGTCGTTCAATGAAAAATTCCTAAAAGTGCAACTTTTTTAGATTATATTCCAGGAAAAGAAATTTATTTCCGAACTTCGTTATAATTGTCAAAGTTTCAGTTGTTTTTCATAATTCAATAATTCTAACCTTTTTTTTTTTCTCTCGGAAAAATTCTTCGTTATCTTTTTGGCGTCTCATTGCCTTCGTCGGAGTTTAGACTATTGACCCCGTCGGCCGGGAAGCTTGGCTTCGACGGGGGACGGGTGCAATGCTTTTTATTAGGGAATAACAAGTTTTCTTGAAACTACTTTGCGATCCCACAATTCGTGCTCCTCGAGGCTAAGATTGCGAAATCATTTTGTAAACCAGTGGCTTCATTCTGTGATGTAGTCTTGGTCAAGACCCTAAAACTAGTTATACATCTGCTACTTTTTTTAAGTACGCCCTCTATTACTTCAGAAATTCTCAGCTCTGTATTTCTGAAAGCAAACTTCTCTGCAAAACAGTCAAGTAAAAGCCCGCCCTCTATTTGAGTTCTGGTAGGAAAGGTGTAATAACGTCTTGACCAAGACTATCTCTGATGCAGTAGTTTCCCAAACTTTTAGCCCATAGCGCCCTTAAAAAGAATGAGGATGGTTAATGCTACATCCAGTCTCTCCCATCTGCCCATATTCCTATGAATGAAACAAATTAAATAAAAATTCATTGAAAGTATGGGTAACCTTCATACCCATTCACCGTTTTTACATGTGGGTCCTATTCAGGGTAGCAACCCAGCAAGACTGGATTAACAAACTGATACTCTTTGAAAGGGGCAAATCCTTAATATGCGATTTAAGCAAGCTTGAAGGTTTCACCAATGCCAGGAACAGACCAATGTTTTTAACACAGTCTGGGCCAATGAGCTGTAGAACATTTCTTAAGGGTTCTTTATGGGGCCTAACGGAAAGGTCCTAATGGGGTCCGCCAGAACGTCAATCCGGTTTGGGGATGAGGTGGGGCAAAACCCTTCCGACGGCCGGAACCCAAGGCCGTGCTTCGGACCGGAATCCTTTGAAAGCAATACATGATTCATCATGCATTAGCACGCGCGCAAATACACACACACACGCGCGCGGGCACACACACAATCATAGATGCATAAATTTCTCTCATCATTAAGACTAAAAAAAAAAGGGATGAGTCGATTAAAATTTAAAGTCCCTGACGTTTTAGTTTATTTTACAAGAATTATTGTATGCACACTTCAAGAACGTCTAAAATTTCCTTCAGTACATATTTCTTCAAAATACATGGCTCTATCGATTCCTATAATGAAAGGGCATTATTCGATCAGCATTGGAACAAAAGGAAAGTTGTTCACCAAAATTTTAACCAGGAAAAGATAGCTACAAAAGACGGTCATTTTTCCATTCGTTCAACTTTCCCCTTCGGTACAGAATGGCGCTGTATATCAGATGGAGATTTATCACGGTAAATATTTTTTCAAAGGAAAATAGTCATCTAAACTCATGCAATAAGTATATCCTGCCGGCCCAATTAATTAATGATCTTTTCAATAACATAACGATAGTTTTGTTACAAATTGAAAAGTTCAAACAGAATATTTTTCTGAAAAAAATGAGTCTACTTGAGAGGAAATGAAAGATTTGTAAATTCAGATGATGTAATGCTCATTCACTATAATGCGAGGCTTTTTCCTGTCGACCCAAATTTGCATTTATGAATGTGTCACGTCCCATCTTTATTACATTAAGCAAAGGGATTGCAACAATGAGTGCGGAATGGAGGAGGGGGGTTCAGGAAAGTGATTTCGCTCTCCTGGTATGGAGAAAATTTTAGATATTAATACCTGGAATAGTGCAGTTTGGAGACATATATAGAGGTGATTCCGTACATAAGCCCTCAACTGAATTTTGCTATTGAACTTGGAACGAGCTAACTTCTCATCTCAAACTGCAAAATGTCACCCAGGTTAAAAACCCTTGCGTAAATAAATACGAAAAAACCAAGGACAGACAGCCCTTTTGTTTCAATTGGTACTGGAAAACAATATGCTGATGTCACAATACCCTGCACCATGTGACCTGATGGCAGTGTTTATAAATATACAATTGGCCAATTAAGAAAGTTGTAATATGTAAGGCACCCTAAAGTTTGCTCAATACTATCACCTCATTCACTACATAAAGTACAATCTTTACAACACCCGGTTTGTCGTATCTTGGCAATAAGGGAGTTTGGTAATTCATTGCCGCATGGAATTGTGGGGAACATGATGGAATACACAACCTGAGCACATGACAATGTGTTCTGTGTCTCTGGTTTTTGTGCAGGGCGTGCGTATACTTATTATTACACTAAAGCATAAATCATAGTGTATATACGTAGCTCAACCAAACTAACGAAAACGGGGGTTTCAGCTCTATTTTGGCAAATTAAAATGTATATTTTTACACCAAAGAGAAAACTAAAGTTATAGCCCACTACCTTAAACAACACTTAAAATTTCACCTTGTATTATCGATAAATAAGAAGAAATGGTTCCACGAAATTTTCAAGAAAACTCAAAACTTGGTAAACATGTGGTAGATTCGGGAACGCTTTGTTAATACTGAAGAATCGGAGAATGTGCGCGAGTGCATAGCCCCTAAATTGAATAACCGAACTCCCTTATTTGCAAGGAAAGCGAAAGGTGCATCTAAGCAAAAACCTTCTACATAAACTTACATGTTTGAAAGTAAATCTTAACTTAGATGTTTCAAAGTAAATCTAAACTTACCGAAGTTTGGAGGACAATGCCCTTCCAAACCCACCCACACCCAACCCCAAGTCTACACGTCAGTGTTTAATACTTCTTTCTTTTTTAAGTATGGCAACAAACAAAAGAATTGTATTTCAGAATATCACACATGAATCGCTCCCTTTGAAAATGCCCTACCTACTGTATAACTTAACTCTTTATTTCTACTTGTACACATTTACATATTATACATTAAAATTCATCAAAAGGCAAAGAAAGTTTCATTAACTTGTTATACGACTGTTCATTATTCTGATTAGAAATTATTCAATCTGATTTTTTTGATCAGATATCGTTTTTATGAGGGGATAAATGAAGTCTTAAGTTAAAGTACAAAGTAAAAGCCAAGCACATGTGGATGTCAAAACAGTGCAGGGGGTGCTTCAATCAAATTTTTAAAGTTACTATCAAGACTGTTGGTTCGAAATATACAATACATGTACTGCACAAGAATTGGCAACAAGCATCCCAGTACCAAAATTCAAAGTGAAACTTCCCCTTTTTATAAAATTTTTCAGTTTATGATTAAATGATTATTTACTATTTAGCCAGTATTCTCAAGTTTTTTGCCCACTTTTCCTTAAATTCCTTTGCGGTTAGTCAGGATAACATAGGTCTGAACCTTTGGGATTTACTTCTAAAGTTTTTTGCCAAAAGTATTTTGAAATTTTAAACTAGAAGTACACTTGTTAAGGAGGTATTAATCCATTCAATCCATCACCATGGAAATTGAACCATTTATCTGGTAGCTTACATCTTAAAATCCAGCTAAAATTTCCTTTTGATTCCTTTGTGGTAAAACTCTTTGGACCCAACGGGTTCTATATGGTACAGTGCCTTTTGGAAAAAAACCCTTGCATTGAAATGGTTCCCCTTTGGTTGTTGAAAGAAATTGGGCAATTCACGAAGGAAATTACAAAATTACAGTACCCTTTGCATAAACCAAAACCTTATGAAAACCCATTTGACACCCATTGAAGCCCTTGGTTGATGAAATTTGGATTGGATAAAGGGTCTCAAAGGAATTTTCTTCTAGGAAACAATTTGTTTGTTCATTCCAAATTTTTTGATGACAATAATCCAGGTAAGAAACACTTGGAAGTTTTTAAATCAAAGAACCACCTCAGGAGAACATTTATATCAGTTGTCTGACATACCAGTTCCAATGGTTTACTTGAGCAATAAAAAAAAAATTTGGGTAATAGATTAAGTCTTCCCCTGCAGAACTTGCTTCAACTTGCTTTCCAGGAAACAAATTAATCTGATGACACAGAAAAATGCCATCAGAATGTATTCTCCTCTTACCTAAAATAGATGACAAGTCTTCATGGTCTAAGAGAAATGAGGCACATGGTACAACTTTGTCAACAACATTTTGAGATACTCATCAACAGAACCAGATAACAAACCTCAACTGGTTACATAATTGTTTTTTGAGATATGCACGCATGTTAGGTAAAGTTGAATAGTTGAAGTGTAAGTTAACATTTGTGTCTTATCCACAGACTTTTTAAACACATGGACAAAGCATGTAACATATACGTCCTATGCATAGATTGTCCTCACCCCCTGGGACAAAAAAGGGGTACCAAGATGGCTGTCGTGAAGCTATAACTTGTATGCTACTGTAAAGCTATAATTTGTATGATTTAACGAAGTCTTAGTAATATTTTGAATAAAATTTTAACTTGAAGGAGAAACAATACCACATTCCTACAATACATGTAGTGATTTTGCCCTTACCTTGCATCATTTGAAAACAAATAAAGTTTCTTGTAAAATCTGTTGATTTGAATCACTTGAGCAAGTCCAAACTTTCACACACAAAACCCCAGCAGACAGCATTTTCGCTACACCTATACTCACACATACAGTAGCGACAATCTGCACATGAATATGCTTTGTCCATGTATCAGGAAGTCTGTGGTCTTATCTGACGAATCCCTGCCACGTGTGCAAGTCATATGATGAGAAGGAATTAAAGCTCTGTGTACCAAGCTTATCACTCTATTGAAAGTGGCAATATTCTTTTTCACATTTAATACTAAAATGCCCTTGCTAATGACCTGACGTACAGTAAAGACCACAAACTTTAAACTGCTTCCACTCACACGGATTTCTTTCAACTCCAAAAATGTTCAAAAAGTTACTATAAGTTATTATAATATAACTGAAATCCAGTCCAATCCAATCCAATCCTTCTTCACAGTGTCTTCATTAACTCCTCTGCCATAAAGCTTAGTTTGTTTGGAATGTGTAATGAAGCAATTTTTGTCAAAATAGTCTCTTATTGAACTGGTTCTGAAAGAATTTATCATGTTCAACTAGTTCTGAGTAAATTTTCCTTCCAATCACCCTTCACGAACCACCTGATCCTTCCACACACTCATTCCACACACTCATTAAATAGAGTTTATCTTGAAACTCGGACTTCAATCTCCAGCTACAATTCTTGCTATCAGTCCAGGCCTATGGAAGGCTTAAATTCAGCATCTGTCATTTGTTTAACCTTTCTTTCACCCACAATATTCTATGCTCCATTTTCCAGATCCTGATAAAATTTTCGAACCTTCAAAAACAAAAATACACAGGTTCAAAGCAATACCAAGCAAAAGGTAGTCCCACCTTTTGATCTTGTACGACATTGTATAAAGAAAAACTACACACAACTCTCATAAACCACTATGTAAGGAATATTATAACTAACTTTCACAGACAATGAGCACTATTTGTGGGAGAAGTGACCCCTTTTATGATATTACCAAAACAGCCAGTAATGACCCCTCGGTGACCTTTTGACCTCAGCTCAAACAGCTCTTCGAGCCAATTTGAGCTGGGAAGATAAGAGTTGGGAAACATATTTTATACAAGATATGATTTCACTATAGGCCTACTTTTCTACTTACCAGTTTTTTGATGTATTCAACATTTTTCATGTTGCTGGAGTTATCATTTGAGCCTGCAATCCTGCAATTTTCGACTTTGTAAGGTGGATCAATCAGCACATGTGCACCCTCCACAAAGATAGATTTATCCTGCCACGAGGACTGAAATCTGTCATAAAGGTATGCAAAGGATGCATTCATTCAAGCTGCACATTGAGTCGGTGCGTTAATTCATCAGTTCTTTCCAAATCTGTAAAGTTTCTTTCAAATACTAATTAATGACAAATGATCAAACTTAGACAATTCCCGGTTATATCTCTATCTTCCGACAACCTGTTGTTCCCACATCTCAATATTCCAAGTAAGTGCATAGAGGGCAGTGTAAAAGTGAGGGTTTGTCCTAGCAAAACCTTTCCTCTACCACTAGTCTCATTATTGAATTTTCGGAATGTAGGGTCATTAGAACATTTGAAGAGATGTCTGAATAGAGTATAGACTGCTGTAAGCAGGCCATTGCTAAGTTTTATCAGCTATAAGTACAATTCAATTCTGATATAGGCTTACCAGTTACCACTAACAAACAGTATACCAACGAACTGTAAATTTATACAATACAATCAGTAGGCTTATAGAATATACCAAAGGGGTGTAGTATGGTTTCTGAGGGAGCACCATCCACAAAGTATGCTCTGCAGGCTAAATAGAGAGGCTGTTCCCCAATTTCCATGTCCAACACATAGAAAAAAAATTTTCATGAGTGGGTTATTAACCATACAATTTGGTTTCCAAAAATTTGTGACAATACACTTCTTCAAGTTATTCACAGAACTGTTACAAGCCATGGCAGATAAATCTTCAAAATTTTAACTTTTCCCTTCTGAAGACAACACAAATTGAAGGCATTCAATTCCAATGCCAAACTACAATTTTTATAGTAGCCTCCAAATATTCTCAATTGGCACATCTCTTTGACTGACAGCAAATTTGAAAAATGCAGAGTACTGCAGCCCATATAACACAGCATGTTACAGTATCTACTGAGTGTGCTCTTATTCCACATTGGGTCTTATAAACTCACCCTGAAGCAATACACTGAGATTGTGTTTCGATGAGGATGAGTTTTAGACAGTTGTGGGAGGGGCTTAAGTTCAAGGTTAGGAGAATTGGAACTTTCTGGGGTGAAAGATTTGGCCTTTAAAATTGGTCATAAAGCAGCCAGTTGCAGAGTTTCATGAACTCAAGTGCACCATTAAACAGGGATCAGACAACAAGTTGAGTTGTGGTTTACAAAGTTGTGAAGCAGCTAGCTTAAGGCTGGTCCCTTTTCATACAAAAAAACATTCAGAGACATTGCCTAAGACATACCTTGTGTGACACATACAGTTTTTTGTGTGACACATACCTTGTGTGACACAAACCTTGTGTGTTGTGTGACACATACCTTTTGTGACACATTCCTTGTGTGGCACATACCTTGTGTGACACATACCTTGTGTTACACATACCTTTTGTGACTCATACCTTCAAGTACAGACCAAAGGCAAGGTCAAAAATGCAATTTCTCCAAGGGGTGTGACTGAAGGCAAGTTTGGTGAAAAAAAACTTCCAGGAACACTAAAGTAAGAAAATTCTAATAACATGCAAAATATATGTCAGAGTCCTCAAAATAATGCAAGATATTTACATTTAAACAAACTAATGTTTGCTGGGCACTACAACACTTTGTAAACAACAACTCAACTCCATCCTCAGATCTCTGACAGTCATGAAGTGTGCTTGGGTTTACTGTACCAATGTAACTGTTAGCTTTACGACCAGCTTTTAGTTGCATCATCTTCCGTCGAGACAGGAAGAACTAATATTTCATAGAAAACACTCATGGATTAACTATAGGACAGTACTACTTTTAGTACAAAGGTGGCAATTTGTTTTCAGTATTAAGGAGGGGGGCACTTCCTCATTTTTAAAAAAAAATGTGCAAGAAAATCAAAAGACAATGTGTGATTTCTCAACTATTTGGATGGAACATGTCCCCCATTCCCATGGGAATCGCCACCCATGACTACATTACTACTTTATGGCCTGGGTACCAAAAGATGCAGCTTACGTCTTGTTTATTGTTGTGTAAAGTTTAACTCCTTCTTCTGGAATTCCCTTTTCTAATCTCAGTTTTCTTTCTTTACTGTTCTCTTCTTCTCTCTTCTTAAGCTGTAAAGTGAGCAAATCATTCATAAAAATGTTTTTATCATAAAAAATCATGTACTTTTGAAAAGCCAGTTCTAGGTAATTTGTTTTGGGGGCGACAGTACAAACAAGCACAAATCCTCTAAATCACAGGGATAAACAAACAAATTTCACAACAACACCAAATGTTCTAAAATTTGAGCCTACATGAAAATTTGGTGACCCATACAGTATTCCTTTTTGAATCCATCCATACATGACAAAAAGGAAACTACCTGAAGTGTGATTTAATGCAGTGGACTGTGACCAAATTGCCTTTTTGGTGTAAAAATTTACTGTACAATCTAATATGAGTACTGAAAAGGAGGAAGGAGAAGCCTATAACCATTTGGGTTGGCTAGACCCTTATATGCATCCCATACTATGGCCCACAATTGCATGTGCCAATGAATTACAGCACTCTATTATTGTCGATACATGCACAGTACTGTATACTACTATACTACATTACAACATTACTATCAATACAATTTAGTATTAAAGTGTAAAGAAAGTGTGACGGGGAGAGATTGGTGGTGACACCCTGCAACTGGTCATGAACAGCAAACGCAGAGGTAGCAGGAAATTTTTGTCATCAAAACTGAGTCAATGCAACATTGTGCTTCTTAATGACCAATACAATGGTGGATGGTGCACTAGATGGACATCACGAGCAGTAATGTTTAATGGCTTCAAATTGAAGAAATTCACTGTCCTGTGGAGGGGGATAACAGGTAGGGGATGAACAACAAATTATTCTTTCTGACGGTTGATGGAAAATGGTGAGCATATTTTTGAAACATTTTAAAGCATATATTTAAACACACACACATATTTTCTTGGACTTACATGGAAAGACTTACAGTATCTCTTTGTGTTCCCTCTCTAATTTTCCCCAGGCTGCTCCTAGAGGTGAAGGGTCATGCCCCTGGTCCCCCAGTGAGCCTGCTACCAGTAACATTGTTAACCACTATAAACTTGTCACATGATAACTATAACTATGTCACTACATAAAGTGTAAGGGGTTAGATGGCAGTAATGTACCATATTATTTGCAGCAAGTCTTGCTTCCATCAATGACTTAATCTGAGATCACAATCCAACTCTGAGAAAAGCTGCAACATATGATTCCATTAATTCAATTAAATTGTATTTTCTCAAACATTTATACATAAACTAGGCATTACTGTACCTTGCCTAAATTTAAAGCTGGAAATTCTTTTGGATCTTTCTGGGGATGTTGTGCTCCTTTCAAAATTTCCACTTGCTTGACAAAACTGAGATTTACAAAGGTGACATCACACTTCCCTTTTTTGTTGGGATGAACAGTTTCTGATCATTTTGTAAGGAAACTTACTGAAACAGGAATCATGGACCACTTATACTGTAAATTTTAGGCCTATTTTAAAAGCTTGGCTTGTATGTTTTATTGGTTTTCAGTGTTTCTGTCGAGGGGAGGGGGTAAGAGGGATTGCCCCACTTTCCACAAGGAGGATAAAATCCCCCCTTTTCATTTCCACAAAAATAAAAATGTGTCAGTATCTTGGTTTCTTATTTAAGAAGAGGACACCTTTGCAACAATATTTGAACTTACTGCACATAAATAAATGGCATTTTAAAAGCCTTCAGATTGCACCTTAATTAATATGGTGTTGAAGCAAGCTTTTGCCCCCCCCCCCTGAAAGCACCTGCAACTTTGGCCAATGCCAATACCAATTGAACTTGGGGTTTGGCAACAACAAATCCCCCCCCCCCCCCACACACACACACACACCTTTTTTGAATCCCTGATTGTGATATATGTTTTTTTTCATAGGGTTTTGAATTTTCACCAATTTTCTTTGAAGGCTAAAAACCTAAATTAAAGTGTTCATACTACACCAGGTAGTTTGGCACTGGTATGTTCCAGGACTGATACACTGTGGTTCAGTACCACCCATCATTAGGTTGTAGGTAATGAAGAACAGTATCACATAGAACCATACCTAACTGCCTAGTGAAAAATTTCTTGTGTTTTTCAATATGGCATTTAAAGGCAGTTAATTCTCACCCCAAACTGTAATTTTTGTGGTAGTTCACAGAAACTCTAGATTGGCACAGTTCTTTGATTGACAGTAAGTTCAAAAAATTCAGAGTACTGTAACTCATTTTACACAGTAGGCCTATGTAACGTAGTGAGAGTGTTTTCATTTCAAACCTGGGTCTTGTATACTCACCCATAGGCAATAAAATCAAAGATTGTGTCTGGATGAGGATAAATTTTTTAAAGTTAGAGAGTTATGGGAGGGACTCAAGTAAGTGTACTGCAGGTTTGAGGAGAACTGGAACTGTTTGGGTTAGAGAATAAGGCATTAAAGCTAAAAGCTAAAAAAAGGAAGCATTATTCAGTTGATAAGCATTTTGCACCATTCCTGTCACAAATTTCACTGAAATTTCCAACCTAGATGACAAAATAGTGAGAGGCACAATGCAGTGACGTAGTACCTCTCGAACAGGGCTGTGTGTTCATTACATAGCCTAGGCTCATTCCTCTCACAACACAGCCCTTGCACGAATACACTTCACAACCGTAGTCATTAGCCAGGACCCCAGTGCAACATCACCTCTTGCGTTCCCAAATAACAACATATTCTCACCAAACTTTACACAGATGATCTCTGGCACCGTATTTACCTTTCCACAAAAGATGTTCACAAAGTTTCATCAAAAAATGGCCAAATTTTCACTGCCAATTTTGACCCTAACAGTAAGTCAATGTGTTATGTTTTCAAGCTCTTGACAACTGTTCTCAGTAGAGGTCAAAGGTCACGACTGGGAAACTTGGTAAAACGTGATGCTCCACCTGCGTAGCCGTCTTCATAATGGCATCTTTGATTTCAGTAACAATACGAAGTGTATATTATTAGGAATACCTCGTAGACTCAAGTGACTACGGTTGTGAAGTGTATAAGCGCAAGTGTTGTGTTGTGAAAGAAACGAACACACAGCCTTGTTCGAGGGCTAGTGACATAGGTGCATTAGCCTAGGCTAGCTAACAATAACATACGCCTGACAATAAACATTTTGGGGAGTTTGGTACCTTGGGCCTAGGCCTAAGCCTGATCACAACTCCTACTTGGTATTACTGTCAATGGATTCATACCACACATTCACATACTATGTAGACTATGATATTCATCTACAAACTTACTGATGCTAGTCTAGACCTAACGTTTGGCCTGAAAATAACAACAGACAGTAGTAGTACACTTCAATACATTATCGCGCAAGTAGTCCCAATGATAAGAAGTAACCACTGTTATTGCAAAGGATACTAATGGCCAACAGCTTGCTGGTGTGGTCATAGCAGATCACTTCCCCTTGTATCTTCTCATCAAAACACGTTATACAAGATACTGTGCTTCCTATTCGAACAGGAGATTCATCGTGATCACCGATGCCGGCAGCCATCTCGACAGTCTAGATCAAAATATCCTTGACAAACAACAATAAGTGCGAGAAAGAGCGTCTGTCAAGTGGTGGCACCCTACAGAAACAGCTATTATTACGGCTTATACTCTGTGCAGCTACAGCCTGGTGAACGGACAGTGAGGAGTTTCAGTTTTGTATTCTATGTAGCTGCTACATTGGAGTGATCTCACTTTCAAAAGAGGTGTAGGGAGGGGAGGGATAGGCTCATGTGAGACAGAACGGGAATGACGAAAGATAATGTACAATCAATGCAGAGTACCAGCTTATATTACACAGTATGAACGGTACTGAGAGTGTTTTGATGATATAAATTGGGTTTTTCTATACTCACCTTGAAGCAACAAAACTGAGATTGTATGTGGATGAGGATGAGTTTCAAACAATTGTGGGAGAGCGTCAGTAAGAAGGTTAGGAGAATTGGTACTGTTTGGGGTGACGGAACTTGGCCTTTTTATTCAGTTTCATTTATCAAAGTCTCAGCTAGCGCCTGCAATTGTTTTGAACCAATAATCGCATATTCTTGTTAAACAAATGAGTTAAAGTGACATGCATTGTATTATTTGTGCATTATGTGTTCAGTAATTTCCAATACTTTGCAGTCGGGAGGTTAGGAGTTCCAGTCCTGGCCCGGTCATACCGAAGACTTAAAAAACGGAACCCTTTGGCATTGTGCTTATGGTGCTCAGCATAAGCAGTGGAGTAGGGAAAACGAGCCATGCAGTGAGCCACAACGTACTGGAAAAAGGCCGTGGTCGGCTCTAGTTGAACCAATTGGTTGGAAACTGGGCCGTAAAACTAACCGACCGACCGACCGACCGACCGACCGACCGACCGATTAATTAACTAACCTTGCTCTCTGGAGCAAGTTATTGGCAAATAATATTCATGGCCATATTATCAGAGTGATATATAAAATTTATGAAAATGCTAAATCCTGTGTAAAGCAAGGTCCAAATATTTCAAACGTTTTCAACAGTTGTGTAGGTGTTAGGCAGGGAGAGAATCTTTCTCCACTTTTGTTTCCTATTTATCTAAATGACTGAACAATTTGTCAGTAGAAAATACAGTGGTCTTAAATTTGCAGATGATACTGTTATCATGGCTGATTCTGCAGCTGACCTTCAATTGGCACTCAATGCTGTAAATGATTATTGCAATGCTTGGCATCTGACAGTCAACACTTCCAAAACTAAGGTCGTTATTTTCTCAAGAGGAAAACTGAGAAACCCTCCTGATTTTTCATTTGGAAATAGCAAGCTCCAGGTTGTAGATGAGTATGTTTACTTAGGAACAACTTTTAATTACAATGGTTCATTTCACAAAACAATTAATAAACAGGTAGTTCAGGCCCGCAAAGCTATGTTTGCACTCATTGCTAAAGCCAGAACATTATCTTTACCTGTTGATATTCAATGTAATCTTTTTGATAAGATGATTACTCCAATCTTACTTTATGGTTGTGAAATATGGGACTCGCCAAAATTGGACAAGATCGATATTTTCCATAGAAAATTTCTGAAAAAAATCATGAGATTGAAAAACTCAACGCCAAGTTGTATGGTTTACGGGGAAGTTGGAGAATCCCCGCTGTCTAGCATTGTTGAGAGAAGAATGTTAAACTTTTGGATCAGAGTCTCTGAAGGTAAAAGTTCAAAGCTGTCTAGTATAATGTTAACCCTGTTACATAAATTACATATGTCAAATGAATATCATTCAAGGTGGATTTTAAAAGTCAAAAATATTCTTGACAATAGTGGTTTTTCTGGTGTTTGGACTAGTCACGACCACAACAAATTCTTTTTGCCTGTGATAAAACAAAGATTACAGGATATCTCATTACAAAACTGGCGTGCTGAGTTGGCTAGGAACAAAAATTGCGTGACATATAATATCATCAAGTTAGCCAATAAACTTGAAAGTTATCTTGTGAAATTGGGATATTTTGATCGTATGCACTTATGTCGTTTTAGATGTGGAAACAATAATATTCCCACTGTTGTTGAAAGCAACTCAGATTCTTTTAATCCTGTAATTTGCACTCTCTGTAACTCTGGAGATGTTGCAGATGAATATCATTTGGTTATTAAATGCCCATACTTTTCTCCGTCAAAGGTCATTGTATGTCAAACGTTTTTACTTTGTTAATCCTAGTGTTTGGAAGTTCCAACAATTATTCAACGTTAAAAGTACAAATCTACTTTCAAAATTGGCTAAATTTGTTGCCATAATCATGAACCACTTTGCTTGATGTAACCCATCTTGTTTTTGCCTTTAGTAGACATTGCCGTCCGTTTTATGTATAGTAAGCATCTATCAAGTTCTGGCGATATTCATTATTCGTATTCATTCTGTCTTTCAAGTTAAAAACATTTGTTCTGATCTTCTTTTTCAATATTATCCTTTTTTTCTATTTTTCGTGCTTGTAAAGTATAACCTGTTGTGACTGTATTTCTCTTATACCCCGAAAGGGGTCTCACACCTCAGAGAAAGAAATAAACTTGTAAACTTGTAAACCTGTAAACCAACTAAAAGCAGGGAGTTGCTCTAGCAAATCCCTGCTGTGACTACGGTTCACCATGTGTTTTTTAAAAGGGAATCGTAATATAACTGAAAATGGTATGCTGCCCTCTTATCTTTAGTTCATGTGCACAAATTTATTAGTTTGTTATGCAATCTCAACCCATACGATACTTGTGGATGTATCTTAATATATCGTGCACAAATATAGATTTAAGGAAAATTTGTTTTATTTTTCCCACATTTTCAAGATTTACAATGTAACAATGTATAAAAGGACTGTTTCCTCGGTGAACAGTCAAGGCATTATATAGGGCCTTAGGCATCATATGGTACCCTTTCTTTTTACAAAATAATTTTTTGCATAGAAATTCAGATATTTGTTACTCAAGCCTGAATAATGTGTTCCTACAAAATTCGATAATTCAAGTGATGCGACGTCTAACAGTCTAAGACTCCAATGCATTTAATGCATGAAATGAATAGATGAAGCTGCTGTTGGAGTTCATCGATCAGATTAAATGATTAAATGACTCTAATAGTGTTGAAATGGGAAAGAATCAAAATGGATGCCGGAGGTGTCAAGCTCAGTGGTACAAGGATCGGTATTAGGACCTGTTTGTTTCACAATGTACATGAATGATTTAGATGTAGGCATACAGTCAGAATTAAGTAAGTTCGCAGATGATTCAAAAGTAATATGCCCAATAAGAGATGAGAAAGATAAGCAACAGCTACAACATGATTTAGACACATTGATGTCATGGACCAAAAAGTGGCAAATGAAATTCAATATATGAAAATGTTCGGTAATGCATTTTGGACATTGTAATCCCAAGTACAAGTATCAGATGGATGGAAAGGAATTGATAGAAAGTGTTTAGGAGAAGGATTTGGGAGTGTATGTTAATACATCAATGAAGTTCAGTAGACAATGTGCTGAATCAACAAGGAAAGCTAACAGAGTTATGGGTATTATTAAACGTTTTGATCGTAAAGTTGTATTGAACTTATTCAAGTCCCTGGTAAGACCATATTTGGATTATTGCGTTCAAGTATGGAGGCCGTATTTAAAAAAAAAGATATTAATTTATTAGAAGGAGTACGGAGAATTACCAGACTAATAACAGGAATGGAGGGCAAATCCTATGAAGAAAGAATAAAAGATTTAAGATTGATGACAATTGAGCAACGCCATATGCGCCAGGACCTCATAACACTTTACAACATAACGCAAGGGAACATAGTCCTCAAATTGGATGATTTTGTGGAATTTATTGGAGACAGTAAAACCAGAGGAAATTCTAAAAGAATAAGACCACCAACAGTAAGATTAGAAGTAAGAAGAAACTCATATTTCAACAGAGTGTGGAAAATATGGAACAAACTACCAGAGGATGTTGTTACTGCTCCAACACTCAACAGATTCAAGAGTAGACCAATGGAATGCGGGATCTTCAAGAGTCATTAGACCTCCTATCCCTTAGCGCCATTCTCTCAAGAAGACTCTTTTGAGCTGAAGACGCCAGGTAGATCCAGGTAATCATGCTTACAGACAAATCCGGACAGTCAAGGGATGGACTGATTTTAGTCGGCCATAACTGGGGTCCATTAACTTCAGTCTTTCAATTCGCTTGCTTACCTGTATCATGGATGGTTGCACACTAAAATTTATGAGCAGATGAGGGCTTGGAATTTATGTAGAAAATTGAAGACAATTCAAGGCTAATGGACCCCACTAATGGCTGCCTACAGGTACTAAACACAAGCGCTGATAGGATTGGTCTATTCCCCGCCATTCATGTCATGTTCATGCATTTTAAATGCAATATTTGAACCTACACAGAAGGTTCGACAAAAACGATGTAACTCGGTTATTTAACAAAAGTGTAATATCTAGAAATAGTTTTAGTTAAGGTATAAATTTATCTGTGTGTTTCTTGCTTCTCCGAAAAACGAAAACGCTTTAAAAATGTTACGAAAATAACTTGGAAACGTTTTCAGAGGTATAACCAGTAACTTGTTTAGAAAAACGTTTTTGTGTTTACTGGGAAACTTGAATGTAGGCGCTTCGATCCTGGGGAGAGGGGACAAAGGAAATCGACCCACCAATAAAAATATTGGGGGGGGGGCAAACATATCGTTTTGTCTCCCAATAATTTAGGCAGTTTTAGAAAAACAGGCAGATTAAACAAAATGGAGCATCGCATCGTATAAATGACTTTAGGGCTTCAAGAAAACGTTAATTTGAGCCTATTTTGAATCAACAGTACTGCATTTTTAATGCAACATCTATTCATGTTTTGTGTCTGGGTGTACTTGTTTGAGTGTATAGGTGTGTGCTCGCGTTCCTTTGGGTGGACTGCTTATAGATTAATCCGGACACGATCTGAGGTTTCGGCCGTTGGCAAATTTTTTGTCCCCCAAAATTGATTGCCCCGATCTATACAAAACAGATCTACTCTCCTGCTTGAGGAGCAAGGAGCTGTTAGGAGGAGTTCAATGGTATGAGTGTTCAAGTTGTACAATTTCAGTACCCATTTATGTTAGGCCAAAAATCATCCTCCAAAATCATAAAAGGGTGTATCTATTTGTTTTAATAGCTTCACAATTTTTCATAACAGTTTGAAGAATGGCGGTGCACTTAGAATGGAGTCCCGTTTTGTTTTCAAAAGATATTGGCTTCATTTAACATATATGCTTGTTGGCACAGTCCCGGTCAGCTCATTTCCTCCCCGTATCACCTCTATATTCCAGAGCTGCATTGGAGTACGGAGAGTCCGAGCCACAAGTCCGACAACTTTCAACTTTTAAGGACTCGAGTTCCTGTACTTTCTCAACGGGGAAAAAATCAACCTCTTTGGCCGAGTCCTTCAAATTCTGAAATCAAGAGTCGGAGTCCGGACTCGACTACGATCCTGCTATTTTCTCAAAATTTTGTTCTCAAACTTTGAAGGGGAACCTTGAACCATCTTTAGAAAGGACTCCAACTGGATTTCATATAACATGATGATGATTTTTGCTATAGTTGTCAGCATGCAAGGCGAGGGCTATAGGCGATTTTTCTTTCCGTAACAATCCCGTACAATCACTAACTGCACATGGACTTATGAGTAGCTAGAGAGTTGCCACCATATATTGACATCTTCCAATAATGTCAAGGAGAAGGCTTTTCTATCCAAGAAAATGCGGCAGGAGCTTACTTGTTGGGAGGGGACGACATTTGTCGATCTCGTCGGTTTTTGTACCCAACAGGATTTCTGAACTGATAGTGACGATGAGTTTACATATCCCCACAAATCGACTCGTCTCGCCAGAAACCCCGAGATCCTGAGCTCACCACTGGTACAAATTCTGCCTCATTTGATGCAAGCAAGGGAAGCACTACTACACTTAAGGACTTGATAAATATAATAAATTGACTTACCATGGGAAACCCCGTTTCTAGCAATTTGGGTAGGTTTTATTTATGAAAATTTTCTTCATAAAATACTGGCCGACTAATTGTCTTCTTCCGCTCAGGTGGTTCCTTTTGTGAAATCCCCCTCTCCAAACGCACACACTATAAAAAAACGGCAGGCGGTTGAATAAGTTCACCTGAAAGTGTTTATATATTAAAGGTCAAGAGCAGTCCCTCAAACTTATTTGGAAGCAACAGCTAAATATCACAAAATTCCTCTTATTTCTATTCAAAGTATCTTTCATGATATTTTATGGCTTGAATAATGCATATTCAAGGTAAAACAAGCAGTTACTTCTGGTCAATTTCACATTTGAAGAGAAAATTTGATGACACATGACTCTCAACAGCCAATCATGAAACAGGACAGTCTACTACACTACTTCAAGTTGGGGGGCTGTTCTTGCCCTTTAAACTCAACACTTCTGAACAAGGAATCGCAGGGTTAAGTTACACAGGGATGCTAAGTGTCTGCTAGTCTTGGTCAAGACCCTAATACTAGGCTAGTTATTAATAATACAACAGTTGCTACTCTTTTTTGAGAATGCCCTTTATTACCTTCAGAAATTCTCAGCTCTGTAGTTATTACTGAAGCAAATCTCCCGGAAAAATAGTCAAGTTTAAAGCCCTCCCTCCGTGCATTTTGAATTTTGGTGGGAAATAATGTAATAACGTCTTGACCAAGACCAAGTGTCTGCATGGGTGGTACCAGGTACATACCCTCCACTTAAATCTCTATTAAATGTCCTTCTCCTTTCCTCAAAAATTGCCAAAATGCACAGAAATCAGGAAAGATTGTGTTTAAAATGTATCATTATAGCATTCAAAGAAAATTGCTCCAGTCGTTATGAAAGCCACTTATCTAAACAATAAATATCAGCAATATTTTTATCACATTAAAACATTATGTAGCAGCAAATTACTGAATCATTTGAATTTTATAGAGTTTGGGCGAACAAATTCTTCTCTGTGCAACAAATATTTGAATCTTCATTTGTGACAAATTTATTTCTTGAGAAGAAGGCTATCATTCGGCCTTATTTTGAATGAATAATCTGTCCAAAAATATGAATTATCACCAAATTCGTACGATTAGATATGAAATGCATTCTTTGTAGCTTAGTATAGGCACATATACATGATTCCTAAAGGAACCAAGCCTAGAACGGTGCATATCACGATTTAAGAAAAAATCCTTTCTTTCTAGCTTAAGAGGGGTAAAATCTGACAGTAATACACATAAAGTGGGAATTATTTTGGTAAAGTAAACACAATATTTCCCTTTAATGCATACAGTTGAACAAGTTCATCTACAGATTGGTTTTGCATAATCTCAACATTCCTAAACAAGGATTCCTAGAGAGCTGCTAAGTGTCTGCGTGGTGTCTCCCAGGTACTCTCTACAAAGCATCAGATCATTTACGATGCCCCTGGTAAGAAAATTAATCACCTCCCCCTTGTTGACAAGCCGCTGTCTTCAACCTACTTTTTTGTTAACTTACCTATTTTTATCGGTATTCTCGTGCCGTCCCCGCCTTGTCGTCGCCTCTGCTCGCTTTCATCCTTCCGTGCTTCCTCCATTCCCAAGGGGTCCTCCCTCCGTACCACGATAGATGACCCTAAAGGCTAATACAAATAATCATAGAGACTACCGTGATGTCACCCAAGGGTTGTCAAGAATTCGGGTTCTTATACTCGATATGATCTGGTGTTGGCATTTTGTGTGCAATAAAGGTATCAAGAAACACGTTGACTACATACAGACAGTAGGCCTATGGAGTATTCTTTATTTCCATTTAGCGAGCAATGCTTTTGTGTCTTCCAGCATTGAAGTATGTTGCCAGCTTTCCGGGCGCCTCTAGACGTCCTATTGCCAAACACAGAAATTACATAAGAAGTTTAATCATGGAGCTACCACCGACCAGTGTTGGTAGTTCCCTGTTTATATAAAGCAATGTGAACCCTTCTCCCACCCGAACCCTCCTAGTGAGGATCTGTCGCTACCGTATGTGATCATTGACATGCACTTTTTCTAGGTCTATAACCAGGCAAAGCACACCTAATGGGGTGAGATGGCTTCCAGGGAGGCTTAAAAAGTTTTCAGGGGGCCAAATGTGTATAAAAATGTGTATTAAAGCAATATAAACTTGAAACTCTCTAGAGGGGCAAAACAATATCAGGGGTCTTCTCCCCTCTCCCCTTCGTTACGGGCCTGTCTATTCCATGCCACTGTAGCCTTCCCGTAGGTGTCTTTTAGGTGTCTGTAGTATAGGTGAGGTTAAATAGAGTTTACAGCCTAGTTTCCAACTCGAGTTTTACAGCCTAGTTTCCAACTAATTGGTTTAAAGGCATGTTCTGGAGACAAAATTCGTTAACTTCAAAATAAACAGAAAAATTTTCTCTTTCAAAATTTGAAAACTGCATTTCTATAGCTTATAGCATTTGGAAGATACAAATTTTTAAAACATTGCAAATTTTTCTTGGGATTTGATGCATCATGGGAAATCTGTGATGTCATTGTGGCACATTAATTTGACGCTGCATTCAATTTATTTATAATTATGATGCCGCTGCAGACAATATCAACGAACATTGTTGGTTGCGCTCTACATATGTTGAAGGGTAATGCTAGATCTACAGGAAAAGATATTCAAACATTCCAACAGTATCAAATTTCAAGGACAAACAGGATGTTCAATTATAAAGAAAAACAAAAGGAATTTGAAGCAATGTGCCCACATTACATAACTTTCTGTGGCTTTGTTGAAGAGCAGAGGTATTTTTTAACAGAAATAACCAATCTTTAAAGTGAGATATCTTGAGTTAGGAAAATGGTATTGTGATAGGTTTTGAAGGACATGGTGTGGAATATTTTTGTTTTTCTTTCAAGACAAAGGCAAACAGCCACCAGAACATGCCTTTAAGTCGAGCCGGACAAGGCCTTTTCCAGTTGTAGCTGTCTGGTGTCTTTAAACCAAAGACAAAGGGGTAGCCGTACAATCTTAACTCAGTGATAGCAAATTTGAGGAGGTTTGCATTTTTTATTTAAAGGCCCAGTTCTCTCACTCCAAGCAATAACAATTCTCCTAACCTTCTTACTTAAGCCCCTCCCACAATTGTCTGAAAGTCATCCTGATCCAGGTACAACCTCAGTTTATTGCTTCAGGGTCAGTATTAAAACATAATTGTTATAGTCAAAACACTCTCAGTACGGTTCACGCTGTGCTATATAAACTTTAGTACTCTGCATTGTTTGAATTAGCTGTCAATCAAAAAGCTGGGCCAATTGAGAATTTCGGTAAACCCCTACGAGAATTGTAGTTTGGGGTGGGAGGATTGGTCCTTTAATTATTATAAGGTATCATCAGTTTGTCTTGCAAACTCTTGACATATATTGGCGCTATTCTTATTTGTTTGAAATTAATTCTTCATTTGGCTTCACCAAATGGGAGGAAATATTAATATATACCATAGATATACGTACGAATTATCTTGTTGGTGGATGCTGTGCGTGGCCCAGTCTTATCCCATAAGGTAAAAAAGTGTGATTTGGTTTGAAGACTTCCATTATGGAAAGAAGAAAATTTGAAATGTAAGGTTTTATATTGTGGACAATCGATTGGCCACAATGTGCCTCTCATGCAGGAAAGAAAGGTCCGTGAACCACCAGTTGCGACCATCCGAGGAAAAAAATCATAGTTAGTATGCCAATGGGCAGGACATAACCCAAGGCTTTACAATTTTCCAGCTCCAGAAACTTTAAGCTTTGTAGATGTTAGGATATATGGCTAAAGGGGAAATACACATTAGACGGCTCAGTAGAATGCCATGACTGCGTACCATTGGTAAGCATACATGTATACGATTTTGGAGTGAGGACATAATTTCTGATACCCCTAACAAGTGTGGTAATTTTAAAAGAGCACCAAAGGTCCACCAATAGCACGAAGGGGATTTTTACAAGCAGGGGTCCAGGGTCTCGCAGCAGTGTTCCCGGTGTGCTCCAATGAAGGAGTCAAGGGGGGGGGGCTGTGGAGTGATCTTCTGCAATATAACAGCGGTAATTTTAATGAGATGGTCCAAAGTTGGTTGGAGAGGTTTTATCGTCAGGTTTTCATATTTTGAACCATATATTGTGAAATTAGAAGACTTTGCTACTTGAAGACCGGTTGGAATGGAGAAGATACACCACTCGTTGCAGTTGCACCTCATCGACTGAGGCACTCAGTGCACAGTGCATCCCGCCTCTGGAGCAGGAAAGTGGTACAACGTCCTAGTTTTCTGACCGGGAAGGTTTAATACTACTCCTTAGTAAATGTGGTGAAGCGCGTCTGTTAGGCTGCGTGGCACCTCTGTGGCTGCCGCCCCCTTTTGCCGCCGCCCCTCAGATTGGCTTTTCGTAACGACTGAGCTGAACGAAAAGACCCTCCGCTCCGCGGGCTACGCTTGTGTGTGCTTTTTTACCTGTACAAGCTAGAATGAGTTCTGTCTGTCTGTGTCAAGACTTGCGTTCGGAGGAAAATTCATCCCTGATCCAAAAGGGCGGGAAGTTAGGGCAAAGACTTATCACCCATTTACTCTAGCCTAAAAAGCACTGTGCGTGAAAACTGCTACAAGTTAACAGTACGTCACAGCCTTGTATGCCTTTAGTAAGGGACTAAGCCAGTAATCTTTAACCACTGGCATTAGGGAGTCATGAACCCTTTCTGAGGCACATTTTAGCCTAATGAGTTAACTACAATATAGAATTTACTTTTCAATTTCTCCAGATGAGTCGCCTGGGTTAACGTCTTGGCCATGGGGGAGGCATGCTCCTCGTACCCCCGAAAGTATGCAAATGTTTTTCTTACAGAACGTTAGGGCCAGGTCTATCCCCCAGCCATTTCTGCATGTAGCTACAGACTGACATAGGGTATGCAAATAGTAACTCACGTCATTCCTGGCTGTGGTACTATATTGAAGGGGAAATTCAGTCAAACCAACTTGAAGTAGTGTAACAGGCTGTCCTGCTTCATGATTGGCTTCTGAGAGTCATGTGACAATATATTTTCTCCTGAAATGTGACGTCTACCAGAAATAATTGTCTGGCAATATTGAAGTCCTGAAGCATTATGAAAGATACTTAGAGGAAAAATGAGAAAAGTGCGAGATTTAGATGTTGCTTCAAGCATGGAATTACTTCCATGCTTCAAATTTGGGCCGACTGCTCTTGCCCTTTAAGACCAGACTGCAGGAAAACTTCTCTGTCTCTTTTCGGGATTTCCTTGTTCCACAAGTAATACTGATGCCATCTTATAAGTTTAGGTATTCACCCATTTCCATTTCTAAATTACCCTCAATCATAAAGCCCCCGCCAATAAACCGCCAACTTCACTCCAGGGAGTTAAGAGGTCTTGCAGGTGCGGGGTTAAAGGTCACAATTATCTTCTCGTGTGTCTTACGTCCCTGTCATAATCCCAGCAGGCCGCCACCTATCGCAGACTATATTTGGTAAATTGCCTCACATTGTCTTTGCTAGCTACAGCAAATTATTCAATTTCAGCTGATTACATTTTCAATATGAGACAATTAAAAATGGAAGTTGAGCAGGGGCTCGGGAAATGAGCAGAGAAGACACACAATGGCGAGTTTTAGTCAGGTGAAGTTCATGGTTCCATGAATCGGGGATTTGTCCGTCACATTGATGACTCATGTTAGTTTCAATGGCTTAATTTGACGGAGTTTTGTAATGGTCATGATGCGGAACAGCATGTCGAGAAAAGACTGAGCGTTTACAATAGCATTAACACAAAAAGTAGCATACGCAGGTTATTTTGTCTAGCATCATAATTTATTCACTTATAGACCACTCTATTTTTAAACTTCCTGTGTAAGTGCTACTTTAAACACTAAGTCTTTTGTTTTCCCTTCCTCTCCTGCATAGTATCCAGGAGAAAGCCGATGTACATAATTTGTATCTGCTATTCCGTACGGTACGAATGAAGGACAGTCGCTTAACCAGACTTTTTTTCGTTTGGGTGATGCGGCCGCGGGAAAGACCTTGAGTGGTGGGGCAAGCAGAAATGTCACCATCCAAGAGGAGGGTCACCATCAGTTGCATGGCGCTCAGAAAAATGTATGCCGGGATAAAAACACCTCTCAGACTGCTGGAAATCTCCTTTATACAACTTAAATACATACTTTCAAGGGCTTTGAAGTTTTTGTTTTGAACACATTTTCCAAAAATATTTTTTACCTCAAATTTCATTGAGGGCAAGGCATTTGATAGGAGCTACCCCCTCCCGGCCCTACTGGTTACGTCACTGGTGAAATAACGTTGAAATAACGTTGACTGTATCTTGGAGACGTTTAGGTAAAATATAGTTTATGCATTTTAATTTTATTTTTATTTTTTCCATAAGGTGAGGCATATATATGTGGGTTGATTGTAAAATGCCAGTCGTGTTTAACGCATGATCATTTAAGAGCATTACTAATACCTGTTCATCCGAGTTGACATTGATATGTTTTTCTCACCCAGCCAACTTGTTTACTAAACGCTTGCCAGGTATTTTGCCCTACTAAGTAAAATATCATCCCAATATTTTATTACCCTCTTTTGGATCGTTCTTTTGTTTTTATTGCTGTCTACACTTAAAACTGCATGAACTGTCCAATGAGATTTATTTTATCCCAGTCGTGTTGATGTGACCTTTCTGTTGTAATTTACGGAAAGTGTTTCAATGAGATTTAAAATTAATCAGTGTATTAAATCCCTAAACACTTGTCTAAGGTCACCAATTCACGAAAAAATTACGATTGGAAAACTATTTATTCTTTAGCTACGTTTCTTGAACCATGGAATGCAGCCAACGAAATTTAACTGCGTCAATCAGTACAGAAAATTTATTTGTCAGTTTGTTGGGGAAAGAAGTTTCTGAAGAATAAGAAATCCCAGAGTAACACCCACCTCCACCTGTAGGGAGTCAGTAAAGGTGATATTAGTTCACTTCATACAAGGATGTTGTTCTAGGATACTGTTATTAAAGGCAGTCAGCTCTCAAATCAAACTACGATTTTCGTAATAGTCTACAAAAATTCCCAATTAGCACAGCTCTTTGATTGACAGAAAGTTCAAAAAATGAAGAGAACTGTAGCTCATATTACATAGCATGTATTGAGTAAAGGGTGTTTTGATTTCACATCGGGATCTTGTGTGCTCGCCCTGAAGCATGGTCAAGTGGTGAGAGCATCAGACCTGCAGTGGGTACCCGGGAGGTCGGGAGTTCGACGGTCCTGGCCGGGTCATATACCGAAGACTTTAAAACCGGAATCTTCTGTCATTGTGCTTGGCGCTCAGCATAAGCAATGGAGTATGGGAAAAGCCCATGAACCACAACTGGAAAAAAGGCCGTCGTCGGCTCGCATTGGACCAATTTATTGAAGACTGGACCGTAAACCCCCTCTAATTTAACCTAAAGAAATAAACTGAGATTGTCTGGATGAGGATGAGTTTTAGACTGTTTTTTTTGGGGGGGGGGGGGCTTAAGTAATAATGTGAAAATTGGAACAGTTTTGGTGAGAGGATTAGGCATTTAAAGGGAGAATGTTGCGTTTTGAATTCACAAACATGTCAATCAAAAAATAATGCTCTCTTCATATCACATACTCTGCAGTCTCAACAATAAACCACAGCAATGGCTTCAGCCCCTCAGTCAAAATATTTTGCAGTGACAAAGTTAAGGACATTGCATCAATTGAAATTTTGAAAGTTTGAATGAACCAGCTATTTGAGCAACAAATAGCCAAATCCATTTACAGACTAAACGAAAGAAAAGGTGACCATCATACTGCCTCATGTTTGAATAATCAATAATAAGTAAAGATGAATCTTGGCCTAAGAAGATGACAATTTTGAGTAAAACAAACGCAATGTTTCCTTTAAAAGAAAGAAATATTTCGGTATAGACATGAATGAGACTTCCAGGTACACCGTCCTGGATAAAGATCTGTTACGATGTGGGACCGGGGTGGGGTGGGGCAGCGACTTCATCATGGGGTAAAAACTCACCTCAAAATTGGCTTCAACAGGTAGATTACGGGGGACCACCTATACCACTTTTAAAAGTCGAGGGGATTGACCCCCACTTTTTCAAAAACAAACGACATGAAGGAGTAGGCACACACATTGTTTGCCCTTATTTAACTAACATACTAAAGCGCATAGTCGAGAACCGGGCATGCAAAAGACCATCACGTGGATAGCGACCGTGGGAATACGTCTTAGATAAAACCACAGATCAAATGGCTTGAAAATGTTTCCAGGAACATTAAGTTAGTCTCACATCCCTCACATTAATAGCACATACTGAAATACTTCTGGTCATGCAAAACCCTCCGGCCATTTTTTCATAATCCGTCAAGTTGATGAATGGTCCTGCTGCTCTTTGAAATCCAAAGAGAGAAACTATAAACTGAGATGGCTACAAATTTAAGACTACATTTTTACTCATATAGAGTGAGATTGATTCTTTTTCGATCGAAATTATTCACTCCAAATTTAGATTGGTCTTTAATTTCACCTTAAAAAGGTATTGTATTCATTTAGCTTAACAAGAACTTGAGCACTTGAGACAGTTCAGGTGGTTGACATTTTGTTCGGTTTTGCATCTATAAGAAGTTTATTTTCAGAAAGTGAGCCAAATTTTATCTGGTCGGCTGTAAAAATGTAATGCTGCAGTCGAGAACCACTTGCGGCAATCGGACGCCCTGCGTCCTATTGGCAAATCTGAGATTTGACCAATACATTTAGATTTATATGGAGCCGTGCCCACAGTCGAACGGGACTCTTTCCCTCAGGGGGCGATGACATTTTGTCCGACTCCAGAGCCCTAACCAGGGCATAATCTCTGCCCGGCTGAGACACCGAAGTCTGCCCGGTTCAGCAAGGTTTTAGCAGTGGAGGGGGAGGGAGCTGCTCTCTTGCTTGTACTCGTATAGAATGCTATCACGTGACGTCATAATTGGTTAGCCACGCCCACTGACGGAAGAAAATTAGCAGTCGTCACGTCGATCTTCAGCTGCTTCTCAGTCAGCTACTATACGTAGAACACTACAATTTTGGCCAGACAGTCGAGAAAGGGTTTGGGCTTGTGACGTCAGTGAAAACACTCACATTGAATGTTTTTGTCTCATTCTATGTACTGATGGAGATCATGGATACTCAATCATCCACAGACTAATCAATTGATCACTTGATTCAATGAATCTATTCAGTGATGGTGGCACGGTGCTACGGGAGGGGAGCATGAGGGGGACTAGCCCTCTCAGATTTTGTCCTTGCCCCCAGTTGTTTTCAATTTTGGTCTATTGAGGGGCTAGGCCAACCGAAAAAATAAATAATATACCTCTCCTGAGAAAACTTAATTTTTTTCACCCTCGAACCCCCACCGGAGCTTTGCCCCTGACCCCACCCTAGGAGGCGCGCAAAAAGGTTTCCCCTCCGTCATCTTCCTTTGCTCCTTGTCCCCCCCCCCCCCAAAAAAAAAAAAAAAAAAAAAAGTCATTCACTTATTCCATGATGTTCTCATATTCTAGTATTACTCTTTGATAACTTTAAATATTGAAAACTTAAAATATTGCGTTTGTTCTACAAGGATATTTCATCCTTTTAAAACCAATATTTATTGACAAAGAGTGATAAATAATTACAAATAAGGGAGTATGCTAGCCTCCTTTTCAAGAAATAAGTTTCACTCAGGCAGAAATTCAGTTGTTTGTTGCTCAAGAATAATTTGTTCAACAAAACTTCAACATTTCAAAAGATGCCTCTTTTAAAACTCTTCTTGTGCATAATATTTTAAGGAGATGAAGCTATTGCTGGGGTTTATTGTTGAGACCAGATGATTTGAAAATGACAAGAGCCATTTACTTTTAATGCTATGTTGGAGCACTTTAAACGCAGTACTTCCCTTTAATAAACTAAGTAACAAAGGGGTGAGTAAATGTTGACATGGAGGTAGTCAGTTGCAACTCCCTGGAAGGAGTCACCTGTAAATGTTAGTCACCTGAATATAGCAATAAGTTTTAATTTATAGGCTACCTCAATTTAGTTTAGTTTTGTTGCAATTATATGGTAAGGTCGTTGTTGTTCTCTTTTGTCGGAAGTTTTCTCTCACTTTACGGTTCTATCCACCGAGAGTGAGTTTGTCAAATCAATTTGTTTTTATTAACTCGCCTAATCGATAGGGGAAATTCAATTGTCATTCGCACTCCATATCCCAGAGATTAGTAATGTTATAGCTTACAATTTAGAAAATCATTTCTGTCGGGATAGCAATATGTGGGCTAACCCGCGAGGCGGACAAAGAATTTCAGTTCAACTCATCGCTGCATGAAGGTTGTGGTGCTCTAAGGGCCCACGGAGAGGCTATGTAGGCTAAGGAATATGGGAACAGGGAGTAATAGTGGCAGCTCCCTGGTGAGAATACGGTATTACGGTTACTTATAATAGTCTGTACCTTTCATGCCATAGCCTCGAGCCCTACATATAATGCAGCGAACAAATTGTGACAACTTTCATGCCGTTAACACTGTTCCTGTCACACTCAATCGTGGTTTCATCAAGTTTGATAACAGCTTGAGCGCCTCAATTTAAATTATGCTGTAATAATTTTCCTCTTTTTCTGTTGAAAACGGTTAAATACTTGAAATATAGATGAACAGGTTACAAATTTGAAAACAGGAGTCTGTTCTATTCTATCGTGATGTCATCGTGTCGCTTCCCTAGATATCTCTCTTAGTGTTAGCAATTTATTCTATTTGAACGGTATCAAAACCAATAGAGTAACTACATTTTGAAAGGTAGGAACTTGAAGTTGCTTTGGGAGGTACTCTGGCATATGCGGATGGCGCCAAATAGAATGATGGAAAGGGGCGGCGAATGAGAAGCTTTGTTCTTATTTTTAATTTGATTCAAGTTTTTGGCCGAAACCTACCCCAGTTTCCTCGAAATTAACAATTATTCTTTTTCTAAAGTCCTCCCTGCCCTCTGGCAAAGGGCCCTTCGGTGAAACCAAACTACAATTAACTTTTTCAAAAGTCCTCCCGACCCTCTGGCAAAGGGCCGATCTGCGAAACCAAACTTGAAACTGCTTCCGGAAGAAGCTATACGTCCACTTAAGGACAACACTTGACCAACCTCAAGGCGTTCAGACCATTAACATCATTGGTACAATTAACTTTTCTGTCCGAATGGGAGAGTTCGCAGTTCCCATAACCCCTCGCCTCTATACGGCCATGGAAACCCATGGCTTACATGAACCCATATAAAGCTCTAATGCATCAGTAAGTGCATACAAACTATTGTCTTTGTGGGTGTACATGCAGCACCTTTCTGTCAGTTTCCAACCGAGGACAGCCCGTGCCGAACACTACGTCGGTACACAGTTAAACTAGGGCAAGAGCAGTCCCCCAACTTGAAACAATGAAGTACTCTGTCCTGTTCCATGACTGGTTCTTGAGAGTCATGTGACAATAATTTTTTCCTCAAATGTGATACCTACTGACAGTTACTACTTGTTTTACCTTGAATGTGCAATATTTAAGTTCTAAAATATTATAAAAGATACTTTGAAGTAAAATAAGAGGAAAATTGTGAGATTTAGCTGTTGTTTCAAAACAAGTTTGGGGCGACTGCTTTTGTCCTTTAAAGATCTGGTGAAATAAAAATGACAAAGTTGGATATTTTGATTAAATAGCATAAAAGCCAGGAAAATAGCTGCATTTTACATCAGAACCAATCAGACATCGACCATTTTACGGGTTCATTTCTAATTTGCACTAAATCATTTAAAATATGGGCGCAATATGCAAATCTTGTTTTGTCAAGAAAGGGAGATGCTATATGGCTAATGTTATCCTTTGTTATGCAATTTTCAGTTCAAAAATAGTTGTAACATTAGTGTGTCCCTAGTATTTTTGAAGTTAAAATTATTTCCTTGTAAATCATTTGTGTCAATTACATAAACTACCTGATGAGTAATTAAGAGGTACCTGTAATTAATATAGGATTAACAAAAGAAATGTCGATCACTGTGTACCACATCGCTATGTACTTGTGCATAAGCAACAAGTTGCTTCAGAAATTCAAACTTTGAAGAGGTATATCTTGAGAACCGTAAAAGTTACAGAAGAATTTGAATTTGAATTTGGCCGTGTCACAAATACACCGATCTTCTATTGCTTAAAGGGAAAGTGCAGACACACCAATTTAAATAAGTGTAGTGGACTACATCCTATTTTATGAATGGCTTTTGAGAATCATGTGACAATATTTTTCCTTCTCAATCGAATTTCCTAGGTGTAACTTGGTTTGCCATGAATATTCAATCTTTAACTCCTAATGAGAGGTTCTTCAGTTTGAAGATATATAAGAAGAAATCGAGAGAGTAAAGGGGGAATGCCAGTCATTCCAATTTTGAATTAGTCTAGAAGTCTACCAATTTCAAACGTGGCCCTTGAGAACCATTTGACAATATTTTTGTGACTGAATTTTGGAAAAATTTACGAGGAATACCTCAGCGCTTTTCCCTGGATATTCAACATTTCAGCCTCTATATAATTAAAAGTACTTGGAGGCAGGCATGCAGCCAGGATTGTGTCTTGGGAAAGGGGGGGGGGGCACGATATGAGGGAAAAGTCTAAGGATAGAGAGAAAAAACCTCTATTTTAGGTGTTTTTTTTTTGCATTGCAAGGTTCGGTCATTGGGGGTTCTTACCCCCCAAACTCTCCCCTTGGCTACGCCAATGCTCGAAAGAGAAATAAGAAATTAATGAGAACTAGCTGTCGTTTCCAAATAAGTTAGGGGGGCCTGAATCTTTTAAAGGGGTTCATTGGGTTGATATGGGTACAACCACATAAAATTACTTATAATTAACATGATAAGTCAAGTTCCATTTTCAATAGTTACGGCAAAACTAAAAATTTTAAATTTTATGGTGTCCTGAGTTGTAACGGTTTTGTACATAATTTAAAAAGGTGCCTTGTAACGAATTTTCGAAAACCGAATTGAACCGTTAGGGCCTAAGTACTTTCTCATGAAACAGTATTTTTTTATGTAGGACATGAGGATTGTCTAAGTTTTAACAAGTTATCATTAACATGTAAGGGAAATTGAACATGTTTAGAAATGATGTTGAATTTCATGAACCAAGTCAATGAGCCACTTTAGTCGGATGAAATGAAAACTCAGTGCACACCAGTGACATGATAACAAACAAAAAAATGAAGAGATTATTTTCTTAAGTATGGAAACATACCGTACTTTATTTTTAGGTCAAACGGCGAGGATTGATAGCATATCCGTGAAGGAGGCATGTTAGCATATGTTCTTTGGAGCCCACACAAGTTTGGTATCAAGGGAGTAGTACCGGTAGATTGATTTGTGGCTCTCGGATTCAGAGAGACTAAAATCCAAGAGCGTGAAATACGTTAATAATTCATCGAAGATCGGGGAATTGAAATCTTGTAATACTGTCAACAAAGGGGTGCTATCGAATCGAATAGAATCGTGAAAGCTTCATCACTCCAGTCATAACAGGCAGGCCACATTTTTCGTTTTCATTTTCATCAGTTTCTACAGTGACATACTAGCTTTGTTGAGGTTTGTTGAGGCTTACACTCTAAAAACATCCTGGTCAAAATTGACCTGGATGCGGTCACCGGGTATCCAACCCGGATTCCTGGTTCAGTAGTGGCATATTTCTGTTGGAAATTTGACCAGGAATATGTCAGATTTTAACTAACGTTTGGTCAAATTTGAGCAGGAAATCTGGGTTGGATAACAGGTGAACGAATCCTGATTGATTTTGACCAGAGTGTTTTTAGAGAGTAGTTAGTGAGATGAAGTTGCACAATTCAATTTCTAACCAATTGTGGGGTTTCTAACCAATCGAGGGTTTTATTTTTGAAATTAAAACTATATCCTTGAAAATCATCAGTGTCATTAACATAAACTATCTGATAAGTAATTAAGAGATAACTAATATAGAGTTAACCAAGGAAATGTCAACAATGTGTAATACTCCACATCATTATAATACCTGTGCATAAGCAACAAGTTGCTTCAAAAATTCAAACTTTGAAGAGGTATATCTTGATAAACGTAGCCACGGCCCTTTTCCAGTTGTGGTTCACTACAGTTTGTTTTTTCTATGCTATAAGGCCCTGGAGCTGAGAAGGCCAAGCACAATGACACTGTAGGTTCCAGTTTTTTAAGTCTTCAGTATGACCCGGCCGGGATTAGAAATCCAGACCTCCCGTCTTTGTTGAAGGGTAACCCCAGTAACAACTCCCTCTCTCTGCTTGCACACAGTAAAAACGTCCACTTCAAATTGAAGCGAAAAGGTTTAAATAGGTGCTTAACTGAAAAAGTGAAATATTTGACTACATTTGGTTAATTTTGACCCAAGAATGAATCATTTGGGACCGAAAATAGTTCTATATGAAATGACCTCCAGATCTCGAAGGGTTTTTGCAAACCCCCTGAATCCTTGCTGCCTTGCAAAACGGCTTGCGTTTTATCCCTTTTTTCGGTTGAGTGTCCATTTGATTTGGTACTTTGCTACCCGTTGGAGCGGACTCTGTTTTTCAGCTTCTCAGCATCCAAAAGCACTATGACTTTACAAGGAATGTTCCGCACAGCCTGCTACGCAGGTAAGTACTTTGCCTGCTCAATTTGAACCGAACGGTTTTGAGAGTGTATACTTGTTGACTGGTTGAAGAAGGTTAGGTGTTTGTAATACTCTCCAAACCGTCATATTTATATTTGTATTGTGTCATGGGGCTGAGCATGTAACGCGTACGTCGTATCTGTAGATTGTCATCACCGACTGGGACAAAAAAGGGGCAACAACATGGCCGCCGTGAAGTTATAATTTGTATGATTTGACGACGACTCTGTAATATTTAAAAGTTTTAACTTGAATGGGAAACAATATCATATTCCTGCAATGCGTGTATGATTTTGACCTTACCTAGCATTATTTCGAAAACATTTAAACTTTCTTGCAAAAATGTGTTGTTTTGAACTACTTGAGCAAGTCCAAGCTTTCTTACAAAACCATAGCAGACCGCCATCTTGCTACGCCCATTTTCACAGGTGCAGTAGCGACAATGTACCGTGCAGTATGCTTTGTCCATGTATAGGAAGTCCGTGTATCCTACATAATACCCTGAGAGGACTTGCTGCGATGCTATATACGAAATAATAAATATTCATCGTTTTAAAGGACTTTTCAAGCAATTCGCATATAATAGCATGCGTGTTTACAAGCTCGCAGGAGCTAATTGAGCTGCCTCATGAAATCCAACAAATTTTTCCCAAAGCCGCTAAGTTTTCTTCACGTAACAATGACAAATGGTCAAATTTATACAATCATCTATCCTACAAACATGTAACTGTTTTATGAGTGTAACGGCTCAATTTGGGTTTCAAAAATTCGTGACCAGACACTTTTTCAAATTATGTCCAAACCCCGGCGTTACAGGTCAAGACACCGCAAAATTCAAAATTTTAACTTTTTCAGTAACTATTGGATATGAAACTTGACTTATCATGCTAATTATAAGCATTTCCATATGGAAGTATCCTTACACATATCGACTCACAGAGTCCATTAAATACCATCAAATGTGATACATGAATTTAAAGTGCTATAAGCTTAAACGGTATATAGCTACATTCCATTATTTTGGCATGCATAGCTTTCAAGCTTACTTACCTTTAAATTGACATTCGCGGACAGTTGACATGTACATATGTTTGGATCTCTTCGCAGTATGGCTAAAATTCCTGCACTTGATAACTCCATCACGATGCATTTATGCAATTGAAACCACTAAAGCGATATCATTAAAATATTTAAAGGCAGTCATTCGTCACCCTAAACTACAATTTTAGTATACATATATCAAAACTCTCAAGTGGTACAGCTCTTTGATTGGCATCACATTCAAACAATGCATCATAGCTAAATTACACAGCATGGGCACTGAGAGTGTCTTGATTACACATTAAGGACTTGTATGGCCACTGGGACAAGCCACGAAACAATAAACAAGGATTGCGTCTGGATAAAGATGAGTTCTAGATAAATGTGGGAGGGGCTAGAAGTAAGTAGGTTGGGAGAATTGGAACTGTTTGGGATGATGAAAATATGCCTTTAAAAAAATTGACAGGTTTGTAAATTTGGTAAATTTCACAAAGCAACTCAATATATTGCTTTAAAATGGAACGATGGTATACCGGTATGTCAACAGAATCCGACGATTGCTTGTTGATGAGAAGGAGAGGAAAATTGTAGCAATAAGTCGTCAAGAGACACCCAAGGTTACCACGCTATGATGAGTGTTCTAATTATATTAAATTAAGATATTAAATAAACACCTATACTCGATTTTCTTTCAATTAAAGACTATCCTTTGTTTTGTCACCTTCATAAATCAAAAATTAGTAAAGGCCTTCGATTGGCAGATTGGCCTTCTTGTAGTGTGTTATTTTGGGTTTATGCTTATTGACCATCTGTCCCACGGACACGTTTACATCCAGATCAAGGCGTCTACGTAACCATGATGTCAATTTTTGATGGATTTCTCGCTCTAGAGTTAATTGCAATTGTTGATTGTATGATAATGCAAGGACAGGTGAATATCGTCCATACTGCGTAAAAGTTGCCATCATGCCGTATATTATTATTTCAGGTTCGAACCACTGAAATTAGAATTCGGAGGAAAGGTGACTTTTCGAGCTTGAAGGACCAATCCTTTCATCGCAAACTACAATTCCTGTAGGGGTTTACCGAAATTATCAATTGGCTCAGCTCTTAACAGCTGATTCAAACAATGCAGAGTACCAAAGCTATATTACACAGCATGGACTGAACTGAGAGTGTTTTTATTGTAAACATTGAGCTTTTCGATACTCACCCTGAAGCAATCAACTGAGATTGTGTCTGGATGAAGATGAATTTCAGACAATTGTGGGAGGAGCGTAAGAAAGAATGTTAGGAGAGTTGTTACTGTTTGGGGTGAAAGAATTGGGCCTTTTTAAACAGGAAGCTTTCGTCCAAATATTTGTATTCAGAAGATGTGCAGTAAGGAATACAAGCTGGGTGCAACAGGCTCCCCTCACTATATTGGTCATCACGTGAGGAAGAAAATGACGAACCAAAATTGCCCATTTTGCTCCGGACCCTTAAATCGTAAGATTTAAAATATTGGAGTTTAAATCTAAAGGAGTGGAATTAGTGACCAATCGGAAGTTCGATTGGTCACTAATTCCATTCTTTTAGATCTATTTTAACTCTATTAGACTAATTTTAAATCTATTGATTTAAGGCAGGATGTCAAATATAGCATCATTTAGCATGATCTTAGCCTTCTTCCAAAAACCAAAATTTCTTAATAGAAAAGCAACCCTCGAGATCCCTTCCCCCTGGACAGCGATTAATCAAAACTCCCCTGCTCTGTTGAAGCTTCCCGGATACGCCCCTGTACATGTAACAAAAAAAACTCACTACGAAGATGTTGGTTATGAAGACATACTGTATAAAATTATTATCTGCCTCACCAGTAGCCAGCGAGGCGGACGAATTTTTTCGTCCAGCTCATCGCTACGAAAAAATCAGGGGCGGCAGCCTAAAGGGGGCTGCAGCCACAGAGGCGCTACGCAACCTACCGCACTAGCTACTTTCGTCATTTTCTTCACAGGCAAATCGTATGGATGTCGACCTCTCTCTCCCTCTTTTTACTTCAGGTACTTTCGATAGCACAACAGATCTTATCATCTGCAGCTATTTGAATGCCCAGGAATCCGAAGATTACGAAGATTGGGCACTTAAGCAGATGCTCAGCCTGACTCTTGGGTACGTCGGAGGACGAGGGGTTGAAATGAACATTATTTCGTTCAAGTGGTTCAAATTAATTGTGGAGATACGATTTCTTCCCTCTTCTTCCCGACGCAGTGTCCTTAAGCCCATGCAGCTGATCCCCTTGGGGCCGGGCATGAAGGTCCGTAAACTCGAGGAAATAAATAAAATTATTGTAAGATTGTTTTTTTTTTTTAGGAAGATTGTTGCTCCAGTCGACCTCATCAATGGTCAAAATATCACATCTGAACTCATGCATATGCAGTAAATTACATCACACTGTGACTAGGAACGCACTCTTTGGGCAGTTGGGTGAGGCTTTTGGGCATGTTTTAGGGTATGACTCGACATACTTATCGTTTTCACATGGAATTGACTTGTGTGCTAATCAGCATAGAACCACGGTTTGATCATTATCTTGTATATAACTATGCCCTTACATAGACTACTGGTCAGTATTGCACTGGGTTAGGGTGAGTGAATATGGGTAAGGGCGGATTATTGCACGAATTGCACTGGTCCAGTTTGTAGGAATGAATCCATTCAAAATTTTACAGGGGGGCGTTAATGAAAAAAGCGAGTAAAACCCCCTTTGATAGCTGGTCTACCGGAATGATGTTTTTCTCCAGTCCATTAATTTTTATCTCTCGTTTCCTTTCGTTCCTTGCTTTTTCTTAAATTTTCAAATAATTATTCTTATTCAAGTTTTCTCGGAGAGGAGATATGTTCCCTACCCCTACACTCTAAATATCAAAGAGTGAACTTAGTCACTCTTTACCGTAATAGAGTGAAAAGTGTGAATTCACTCCATCACATAGTGTAATTCACTCCAAACAGATTGAAATTCACTCCAAGATGAGTGAAAATTCCTTCTTCAACTGTTTAACGAGTGCCTGCAGCATGCACTCCAACAAGAGTGAAACTTCGCTCTTCCAGTCTTTTGGAGTGAATTTCACTCTTTTGGAGTGATTTCCCACTCTTTTGGGGGTAAACTTCATAACTTTCACTCTTCGAACGAGTGATATTTCACTCTTTTTATTTTTAGAGTGCAGTGGATCGGCACATGGAAGGATGAATTTTGGGTAAGCGTGACGGTGTAGGAGGATTTGAAAAAAAAAGTTGTGCTGAAACTGCCCAACTGTCCTCCAGTTATTTGAAGACCGATCAGCAATAGCTTATGCAATTATGATTAATGAGGCTGTGCAATGCGCGTCGGAACAATATTTAACTTTCTTCTCGTGCCTCATTTTACAAATACTGCAGATTAAGTTATCCATTACACCGAAATTCACTCATATTTTTAAAAAAGACCTTTTAGCATTCTGGCGCACCAACCTGATTTTGCGACATCTCACCTTCACCGGGGCGCTCAATTTCTGAGGACGAATGAGGGTTTTTCGGTCTTCCATATCGTTTAACATTTGTTTCAAAATGAAGGTTAGGGTTAGTGTTAACATCTAGTGTTAAGTGGACCAGGAATATTTGACCTGTTCGTTTACAATCATGTGTCAAAATTGCAAAAAAGGTAGAAAAGCTGTCATATTGCAATTAGAGGTGTGGCCTATTCCCAAGAAGCTGATTCCATCCATTGGCCGAATCTACCCTCATTTACCATGGGAAAAAACGCCACCCAAACCGGAATTGAATGAATGTAGACTCCTAGTTCCGTCTTGTAACGAGTAAAAATATACGTCAGTAAAATGACATCACCAAATGGAGTTTTGCAGGTTGCTGTAAGTTTTGAGGAGGGATTGGCAACCGGTGGACTGTTACACATTCGTGTTGATCCCCAGTAATTTTGGAAATAACCATAGAAAATGGGCCCCCAAGGGAGGTCCTGGCAAAGTTTAGAATTTTCAGGATATACCAGTGCACAAACATGATACGTAGCCCAATAAAATATTTCTATTCAGAAAATCGTTCGACTTCTTCAAATACTTAGGATAGACAAGGCCTGCATGACTTTAACACCTATAATAATTTGCATATTCATTTTAACTTTGAAACTATATGACAGTATATGAATAGCTAGCTGTAGAGTTGCTTATGCTTGGCAGTCAGCAAATTGACGTTGCTAACACGTTCTTTCATACAGTAAAAGACAAATAAGTTGGCCGATTGATACCAAAAGAAACGGAAAAAGTTACTTCAAAATAAGGTTTTATCTGGGATGTACACACAACAGGAGAGATTATTTACAGATATCAGAAAAGGAAGGGAAGCTTACTGTATAAGAATGGGACGAGCCTGAGTGTCTATGAAATGTTATTGGGGGAAATTTGTGGTGATATTATTTAATATTGATTGCTAGGATACCGTTTCCGAGTACCTTAAGCAGTCATGCTCCACAGCCATTAAGTACATGGATATGGCAGTACCTGGGAGGATCAATTTCTTTATGCAATGCCTCCGACAACTCACGTGACCGTGGAAAGTATAGGCCTTTAGCCAACAAACATGAAATTATCGGTATTTGTTCTTTTTCTTCTTCCATCTTTGAACGATGAGCTTTTGCAGAGGCCTACATTTGATTGCCCCGCGGAGCGGTCTATGTTTTCTCAGCTCCATAGCTGACAAAACCCATATGACTGAACAAGGAATATGTCGTACAGCCTGCTACGTAAGCAAACATTTGATGAGAAAAATTTCCAAATGAGAGGTTATGAGAAAGTGTTCCTAATGTGATTTTATTTTGTTGAATGTTGTAATAAATTTCCCATTGCTGAAGCTTGGAAATAAGTATAGGTAGTTTTCTATAATATGAATGGATTGACATTGCCATCTCTACATATCGATATATCGACAAACATCGGTACCTCAGTGTCGCTACAATCGATCATATTTTCGAGTTTCGTAAGGTTTCTTTTGTATTGCAGACCTGGTACAGGTAGTACGAACGCCGGTTCTCAAGCGGAAGGCCCGATTTCGATCATGACGCTCCGCATAAGCAATGAACGATAAGGATATCAATCCAGTGCCCGACAACTGACTGGACTAACAAACCTATACCTATGATCGTTGACAAAAGTATAAAGTTATAAGCCTCTAACCTTTAACGAACGTTCATTTTGAAGTCCCTAATGTCAACATCAATATCACGATATTTCGCTTCATATAGGAATGGGACCTACTGCTATTGTGGCTTGGTGCTCAGTATAAGCAATGTACAGATGGAGTAGGGAAAACAAGCCAGTGAGCCAAAAACTGGAAAAAACCCCATGACCGACTTGACTGGAACCAATTGGTTGGAAACTGGGCCTTTAAACTCCATCTAACTAACTAACTTACATACAGGGATGGGTCGACATTGCCCTTTTCACGTACTGATACATCGACAAATATCGTCACCTCAATGTCACGATAATCGGTATTGTCGAGTTTTGTTAGGCTACTTTTGTATTGCATAGCAGATACGCCGCTCCAACAGCCCTTCGCCTCCCTCGGTATGTCCGCTTCTCACGCGGGAAGCCCGGATTTGATCATGATGCTCCACGTAAACAATGAACTGTGTACAATCCAGTGCTCCACAACTGGAAAAAGGACTGGGCGCCGCTAGATTAAACCGAAAGGTTATAAATTTGAGGAGCAAATCTAACTATGGTTTCTAACTAACTGACTAACTAACATACCCGTTTGCCTATGAACGTTGACGAAAGCTTGCGATTATATGAGAAAGCTTATAATGAACCTTCCGAAAGTTCATTTTGAAATAGCTTTGCAAAATTCAAGGCAATTTGATCAATTTTAGTGTCATTTTTATTGTATTACTCCGCTCTGTGAAATGCCGTTTTTGAATAGCTATCATGGCGGGAAACATATACCTATCATTCAAGGCTCTCTAGCTCAAAATTTCAAAGGTCATGTAAGGAAATTTGAAAATACAATGAAAGCCCAGATTGTGAGCTTCGATCAGAGGGGTAGCATGTCCTGGTTGAAAACTTCTACTATTTTTGAGTGGTAAGTGACTCTGGTTGCATAATTAATTAGGGCATGATTTCAAAAGGGTACATTACAGTACTATCTGTGTGGACCGATAGCTTGCACGATCGAAATATAACTTAGATCATTGGTAAAACGCGAATTTGTATGTATGAATATTGCAAAACTGGATGTTATAATTTCCATACATCTGTATATATCACGACATCGTGATGTTAATGTAGATATCGCGATATCTGAGCTCATATCGCAATATATCCATAAATCCAAATATAATCAACCCACCTCTAATTTTATGGACACATGGACGAATATGTAGAGCTTATACATTTTGGATGCATAGAGGTAAAGACTGAAAATTAATGGAACTGAGATTTATGACCTGGTGGGGCATCGATCTTTATCGAATTTTGACAGTAGCGGCCAAAATTAAATATTAATTAAAGTAGCGTCAAACCCATTACAAAGACGTTTAACACAAGCTGCAATTTAAAAAGTAAGTATGCTCCAACCAGTGGCGATAAGAGGGGGGGGGGCATTTACCCCCATATTTTGACCTTGACCCCACTTGCGTCCAAAAGTTAGGGCAGTTAGGAGTTGGGTTAAGCAAAAAATATGAAATAATATACCTCTGCAGAGACTTAATGTTTTATCGAGACATATGCTTAAACCTCTGGACCCCATCCCTAGGAATGGGCGCTTTGGGATTGGTTTCGCGCTGTGCAAGGAAATTCATCCAACATTATCCTTTGCCCTCACTTTGCCCCTCCCCCCCCCCCCCTCCCCATTTTGACATTTTGGTACTGCCACTGTCTATAATTGAGAATTTACCGTTCATCGTTTGTATGGTACAAAGTAAAGTTGGAAGTGTAACGCTTGTCATAATACGGTCACCATGGACGGTTACGACATTAGCTTAGTATGAGGGGCAGATATTGCATTTGTCCAAGCTCCTTCCATTTGAGAAATATTTGTCCCGATTAAGACAAACATACAACTTTCAATTTTCATTTCACAGCACTTTTTGAGATGAGAAGAAAGCAAAAGTAATTTCCTTGCTTTACATTCTTGATTAGGGTGCTCCCCCCATAATCACACCAGTCAGCCTACGCACACGATAAATCAAAATATAATAGGCCAATGGATAATGCAGAAATATGTTTGATAATTGATATACACCAATGAGATTGAAAGCGCAACGAGCCCACCAAATTTTGGTTATTTGGAACATGAATATGAAAAGGTTACTATTTCTCCACATTTTTTTTATTGTCGCAAATAGTTTTAGTCTGATATGTATAAATTATTTAGGAATTAAACGTTTTTCTAAACACGGTTTTGCCAGCACTTTGCAATCACGTTTAAATGCTAAACACTCTTGTTTAATCACTACACATTTCGCTTTTAAACACGTTCGGATGCGAAACGTTAAGCATTTCATAACAAAACAAGTTTAGAATTTAAACGTGTTTACAAATTAAGTGGAGGCCAAACAAGTATTTATTAATGGACGATATATAATCGATAAACATCATATTTAGCGTGAATATGACACGGTTTTATAAGACTTTTTTGTCATCTAGTTTTTAAATTTTTCATCACGTGATTAAATTACATAAATTTATTCGTTGCAAAATTAGACACGGGATGTGACAGAAAAATGAAACGGAGCATTTACGAATAACGAAACCAGCCACCGATCAATGTAGATTGGGAGCATCTCCGTTTCAACTTTGCCAAGCATGCATGGCAAGTCCCTGACTCGGAAGTCGCAAGTTGGTGTAAAACTAAGTGTCGACACTAAATGAATTGGAAGGAAGGCGGCGAAGGCAATCGAACCGAACTTTCGCTTTCCGTAAACATCATCGTAAGACAGGATGGAAAGTGTCATGGTGCGTATGCCAAGACTCTACCGTTTGTGTTGGTGTCAGGTATGACGGTGTTGTGATAATATCAATTTTTTTCTGTGAGACAGGGCTTGAACTTATTAATCCACCAACGGAAATCGTACTAACGGTTTATAACTGTGGAATTACCCAATAATTAAAGGTTAAACAACGCTGGACCGTGCATTAGCGTAGCATTATGCACTATTGGAGGTTAAATGCCAGGGATTCACGAGGACGCAGCCACTGAGTGCAACCCACCAGTGTGTTATCCTGTTCTAATGCGCCGGCCCAGATTTGTTCACCTTTACTAATTCACTAACAACAAGTTTATGATTCGAAAGCCTAAAAGGACGCAACATCCCGTTTGCAATAACCACAGATGAAAGAATTAAAACGCTCAGTGTTGTATAAAACACCAGAGGAGTGACCTATTGGGGTCATCACATTTAAATGTGAGCAGTGGCGTAGCCACGGGGGTGGTTTGGGGGTTAGAACCCCCCCCCCCCATTACCCAACCTTGTAATGCGGTTTTTTCTCTCTCTCCTTCGATTTTTCCCTCCTGTCGTGCCCTAAATGTCGTACACCAAAACCCTCCTCATGACACAATCCTGGCTACGCGCATGAACGATGAATGTGAGAGCTCAAAAGAGTGGTGGAAGATGCGTCTTCAACCTTTCGTAGCTTCTCTGTGTCCCGAATAATAGCACGAGATTATGCCTTTTCGACTTCTTTGATTCCTCTTTGCAAACTCTATTATTATTTGGAGCAACAATGCTTCCATAGTAAAGGACCAATCCTCTCACCCCAAACTACAATTCTTATTTGGGTTTACCAAAATTCTCAAAATTCAAACTATGCAGAGGACCAAAGCTTATATTTCACAGCATGAACTGTACTGAGGGTGTTTTGATTAAACATATTGAACTTTTTTACACTCACCTTTAAGCAATAAACTGAGATTGTGACTGGAAGAGGGTGAATTTCAGACAATTGTGGGAGGGGCTTTAGTGAGAAGGTTAGGAGAATTGTTACTGTTTGAGGTGAGAGATTTGAGCGTTTAAGCTTTTAAGTAAATGGTTTAGAAAAGAAACATGAAAGTAGACAAACGCAATTTTTATTCAAAAGTTTTTTTTATATTTTTCTTTCAAACTTTTAAAACTATGCTTTAACCGGCATTTATCTACATGAACACATTTAAAATTTCTTCATAAAAATGTGCGATTTCTCACGTAACAGCTGACACGAGTGGAAGCGTTAAAGTGTAACACTTATTTCGTATGTACATTCAAACACTCGTATATGCTTTACTATACCATGGGTTCTCATAGGGTAAGTCCAGGAATATATTTAAATGAACATACAACGTCAGTTACGTGTGAGGTGTCATCACCATTGAGTAAGACTAATGCAGCATTTCTCTTTTTGTTGGGTCTTCAGATCATCTTGCCCACTCGGCGGACATGTGTTACTTCTGTACCTGTATATTGGTTGCATTCGTGAAACCTAGTTAGAGTGTGTACTTCAAAAGAGAAGTGAATATTCGACACCTGCAATGAAGGTTACCGGTAACCCATCGACCGAAGAACTGTAACATGAGCCCAAGGAACGCACTGTGTTAATTCGTTCAGCCCACCTCAAAAAGAAAAGAAAAGAGAAAAATAGATGGGCTCGCCCTAGCGGAAAACGACTTGGAGCCGGCAGGTTAGGGATTCAACTCCTGGCTGGGTCATACCGAAGACTTTAAAAACGGAACCTCCTGCCATTGTGCTTGGTGCTCAGCTTAAGCAACGTAGAAGGGAAAGCAAGCCAGTGAGCCACAACTGGAAAAGGGCCATGGCCGGCTCGACTTGAACCAATTGGTTGGAAACTCCATCTTACCAACCAACCTAGCGGAATACGAAGAGATACGCTGCGCAGGCTACCTTTAGCAGTTCAGCTATCCATACCATCGTAGCATGTGGGTTGGTGGGAGTAAATAAGAGGCTGATTTGTCAACCCCTGGTGCAGACCTATCCCATGAAGCAGTGCTGGCTCTACGTATTGACTTACAGTATTCACCTGTCTGGAGATAAACTTTGGTCAATATATTCTATGCCAGGGCGCAAACGTATCTTCATGTGGCACTGATGGCTCCCTCTATTGGTTACCGGCTCAGAGGATCCAAGTGAATACTTAAACGTCATGTATTTTGGTAAGTATACATTATGAGCAACAGCTTGTAGAGCCTGTAGTATGTGGTCTATTCTTGTCATCCAATGAACTCATGAGTACGCGAGGAACCTACACTAGGTAGGAATTACGGCAGAGGTAACTCTTCATACTCACGGAGCTCTACTTTGTTACCACCTTAAAGGGCAAAAGCAGTCTCCACAATCTTCTTTTGAAGCGGCAGCTAAATCTGACAATTTTCCTCTTCAAAGCATCTTTCACAATATTATAGGACTTCAGTATTGAATATAAATAAAGCAGTTACTCCTTTTAAATTTCATATTTGAGGAGAAAAAAACAATGTCACAGGATCGTCAATAGCCAATCATGGAAAAGGATAGTCTACTACACTACTTCAAGTTGAGGTGACTGCTCTTGCCCTTTAAAGGTTTGCTCAGCATAAGCTGACCTTTGTTTTACGAATCGTAACACAAACAAACTATTATGGTTGTAATATTCATTGTGGTGGAAGTACATACAGTTGGGCTCTTCTGTACTAAACTTTTGCGGCGGCAGCAATATATATTTGTTACTAAGGACCCCCCCCCCCCTTCCTGGAAATATTTGACCATATTTGATCCAAAAACTAGCCCCGCTAGAAGTCAAAATGCCAGATTAACACTCAGCTGGTTTGAACTGATTAGGGTAAGTTCCTCCAAAGGTATAGTTAAGTTATTGATGTACATTGTCCTTCGTCTTACCCTTCTCAGTAGGCAATCACGCACGTGGTGGGAAGACATCAATTTTATACTGTAAAATCTTAGTAAAACTATTAACGGGTTTTAAGACTTTCAAGACAAAGTTATTTCGAGACTTAAAAATTAACTAAAGGAGAAAATAATCACCGTGTCTCGTAAACATGACGTTACCTCTGCATTACATCCGATATCATAACATTTCGTTGACTTACGAAAGACTACAGTAACATTTGACTGTTAGTATTTTTTACAACGACCCCGAAAGACTACCATAACTTCTTACTGTTGTCTACTTTCATAGACGTGGTAACCCCGACTAAAAGCGATACTGGACCTGAGAGCCTACCTTTCCCATAGGTAGGCTACACCCAATGACATTAATAATCTCCGGTTCAAACTCTTATAAGTGGGAAAAGTTTATGTGGGGGGCAGCAAAGATCTGGTAGGTGTCACAAAAACCTGTGCGTGCGTGTGACACCTCTTTCAAGGTATCCTTTCGTGCAGAAGCCGATTTGGGACAACAGTGAAGGAATGCCTTGACTCTAAAAATATCCCCACCCATCGGTGTCGTTTGTTCATAGAATGTTTTTCTTGCGACCATCTTGGTTCAAGAACTACGTTGCAAGGTAAGTGGTATGCGTCATATAAGTTATTCACATTTTTGCTGTTGAATATGAAATGAAGAATCTGCTCATTTCTTTCAACCGGTTTGTTGTAGTACTGGTATAGTGAAAAAGTGGTAGGCTAGTAACAGGGGCACAGGGTCGGTGGAACATCGGGGCCTTTTTGTTACCCTAGCAACGCTGGAGTGAAAACAACAACTGAACGCAGAAATACCACACTTCTGCAATGAAAACGCCCCTGCACTCCTTCACTCCTGAAAACACCCCTAAATTTGTTTTCACTCTAATACCGTGTTGCCATGGTAATGGGATTTGTTAGTCTCTACCCAGCAGATTCCCAGCCTCTCCCCTGACCGGAGAAACTTCTCCACTAACCCTACCTGGACTTAAAATTGAATAACTTGTTACCCATCCCTCTTGTTGTGTTGTCAGTTGAAATAAACGAAAGATGTCAGAGGCTAGTTAACCACACCTACATGGACGACGGAGACGGAGACGACGGATATGTTTACGGTGGGGATGGGGGCTTTTACCCCCACTCTTATGCCGTAGGTATTTGGAGCCGCCTTGCATTGCTATTACATTGTTGAACACATTGGACCACTTTGGTGATTAGCCCCCCCCCCCCCTCCTGCCCCAAATCAAAATTTGCTCCACGTCACCCTGCTTAGCGTTATGAACATACATGCAAACACGCACCTTCTGTCTTCACAAAGTGAAAATAGAAGCATAGTGATGATATGATGTGTCAATATACTTTTGCGTGGGTTCCATACAGATTCATTGATCTGCAGGTCTTTTAAATTTCTTTCACTACCTATGAAAACCCGACAATAATGTGAAGTGTCTTACTTGGAGCCTTACCGACAATTCTACCCAAATTTACTCAAACTATTTGTTCACATGGATGTCTCCATACCATTCAGGTTACTTTTAAAACTATACATTCAAAAGACAATTTAAAGTTGATCTTTCTCTATCGGTGTAGGTCACTGGTGTAGAATCGTGTGACGTCACGCTGCCTTGTTGGACACAGAGTAAGGATAAGAAGCTTTTATGCATTCTGCACACGACCCCTAGAGCAACTACATGCGTTGACGTCGGGCCGACGACAAGTTAGGGGACAACAACGAACTAGCTAGGTGAGATATATATGAATGCATGCACTGTGCGTATGACATAGCACGCGCTTGTAGACCACGCAGTTAGACGACGCGCATCGGACAGGTCCGGTAGAAAGATTAGCTATCTGCATTTGTGTTGAGGAAAGATGAACTGTCACCTACTTATCGATAGAGGGCGTACTTTCTGTCACTTGACGAAATATGTTCTACGCACACCACTTTCATGCCTCAATTGAGTGCATCGTCATATATGCAGAACTTATGTGATATATGCCCCTGTTTTATTCTTCAAATGACTGCATTCTAAACCCTCTTTGACCAACCTTTGGAAAAACGTTCACACACTAAACACGTTTAAAAATTAAATAGATGGGGTTTAGCAATTAAGCACATATTGTTTAGCTGTTTAGGAATTAATGTTATGTGTTGAACATTGAGATATGCTTCAAAAGTGAGAGCAAAAATGCGTTTGATTTCTTAAAAACGTAGCCAATAGGAAGATGAGCTGATCGTTATCTTCCAATGTAAAAGGCCTATTTTACATGAAAAGTAAGAAGAGCAAAATACTAGTTTACCCTGTAATAATATAAAGTACGCCATATACCCTCAAACCCAACGCAAAAAGGAAGACTTTAACTATCATACTGTATTCACAGATTGCATATGTCTATATACATTTATAATTTGCATAGATGTTTTTAATATGTCTTCTGATGTAGGTTCGCAGACCGTTTCGTTCCAATATCTTTCCACAACTCAAGAAGAGTTTTGTTAAATTTACCGGACGGCTCAGTAGCAGATAAAATGTCAGTTTCATCACAGTAACAAAATCCGTAATAAGTTTTTGGCATTTTGCTGGAAGTTCTTAAACTGCTCTCTCCTCCGTTCCAATTAGTACTTCGCTTTACACGTCTGCAGTCAGCTCAAATTCCGAGTTCACAATACTTGTTTGTAAGATAGGAGGTAAGGTTTTGTTGCCCTTCTCGTAACTGCCAGAATGGACCAAGAATCGTTGCACTCATTCAAATCGATCCTAGCTTGAAAGCAGATTGGTGTAGTTTTGAATTCGTGCACCCTCAGTCTCATATTCAGCAGTTGATATTTGCAAGCAGACACTCAATCTGATTAATCTTCTGAAATATCAGCAAAGACCATCTGAAAAAGAAGAAAAAAAAAACGATGAAATCTTTTTAAGTTTCATTGATGAAGAAATATTATTACATGACATGAATATGTTAAAACGCAAGGACATTAATACCGGAATACCGAAAGTGTGGAATTTCAAGAATAAACATTTTTGAGGTTAAAAATGAAATCCCTTTATAATAGTTTACTATGTTGCTGAGATGTAAAATGTTGAAATTTCTTCGATTCCTTTGAGCTAATTTTTGTGATGCTGTTCTAATACAATTCACATTAAGCCCTGTCCTCACTATGCCATCGCGGTTTCGTAACTCCTTCTGACAAGATCATTCAGACGCAACGCAAAGTGTAAAAGTCTTTGCAACTCTTTGCAACTGGTTGCAGGCAATCACGCATGCTCACTTTCAAGTGACGGAACATAATATGAGACTGAAACATGCAAATGACATAAATAACTTTTGGAATGGTACCAGTGCAGTAAAGATCAGTTACACCCACAGTAAACACAAATTAGTCAAGTGGTGTCTGAATTGACTAATCAAGTTGGCCATCCATATTTGACTAGTTTTTAATGATATCTGACTAATTTCTTAGTAATAGACTTAAGAATATCAGCCAATATTGTTGACTAACGTGGTTGGTCGGTTCAGGCACTGTTTGACTAATTTGTGCCTACAGTGATGGAGAGAACGTATCCTTGTCTCTTCGGCATAACAAAATTAGCCTAAGGAATATATTAGACGGCACAATTACGTGAAAAGAGCTTATACGATATGTCATTAGTTACACAGTGTGGACGCACTGCTCTTAAAACCACGCACGAGTCAACCGTAATCAACTCATCGCGACGAGACAGTACTGCCACAGTAAGTCGCAAAATGTGGATGGAGTTTTACCTGCTTTGCTTCCTTTCGAAATTAAAATGGTAATGAGACCGTAGAATTTCTAATTTTTTTCTTGCACACGAATGCATGTTGAACAGATACGGCTTTCATAGCCAAGTCTTCGTATGCACCTAGTATAAGCAAGCGATCAGATTTGCGCGCATATTGACCTCGTGCCTATGATGCCACGGAGCGGAAAGAACGCCCTCTTTTCGGCAAAAACAAATCAACATATAAAGACAAATGCAGACAGCTGATTTGTCAATCAGTCGAAACGGGCATAGTCTGCTACAAGTGCAGACGAATTCTTATGCATGCGGCCACGTGTTTCATTGTTTTGCGTCCATGGATGACGTCAATGTGTCGTCAATGCACAAGGTCTAATGCAGGAGTTTTGAAAAACAACAACAACAAAAAGAAAAAAAAAGAAAGACGGTAATTTGATTAGAACAAGGATGTCATCTCAAACTATGGTGATTGTAACTGACCTACACGAAAAATTGCGCCATCTTTGGCAAATCCTTCCAGTGACATCGTTTCGAGAAATCCCCATATAGCTAGTTCTCAGTGACGTCTCAACTAAGCATTAGCAATCGCCATGTCTAAGGGCAAGCATGCATGCAATATCCCGCTGTGTGCTATCAATATGAAATTGACAACGGGGACAATGTGTCAGAGACGTTCTTGACCAAGTTCTATCATTTCTGGTTACATTGTGTAGCAATGAATGTTTTGCGAATAAAACGGAAAGTAGATGCATCGAGAAACGTTCTGTTTGCTTGAATACTGTATGACAGGGAGTTCAAAGTTGACAGTCTACGTTCTAATACCTCAGGCCTGTGGTAAAAGTTGACCACTAGTTGGTTAACTTTGTACCGATCCGAAAATGGTCAACAACTTGACCATATTCGGGTCGGTACATATATAGTTAAACGATTAATGTTCAAGTTTGAATCGTGTTTTTAGAGTGTAGGAGAAGTAACAAAATATGTAGGTATAAAAATATCCAGTCTCAAAATATAGTAACATTTGATCGGAAAATAAAATCATTTTAAAATAATATTTGTATAGTGTGACATGCAAGAACCCTGCAGAAATTAGCAAATGACAAAAGTTTGGGACACGAACATCTTATTTGTGAAGACAACACGACTACTTGTAAGAAAGATGAGAAGTGCCATATTGCTTTCACTCCGGTGTCTTTAATAGCAGCAAAATGACGTTTACGTGTTTCAAACGGTTTAAATTTTGACACTGGGGCGCACAGAGCGTCATCCTTTCTTATTTCTTATTTTACTCTAAATTGAAGTGAAAATTTACTCAATGAAGAGTCACACTTCATTCAATGCGTGTGAAATATCGTTGTTTTGGAGAAAATTTTGACTTAATATCGGGTGAAAATCACTCTTGCAATTTTATAGGCGACCCCTACGCGCACCCTTTGTGGGGTGAATTTTTTACACTTCAGTTTTTGGAGTACATTACACTTCTTGAAAGATGTATCAGTGGCTGCTGACATCAGATTCGACCGACAGGGGGGAGGAAATTTAATTTGATATGATTAATATAATAGGATGGAGTAGAAGATAGTTGGACTACTGGTTCCATAATGTTATTATACCAGAATTAGTTCTAGAAGGTCCTGCTATAACGACTGAGTTGGCTGCTTTATTCAGTTAAAATGAACAACGGAAATTCGGCTGATTTGGTTGCGGTTGCAAAACGATTGCAGGCTATTTTAAGGAAAACGCAATTAAGTAGTTTAAAAGGTGTGCTTTATACACACTATCTAATATTAGATACAAAAAAGATGATGTCGGTCCTTGTGATCTAAAACACTGTCTCTAATTTTCAGCTTCCCTTAATTACCGTTTTTTAAAATATTTCTATTATCAATATTTTCTCAATTCGCTCTTTTGGGGGAGATTTTTGGGGAGAATTTCCTTTATATTTATCTAAGTCTACCTACCTGCCTACCCAGCTTGAATATTTTCTTGCAAAACCCAAGCCATCTATGAATCATTTTGTGAATGTATAAAATTATAAAGATTTACCAGGAAAGTTACTTTTGTCAGGGAACTCAAAACCCGCGAGACCGAAAAAGTACAGGGTTCACCAGACCGAAGATCCGCGAGACCGAATACCGAAAGCCCCCCCCCCCCCCAAAAAAAAAAAAAAAAGAAGAGAGAGAGAAAAAAAACGTTCACAAGACAAAGAAAGGGTCCGAGAGACCGACAAGGTTAATTAGTTAAAAGGAGTTTAACGACCCGGTTTCCAACCTATTGATTTAAGTCGAGCCGGCCACTGTCTTTATTCCACTTGTGCCTCACTGACATGTTCAGGCTCCCTACTCCAATTGGTTCACGAGCCAAAATTAAAAACCCGTTGGCTTTTACACGTTTTCGAGGGTCTCGCTGACCTTTACTCATTTTCTGTCTCGATGAGCTTTGGTCTAGTGAAACTTCCGTAGGGGGAGCATATAACCTCATTTTCAAAAAAAAAGTGTGTGAAAAATTAACGTCAACAACGGGACAATTTCTCAAATATTGGAGGAATATCCCTTGCTGCTTTTGGGCCGGGACCTCCTTCAAAGATCCTAAGGAAATTAGGGTTAAGTGAACAACGCGGAGATTGCGGCACAGAACAAAATGAATTATAGGGACAAAAAACGGTAAAACGTTTCGAAAAACGGCGACCGGATAATCGGCCGATCGGTCTATTAACCGGTTAACCGGAAACAGTGACAGCCATAACGAATACTCCATTTTCCACCCACAATGCACTGCACTGGGTTGCTAAATAGATGAGCGAGAAATAAGCTTCAGAGTTTTAAAGGACCATATAGACCTCGATAATAGGAAGTTTGCACGGTCTCATGAGCAAAATTAGCTTTGGTAGAGGCTTTACATGGATTCCTCCACCAGCGAAAACAGTCTCTCTGTTTCTTTCTTTTGACTTTTACTTTTCTTCTAACAGGTTCTGGAAAACGGCAGAGAGCAGGAGGACTTTCATGGTCGGAAGTGGAGCGTCCCTATTTCGAGTCAGGGAACATTCTCTTCAATAAAATTTGAAACTGTAAGGTATACATACATCATATCATCGAATCACTTGAAACTGTCACGACAAAAGAACAACTGATCAATTTCCTAAACATGAATATGCAAATTACATTATGCCTTTTGAATATGCAAATTTAACTAAGTCTTTTTGATACTTTTATATTACAAAATTATGAGAAATTTACCATGAGTTCAATTAGGCTTAGGGTGCACTTGCAGGGAACACATCACTGCCAAGATAGCTTTCATGAGTTTATAAAGGAAAAAACAGTCGGAACAGCTTGTCGTGTTAGACTTATTTTAAGAGTGCTACATTTAATGTGACGTTACGGTTGAGCATCCGTCTAACTTAATCTTCTTCCCCCGCACACAAAGATGAGTCCTAGTGCTAACGACGTGGCTACATAACGAGTTGTTCCCGTGAGAGTAATGTAACTCAACAGACTTACACGTTCTATGATGTGACAGAGAATAAATGAAAGTAATCGAAGCTCATCAACCATTTCGATATCTTCTTCTCCAGACATTGAACTTAATTAATTAAAATGATAACGTTTCATCGGGTCTCATTTCTTAAATCCATAATGACGTCGCCATTTTGTGGTTTCCTACAAATAAATCCCTGCCGCAAAAGTTAAAGAAATTGACTGATGTTTCAATTCCAATCGGTGTCGTGACGTCCCTCGGTTTTGTTACTTTAACGAGTCAGATTCGTGTTTCGGGAACCCGCTGAGAGCTGAGATATTAGCGAAATCTCATCTTTTCGGAGACTGCCAAATGACAGGTTTAACAGACAAAACAAGCCGGAAGCATTGACTAAGGCCCCCGCAGACAAACTCAATACCCATCCAAGGACTCCTTATGCGGTGGTCGATCTAACAGAAACATATGACTGTATGAAAGGGATCGGGACTTTCTTATGTCTTCCCATCTCGTTAAATGAACATAGAACATTTTTTTTTACATCATTTTGATTTTGTTATGTCATAAAATGGAAAAGTAATGTTTTTCCATTTTATGAAAATAAAAATAATCAGAATAATGTAAAAAATTCCCTTAATTCTCTGTATCCTAAAATTAAGTTTGAATTGGTACATCTTACTATCAGGCCTAAGTCTAATGTTTTAGATGTTCCATTCCATCCTTACAAAGCAAGAGCAGTAGCACCAAACTGGAAAAGGGCCGTAGTCGGCTCGACTTGAACCAGTAGGCTGGAAACTGGGCCGTAAAACTCCATCTAACCTAACCTAACCCGATTGCACCTGATCCCCGAATGTTATGTGCTCTTCAGATGTAGTTTTGTCCTCATGGAAGAAAAAATTTCAGCATAGCATAGTTTGAATTCAATGGATTTTGTCTCCCGAACCTCCATTTGATAACGAAGGTACACCCTAATTCCTAACGTACTGAAAGTTAAGCTCAAACTTTTGTAAAGTGCTTTTGCAGATCTTGCTCAATTTTTCATGCAAAATCCGGTCTCGATTTTTTCATAATCGCCTAGCGTTCAGAAATTTGCCTTTTTGCTTCGTCAGACGCTTAGTGTATGTGACACAGTGGCGTCGTTTCCATGTGTCCCTCACTAAGTACATACACCGTTCTCAACCGGTCCTGTAAACATAACGTGTATACGCTTCTCTGTGTCTCGTGGGGCAAACGAAGCTTAGTGTTCAGCTCATCGCTACGAAAAACCAGCGGTGGAAAAACAAACTAAGGTGTCAGCGTAAGGGCGCTGCAGCCAAAGAGGCGCTACGGAGGCTAGCCCGTTAGTCGAGTTGAGAGCACACGTTAGATGTTGCATTTGCTTTATTTGCATTGTCCTCCCAATCGAATACCGAAAAAAAATATGTTGGTAATGGAACAAAATATTCACTCAGAAAATGTGTTAAACTCTTTTTACACCCTTTTTTGCCCCACTTTGTAAACATGTTTTGAAGGTTACCACACGTGACTAATTCCTAAACGTTCGCTTTAAAACACGTTTATTGCTACAGTGTATTGTGTAATAGCTAAACATGTTTAAAGTTTAAACGTGTTTACACAGTGGGGTAAAATAGGTGGTCAATTGCTGAACACGTTAAACTTCAAATGATGCTAGATGTTGCATCGGATTGCATCTAAAGGTACCTAAATGTTACAGTTGCTCAAAATGGGCCGTAAAACTCCACCTAACTAACTAACTAACTAACTAACTATCTAAAGTTGCTCAAAGGTAACGGGAATAACTCCTAACCATTACACCCCCCTCCCTCAGGACTGCGATCAGGCTGTGCAGTTGGCCAACCCCAAACACTGATCCTGGCTACGCCAGTAAAGGCTTACACGAGTTAAATCAAATTGAAGCAACTTGCTCATCAGTCAGTCAGTTATGAAATGAGCTTCCTGTACTTGGGCTTGTGATAGTTGCACCCATGCTGATATGATTGGCGTTTCTGTCTTTAACTCATATCGGTGGTACTCCAATTAGCTGAAATTGGACTAGATAACCAGACAGCTTGGTCAGTCGGAATACGGAAGTAAAAGTAAAAGCCTGTATAACGCGAGACTAACATCATATCTATATGGACTGTGAAATCGTCATGTTGTCGCCACATTGTCATATAGCCTATAATCAGCGAGTTGCTTCACCCTGCTATTAGAACGCGGACATTATATTTTCCTTGAGTTTAGTCTCTAAAAGGAACATGTGACTACTCCAACTCAAATTAGTACGGTAGTCTATCCTGTTTCATGATTGGCTCTTGGGGATCATGTGACATTATTTTTCCTCCAAAATTGTGAAATTTTCTAAGAGCAACTGCTTCTTTCTTTCTATGCAATATACAGTACTAAAATATTATTAAGTACACTTTTTGAGGGGGAAAGAAATTTAGAGGTTTAATTATCGTTTTCAAAATAAGTTTGGGCATCTGCCTCTGTTCTGTAGGTAAGGTGTCTGAATCTTTGGGAGAGAAGTTCACACCCTTGTTTGCGTTTCCCACACAAAGCAAAACAAACCAGTTTAGAAATTACTATAATTCCGTTAATATAAAGTTGACTAAAATTGCAGTCAGTCTCTATCATTCTCATATGCTTACATGAGATGACATTTTACAGCTTGCGGGCGTTTACCTTGAAAGAAATGATGACATGAAATTTCCGAAAAACTGTGAACCAGTTGCCCTATCCATATGTCAGCATCTCTCTTAGCCCGCGGAGCGGACGAAGTCTTTTCATTCAGCTCATCGCTACGAAAAACCAAGCCTTAGGGGGCTGCAGCCACAGAGGTGCTACGCAGGCTGCACCTCTCTTTGCCCTGCAGCTGCCGGTTGCCAATTGTCGATACACATGTACACTTTACTATAACGTAAATAGACAGCTTCAGATTATTGTCAGCTGTAAACAACCCATTTAAAAGGAAATTTGACCAAACCGCATGGTTCCCTCATTTAATATTGAATGTTCAAAATTAGGTGACATTCTGTAGACGAATTAATAGTCTTCAAAATCAACCCTTGACTTATTTTTTGGACTAAATAAAACGCTGAAATGGAACTTAGCTCAAACGGAAAAAAATTGGAAAATCATAGAAGGAACCATAAGACTGTAAGAGCAGGATAGAGAGTAGGGATTTTTGTCCGCAATGAAAATATTCCGTTTAAGGAGCAGCCGCCCCAGACCTATTTTGAAGCAACATTTCAATCTAACCATTTTTTTTTTATTTCTGTTCAAGGTACCTTCCATTATATTTTAGTGCTGCAATATTGCATATTCAAGGTTAACCAAGCAGTAACTCCTAGAAAATTTCACATTTGAAGAGGAAAAAAATACTGTCACATGACTTGCAAGAGCCAATCATAAAATAGGATAGTGCACTTCACTGCTTTAAGTTGGGGCGACGGCCTTTGTCCGCCCTTTAACGTATTAAAATATAGCCAGTTTGTGTTTAAATGTTGTTTGGCAAGTACCAAATTCTGATGCTAAAATGCATCATTTAAATGTCTACAGTTTCGCACAGCTTCCTACGGCGAGCCCCTAAACCCATACGGTCAGGGCTCACGCGGGACCTTCGGGATCGAATAATAGATGGTCGATCTCCCAACTTTCAGACATCTTATCCCACCTTTGCTGCCAAATTTCAATACACACAGGCTCCACTTTTGTTTCTTTCTTTTAACAGGATGTCACAAAATTTGGTATTGACCGTGGTCACCCTGGGCGTTTACATTTCATGTTAAGACTGTAACAAATAGCACACGTTAGGCATATATTGAGCTCTAACAAACACTTTTTCGGAAAAATAAAGTTGAAAACGCGAAGAGATTCATATCCTGCGAGACGTGTTCGCCAAGCGGAAGCGTTTAGTTTACATACTTATCTCGTCATGGTTAACGGTATTAAATCCTTTACAGAAAACCAAATCCTGAAAAAAACCTGTCTGTTCAGTTTCCCACGATCCTAGAAACACAAAATCAAGATGAAGATGATCCTTGCCAGCAGACCTGTCATCATTTTCAACAACCAGTTTTAACTTCCGGTTGAGCAATCGGTGGTCATGGCGTAAACCTGTACAGTTCCTCAAAACTTTTGTATCAAGTAAAATATGAAAGGTAATTCACCATAAAATATAAGAGCAAGATTTAGATGTGAATCAGTGTAAGAAACGTGTTGTATGCAACAGAGATGAAAATGGAGTAGATAGTCCATTTCCTGAAACTTTGTTATCCAAGATTTTTGGTCAGAGGCGTCGATGTGGTTTGTGAATCGGGAAAGCAAAAATTTCCCAACAGTAGGTCAAACCCTGGATCGTGTCCAGGACCGGAATCGTCTATAAGCAATCCACCCATACGAACGCGAGTTGACACGTATACACACACAAACAAACATGCATACACACTCACAATGACACACATGTCCCCTCAAAATGACGTTCTGTCGAAGTTATATATTCATCTTTATACCATGATGCAATATTTTTATTCTTCTGCTAATTGGGTTTTTCATCTGATTATTGATTAATCTAATTATTGGGAGGGGGAAAAAGGATATGTTTTCCCCAATATTTTCAGTGGGGTAGCAATTTCCCCATGTCCACAGGATTGACTCCCCTATTATTGGTATGGGGTTTAATTAGGAGAAAGTCTCCCTTTGAGAAAACTCTTCACCGGGAGGCCAATAGATGCATAATGGTACTATTTTTTCTGTTTTTCACTGCATGAGCATGCATCAATAAAACACTAACACAGAAGATCCAAAAAAGCCATAAAAAGTTTTGGCAATCCAATCACGTTGACCATGACAGAAACTTTTATTTAGAAAATGGATTTCCTTGGAATTTTGCTCGAGACTTCCAGTTTCCTGGAATCAGGAAATATCCTTACATCTTTGTGACAAGATAGTGGCGTGGTGTGGAAGGATGTGGCGAGAAAGTCTCCAGGGTGAGACAACGTTGGCAGCTTGGGTGTTACTGTAATGTGTAAGAGGAGGAATACCCCTGGCACTCCGTTTAGGAAGGTTCCCCTCCCCAGTCAAGGAACGGTTTCCAAGTTTGTAAGGGAACGTCAATGAGTATAATGAAACACGGAAGTGCTATCTCCGAGGTAGTACTTCCATGGATAGTGAATGAAATCTCCGAAAATTTGTCGCCAAGACGAATGATTAATCCCTTAAGAGGGCAAAGAAAAAACATATTCTTAATGGATCGTAGCCAAAAGGAATGTGGAGCAGAATGTAAATGTGCATTATTTCGTGCTACAATATGTCATTGACAAAAATCACGCATGCGCCAAATCACTATCCCACAATTCTTTGTTATTGAAAAAGGGTTGTTTGTTCTGGTCTCACGAGCCGGTTTTCATTCTGATCTAACACTTCCCTATAATAATGACATTAATCCTAACATCGAACTTTAATAGACTAGTCGGAATTAACACAGACGTCAGAACAAAGGGACCCGGAACGAAAATAATCTCCAAATAAGAATCCACTAAATTTATTTACTACGACTTTCTATTATTTTCCGACTTTTACACTCACAATTTTCTTGTACATGACCACAAAACACGTCAGTCTGGCAATTTACATATTCCCACTACATCCTCATCTTACAACAAAAACTCTTAAGGTATCGTGCAGTCAGACTCTGGAATACCATTCTTACATCTGAAAAGCAAACCAACCTTTACTTCATTCCGTAGTAATTATACTAGGTATATTAACAATGATTTTTAATGCTGAATTCCCCTTTGTTCTTCCTCTCGGGTAGGGTCCAGGGTGTCTCCTTGTGCTGTTGTGGGAAGGGTTTATCCGCTTATGGGATGGTTTATGTAATTTTTGTTTTTTTATATGCCCTTTAGGGAGTGCACTCCCGACGAGCCTTTGGGTTTTAGTTGCACTTCCTTTCACTCATATATTACCTTCTGTAAATATGTTAAATTATTTCATTGTATATTCTTGGGTGATGAAACAAATAAATGAAATGAAATAAAATGGACAACAGGGTCATTTCCTTTGAAAGCTTCTTTCGTAATTCAAGAAAGAAAACATTGCACATTGCATGAAAAGCAAACAATTTATGAACAAAGGTATCGTAAGGAAAGTCATTTAGAAATACCGGCGAATACTTATGTAAATAAAAAAGACGATATTTTTCCTTTAAAATCTGAAGCGATTTTCTGACAGTAAACATTTCCTCACACTGACGTCAAATAAAAGAGTCCCGGTAATTCTATGAGGCGATACTTGGCAAATTTGCTAACACAGCTTTGTACTTTCAGCGAATGACACACTGCCCTGATTTTGTATGTAAAGAAAATAAAAAGAGAACCCTCATTTTATTCGAGATTTAGGTCATAATTTTACCAAGTGGATTGTTATTGCATACAAGAGGATATCACGTGGGTAACATGAAACAAAATGGATCGGTATTCAAGATATAAATGTAATCATTTACGAAAATGTTCTGACAAAACCTTAATGGACTTAAAAAGTATCCGTTTGGTTCCATTTCAAGCTGAATTGCGTCAGTGAAAAGTATAGGTTACATATTACTAGCCTGACTGACCATTAAGCCATTCCCATGGTACAGTCGACACACCAACTTTATGAGTACACTTAAAAACTTCCCTTTTTGTCCCTTCCTGCAGAGATGCAATTTTCGAATGTAAATGTGAGGTCAAAAATGATATGTCCAGCTGATGTTGTTACTGAACGATTTTACTACATCAAAATGGGCTTTGTAGTTTTAAAGTCCTCACGTGACCTATATTAGCCTATAAAAGCCGTCACAATCAATGAAGCGTTCACTAATTCTACAACTTCCCGTACCACAAGGAGCGTGACAAGTTGCGTGCCTGATTCCGTTAGGGTGTAGGCGAGATGGATTCTAAATATGTTTTGGTTGGCAATTTTCAAGGGTAACTAGCTATAACTTGCACGCAATTTTTATGACAAATTTGGACGGAATTTCTCTTTGCGGTTGATGACGCATTGCCCCAAAGTTAAACTTGACGCAAGTATACGATTGACACGCAGAGCAAATGCTTCCTCTACTCATCAACTGGGCATTTCTGCAATCATGAAAAATACATTATACCACACACAAACAAATGTGACTGCCAACCAGCCAACAAAACAATGTAACTTTAAAGTACGGAGGTTGCACTGGTTCATCTGCTATTGACGGAAGCAATCACAAATTTTACATGTTATGTTCTCATATTGAATTTTCAACTACCTAATGAAGTTAGCTAACAACACCATTGAACTATTCAGACTATTTAAACTTTAAGCTATATTTCCTCCATTGGTTTTGTCAGTTATATAGGCTATTTAAATTTCACCATTCCTGCTAAAAATGTAGGACGGTATGGAAAAGTCACTAACTTCGGAACTAAAGAACCACGGATCCGCAACGACAGACGGAGCCAGGTCATCTTCAATTCCCTGGCAGTCTCTTCCCTGCAAGTCTCATCCTCATCTAAGAAATAATCGATATTCATTGCTCGAACATTTTTTTTAACTTGGCACTTCTCTTTAACTTTTGGATATACATGTACTTATCCAGTCATGATCTAGAAGGTTTTGCTAACGAAGTTTTTCGATTTTACTTGACATGAAGAGTAAGATTTATCAAGCAAAAAGGTGTTAGAGGTTTGTCGATATCTTTTACCGTTCCTAAGATATACCCCTTCAAATTTTGACTGTTTCTAGAGCAAATTATTGCCCTTGCAAAAATAATGATATGGAAAGTTGCATACTCCTAACTCTCTTGGCCTTGTTCCTCCCTTGACATTTCCAGATTTGCATATTTAGCTCATGTTTATGCATGATTAAGTGCAAATTAGGAACTATCATGTTAAATGGTCAATATTTGATGGACTTTGATGGGTTATTTTCAGGGTTTCATTGCTTTTACAACAAATACCCATTTTTAATGTCATCAGACAATGGAGACCAGTTAGTTTTTCATTCAACACAGTGTAGCATTACTAGTGTATCCAATCTTGTGAAGGGCTATGCACGTCCGTCGGGCGGTCAAGTAGTGCAAGTGTCAAGGTCTGTTCTCTAGTCATAACCCATTGGTCCAAGCACTAAGTTTCTGCCAGCTCCGTTGCCCAACCCCTTGTCGTATCTTTTTTTTATTGTGTTTTTTTTTTTTTGCTTGTGTTTTTTGTTTTCTGTTTTTTTTTATGGGTGGATTGGGTTGCCAAGGAGTGAGTGCACGGAGTCGGAATTGGCCTAGAATGGACTGCAAATGGACTCGGATTCGGAGAGGAGTTCTCTAAAATGAAAATTTTAAAAAGTGGTTCTCAGCGTGGGACTTTTTGGCTGATATTCAGAAGTTTACAGGTAAGTTGTTCATATCCTATCAAAACATTAATTCCTTTGGAAACTATTGGTAGCACCAAAAGTAATTGGGATGATCATTTTAACCGACAAATTGTCTAACCAATTTTTAAGCTTTTTGAGCTCATTGAATTATAGGATGGACTCAAATTGGGCTCGGAATTGGGCCATCTAAACCAGGGCTCGGCTTACACTCGTGAAGTAGCAGACGCCGCCCGGAATAGGGGTAGCCTGAATCGGATTAAGCTCGGACTCGGGTTAAGTGGACTGGCCGGGGGTATAAATTCCTGGATATATTTCTCCACCTCAGCAGGTGCTGAGCATATAGACACATTTTTCACATGCCTAATGAGAGATAAAATCTTACGTACTAAGGTCCCGCTTCATAAATTTGACTCATAGCTTGATTTCAAACCGACTTTTATGTGATCGAAATTAAAGTCAAGTGGGACTCTTGCCTGTGTAGCGCGTCTGTGGCTGCTGTCCCCTCATAGGTGGTCGTCACTTTGTTTTTTCATAGTGATGAGCTAAACGAAAAAACCTTTGTCCGCTCCGCGGGCTCGCGGAACTCAAGCGCAGTTCGCAACTTGTCAATCTGTCAATTGGCATTCTTAAATTATGACATCAAACAATTGCATTGCATATATGCATACTAAGTCAGAGCAGCCCCTTCTCTCATTGTTTCCTTCACTCTAAATTCTCACTCTCTCACCTGTTCGCAGGAACATTGTTTTCGTCGGATTAGCACAATCTGACCTACATTTTCATAGAGGATTAGGCTTAAATGACAGCTCGTGTTAGGTGAAAGTTCCTACTATATCACATACAAGTAGACCTAGGCATATATTCTAGTTGTCTATTTCAACCTTGGCAAAAAGTTTTGAGAAGGGGGAGAAATTTGAATTGAAAAACAAACTAAAACTTTTCCTTGAACTGTTGACGAAAACTTGAATAAGCACCTCGCTGTGCAAATTTGCCTAACTTCTACATTTAGTCCAATTTCGACGACCAACTTTTCCGTCAACCTCAGTAACAGAAAAGCTCTTCCTCATATTAACCTAATTTTGAGAATATTATGTGAGTCCAATTAAGTCATTAGGACGACCACAAAAGCTTCCACGAAACATAGAGGTTAAAAGTTGATGAAAGTCCACCGACTATCTGGGACGCTCTCACGCACGTAAGTCTGTCATACGTGGGAAAGGAAACAATACAAGCCATCAACGAAAACATTGTTCAGAGAGCTAATTACAAATCCTTGACCAATAGGAAGTCCTCCCTACTAACGACTATACGAAAAGAACAGTGCTAATATCATAGCAAAATGTTTACATAGGTCGTAACTTATTAATATTTGGTCACCTCTATTCGAAGGGTCGGTCGAAGTTCTTTTTGTTAGCCTGAATGGGCAGATAGAGACTCAGGGAGACCTCTCCGGATCGGAAAATATTAATAGCTGACCAAGGAAAATCGAAACATTGTGATGGGCGAGTTACGTAGACGGTCTAGGGTACATCCTCCTCGTCTGTATGCCTGCGGGAAGTTTTTTCTTTCATTAATATGAATTAAATTTTTACTCAATAACAACTGCGAAAAAACAATGAAGATATTTTAGATGGGTGGTTTTGGTAGGTGTACCCTACATTACCCTATATATGTCAGGGACGGAGAGGAATTTGTCGGGGGGAGGGGGGGCTACAGTGGCGTAGCCAGGATTGTGTCATGGGGGTGAGCCCGACTTGAGGGAAAAGTCTTAGGGAAGAGAGAAAAAAACCCTCTATTTTAGGTGTTTTGTATGACGAAGGTCTGAGGTTTTAGCATATTTCCGGGTGATTTCTTTTTCGGTTGATCCATATCTGATTGGGAAGGGCGGGGAAACTCCGTGGCAGTTGGAGGGGCAAGAAAAAACTGAGGGGCAAATGCTCCCTCAAGTCCCCACTGTGTGGGGTCATTTTGAGTCACTTGTCTGCTAATAAAAAACAGACGTCTAATACATTTAAATATATAGTATAGCTGGTATCGAAGTAAAATAATTCCAAATAAACACATTCCCTACGTACCACCTACACAACATTTGTAAAAGCAATACAACTTAAATTTACAGTACAGCTTTAATATATATAGACACACCCACACTGCAGCCAATGTGAAATTACATGAACCTGGGATTTGTACTCCCAGCAGTTGTACATGAACCCATCTTACACTACTTGTAGCTACTATTGCTTTCAATGTACTCCCTTTTTTCTCATCGTGACGTCACATGATTCATATCCTTCTAACCAGTCACGTTCCAGATAATATTTCACAGCATCTCAGCACATTAAAAGTTCACCGCTTTTGTGTAGGATGAAAGTGGGTGCTCTCAGCCACCCTAATTCATCCTCTCGTGCCAATAAAATTAGGCGACCCATGCACTCCAAACGCGCGTTCGTTACACCTGTTAATAACGCCTGGACGCTTCACTTCAATCGTTTCCTCGACAAAAGTAATGTTACAAATTTTCTCGTCTGCAGTTTTTCGTTTATAATTAGAACTGGCAATTCCTGTGAAGTCAATCAGGGGACATTTTTGTCTAGACCGCTACCAAGGCAAAATAGGAACTCTTTTCGTCTAGACGAGCTTGATCAATTCTCTTAATCAACTTTCGCAGTTTCTTTATTATTTTTAGCTTTGTCTCTTCTTGTTCCCACTTTTGAGGAGAAAAAAAGCAAAAAACAAAGCAAATTTGCATCCCAAATTTAATGGCAAGAACAAAAGAAACCTGTCGATGGTAATGTACATTGAACTCTGACCGTTGTAAATGAAAAGTAGAAAGCAGAGCCAATGATAGCCATGATGAGGGGCTAAGTGAGTATCGGTTTTTTATGCTAATGCATGATATTGTATAGAAGCGTCAGGTCCTTCGTTGGAAGTTCAGAAAAGTTTTCAAAGAGCAGAAACAATTTTTTGGTTTATGACTTGGTCTGGAAACGATTCCGGATCTTCAGGGAGAGTGGAATATTCTTCTTCGTGTGCCATGCTTTCTAAATAAGATTCTAAATTTTATATGTATTTCTTCAGTACTGTGAAAGTCGTATTGTTGAAAATTTGAAATGATTTTTAGTCAGAACACAAATCAAATTTAATTTATTGGTTAAGCTGCCTGATTTATCATTTACGCAAATGATCACACCGAAACGCCTGAACTTTACGTAATCTGGTGCTGTAAGTACTAAGTGCAGTATGAAAAAAAAAATCCATTGAAGGAATGTAATACGTTACCATGCATTACCCAGGAAAACGTCTTTAAAAGGAAACACTGCGTTCGTCTTACGAAAAAAACAAAAATGTTTTTGAAACCAATTTTATGGCCGTATAATGATAAAAGTATTCAAGAAAATTCAGTCAGCTAACCTTCTGTTCAACAAATCAATTTCTCAAAGAAATAAACTTAGTTTTTCGTTGCTCAAGAATAATTAGTTCACCCTAAATGTCAAAGCTTCAATGGATGTAACTTTTGTAAGTTGTACCGGTAACTCTCCTACTGTATAATGATGCAGAGATAAAGCTATTTCTCGTATTTATTCGAGAGACTGAATGGTTTGATAGGGCCTGATAGGGCTAACAGCTATTCTTGTTTGACTCGGTGGTGTATTTGAGGGACAATGTTTCCCTTTAAAACTGACACCTCTCTTTAGAGTGGAACCTACAACCATTGTGTGTTTATGGCAGGAGTGAAGATCTGGTTTGTGGATTGGGGAACCTAGATTGTGTCTAGGACAAGACTCGTCTACAAAGCACTAAACACACCCGAACGCGAGCGCAGACGAATGCACACACAGACAAACACATACCGGTGTACACACTCACTCATTGACGGAGATATACACACAAAACATGACAGACGGCGCATTGTGCAGTATTATTATTTTATTATTATAAAATAAATATCGACGTTTTATCGAAGCCCTAAAGTCATCTGCATACCAACATAATATATTTTTTATTCTACCGATTTTTTTTTTTAATCTGTCTGAATAATTGGGTGCAAAACGATTTTTTCCCAATCTACTCTACGTAGTTCTCTCCTTTCAAAAATTTTCTTAAATTCACCGAGACCAACTGAACATCTGCCACAGATCAGATTGTTCTTTTGTTTTCAGAAGAGGGTTCATTTTCTTATAGATAGCAGGTATCGTAGATCCAAGTCATTCACTGGAATCATCGAGAGGCTGCGTCTCCCCTACCTGCCTCTCCTGTCCCACATTAGCACTTTCCGTGCTATCAGTCCAAACGTGGAGCTACTTCATAATCATGGTAAAAGCTCCTTGGTCAAAGCTCCATGGTCCAAAGAAAGCTAAAAAGTCTCTAAAAGGAGTTGATATCGATAACTAACTGAAAGTGTTTCAGACCACTACCACATAAAAATGCTTATAATAAACTGATTAGTCACTTTCCATTTCCAATAGTTTCGGAAAAAGTAAAAAAAAAATCATTTTGTGCTGTCCTGACTTGCAACGATTTTGTGCATAATTTGAAAAAGTAACTGGTCACGGATTTTTGAAAACTGAATTAAGCCGTAAAGTACGGTACTCTCTCATAAAACGGTTACTTGAATGTAGGATATGTGATGGTGATTGTCAAGTTTGACTTTTTTCATTAATATGTGAAGAAAAATTAACAACTTTGGCAGAAAAATTTGTTGAATTTCACGAACCAACTCAATGAGCCGCTTTAAAAATATCGCCTACTATACTTGCCGACTTCTCTCCTTTTCATGTGCAAGGTGAATAACAATAAACAATCATGCGATCGACCATGAGAATTGGAATTACTGGGCCTTTTCACCGGAATAATCCCCGACGTATCATTAATCCCCATTTATGGTTTAAAGACTCGATCTGGAGAGGATAGCTGCTATGAACTAATGTGAAACATTTAATGAGCACCTGTTAGCACTATTTCATTTTATAGACAGTAGAGGGTGATGGAAGATCAATGTATACAGTGTAGACCTGCAACTGACAGCAGACTGAGCAGAGAGGAACAGCGAAAAGAGGCCTACCCAATAACAGCATGGTGAGTGAGTCTAAAACTAGCACTCGCACTGGGAGGATGCGACCCTCCACTCCTTTTGAGTTTGACGGCTTTTTGGTCCACCTCAGGTATCAGAAAGTCAAAGATTATGAAAAGCCTTCATAATAACAGCATGGTGAACCTGAAACTAGCACTGGATGACGCAACCCTGCATCTATTTTGAGTTTGAAGGTCTTTGGCCCAACTCAGAGATTGAAAAAAAAAGACCGTGGCAGTCCTAACTTAACAATCGGTTAGAAGCTGAGCCGTAAAACCTCATCTAACTAACTAGTTACCAGATAAGAAAGCGCTTAAAGCGGCTCATTGAGTTGGCTCATGAAATTCAACAAATTTTTCCAAACCTGTTAAGCTTTCTTCAAATACCAATGACAAAAGGTCAGTCTTATGACAATCCCCATACCCTACATACAAATAACTGTATTATGATTGAGTAATTAACGATTCAAGTCGGTTTTCAAAAATTCGTGACCAGACACTTTTTCAAATTATGTACAAAACCGTTACAAGCCAGAACACTAGAAAATTCAAAATTTTAACGTTTTCTTTGACTTTTGGACTTGAAACTTGGCTTGTTATGCTAACTGTAAGCATTGTTATGTGGTAGTGACCCTCTGAGACTCTCATTAAGTTATCGATATCAACTCAATGAGCCGCTTTTTAAAGGGCCAAACCTCTCACCCCAAACTACAATTTTGGTACGGGGGTACCAAAATTCTCAATTGGCTCAGCTCTTTGATTGACAGCTAATTCAAACAATGCAGAGTACCAAAGCTTATTTTACACAGCATGAACAGTACTGAGAGTGTTTTGATTATATAAATTGAGTTTTTCTATTCTCACCTTGAAGCAATAAACTGAGATTGTATCTGGATGAGGATGAATTTCGGACAATTATGGGAGGGGCTTCGGTAAGAAGGGTAAGAGAATCGGTATTGTTTGGGGTGAAAGAACTGGGCCTTTAAATTCTGGAGCTGAATAGCTCAGCCTGCCAATACCCTCCGACGTCTTAATGTACGTTAATGGTTGTGTGACATGAAAATGACAACATTGGGTATTCGATTTAAAAAGCGTTAAAAACTAAGAAAATGTTCCCATTAACAAATCCGTCAAATATTGACCATTTTACATGGCAATTTCTGATTTGCACTTAATTATTAATAAGTATCAGCTCAATATGCAAATCTTGTGATGTCATGAGAGTGACATGCCATATATGGCTAATATTATCCTTTGTTTTCCAGTCTTCATTTCAAGGACAGTTGTAATATTAATTTATCCGAAGAGGAGCTTCATTTGTGTCCTTGAAAATCATCAATATCAATTACCAAACCATAAACTATCTGATGACTAATTTTAATAAGAGTTAAAAAATGTCAACAATGTGCAGCACTGTACATCATTATTTTTGCAAATGCAACAAGTTGCTTCAGAAACATTTGAACTTTGAAGAGGTATATCTTGAGAACCGTAAAAAAATATCAACATAATTCCAACGGTTTTTGCCTTAGAAAGGCTTGCTTTTTAACTACCCTACCAAGTGAATTCAGGGCATCTTGCTGATACGTCACACCACCTAAAACATGAATGTATACATATAGCCTGTAGATGGGGTCCGCATTTCATTATTTGCAATGGCTTAAATTTGTAAAAACACAGTTATCACAAACATTACTCAATACACATATCAAATACTTCGTGACCTACAAAATTTTAATTAAAGGGGAAACACCGTCAATCTCAACTTGGACTAGCGTAGTAGACTATCCTATTACATGAATGGCTCATGAGAATCGACATGGAAACAATGTTTATCCTGAGAAGTTTACAAGAAGTAACCACTTCAGTTACCTGAATAAGCAAGTTGAGTCCTGATATATCGATGCCATCACATATTTCCCACAATGCACTTTATCTCATGAAAAAAAAATGCATTGTTTTTAAAAATTAGTTTCTCCCGACCGCCATGCTAATTGAAATGCAGTTTTTACTTTCTGAGAGAGTACATTTTTCTGCATATTTTGAAGGCAATGGTTTATTCCCCGGAAAATAAGTCTAAACATCATACTTTGAGTGAAAACATGAGTTGATCACGTGGCCATCAACACTCTTGTTTAAAGAATTCAACAGGAATGATTTCTAGAACCATTGGTAGATCGTAGATCATTTGGGCTACATCTTTGAGGGAATTTGTAACAAACCACGCCACTTCCATTTCATGCCGAAAATGGCACAGTTGGTTCTTCAAATTTTTCTTAAGTCCTCCCAACCCTCTGGCAAAGGGCCGTTCGGCGAAACCAAATTATAAACTGCTTCCCAAAGAAACTATTGCGTCCACTATAGGACAACACATCATCACATTTTTCATAACCTATAAAGATTTCTTCACAAAATAAATGAAAAATTGTCAAAGTTAAAACATTCCCTTTATTCTAAATACTGATAGATGTTTTATGAGTGAGTAACTCATGATTCAAATCGATTTTTAAATGCGTGAAAGATACGATTTCAAATTACACGCAAACCCACTACAAGCCAGGCTACAAAAATACTCAAAAATTTTAACTTTTAGCTCAAGTTTGTATGTGGATCTTGAATATCATTTACAAGCGTTGTAACGTTAAAGCACCCTCCTAGAGCAACCACACATCCAACTCAACATGGCACTTTAGTGTATCAGTATGTTCTGCTTTGTTTTCTTTTTCATTTTCATTTTCCCTTTTTTTTTTTTTTTTTTTTTTGAAGGGGGGGGGGGTTGGGGGTCCAAGGTTGGGGTTGCCTACCAGAGCATATTGACTCACTTGTTATAATGTATCGTTAGGCAACGTCTTATGTCCTGTATATCTGTACGATATTACACAATCAAATACTTCATCAAATAGGACGACTACCGCCTCTCACATACTCCAAAGGTTACTTCACATACCAATATATCACAACGGTAACAGTTGGCTCGTGAAAGAGTAAAATATTGGTGCACTTTTTTTGTGCAGGTCACACATGCACCTGGTTAAAATCTAAGACGACCGTCACTTGTTTTGTGTCTGTGTTTCGCGGACTCGTCTTACATACTTATTTGTAAAGTCTTATACCTTTGGTTGTGTACGCGTGAACCGACTCAACTTTGGTAAACCACCAATTTAAAGGGAAAATGCAGTCATCAAAATCTGAATTAGTTGAGTACCCTATACTATCCTGTTTTATGAATGGCTCTTGAAAATCACGTGACACTATTTTTCTTCCTCAGCTTTAATATTTACGAGGAATGATTGCTTGGTTACCTTGAATATGCAAAACTGAAGTCCTGAAATATTCATGAAAGTTATTTGGAAGGAAGAGAAAAGAAGAAAATGAGATGTAGATATTGTCTCAAACTAAGTTTGGAATGACTGCTCTTGACAATGTCATTTGGATTGGTGGTTTCCATGTTTGTAAACCCTCAAAATAAAACAGGTGTGCAAAACCGTAACGTAGAAACCAATCCAAACAGACAGTTTTAAAGGCCTGATCCTCTCACCCCAAACAGTTATAATTCTCCTAACCTACTTACTAAAGCCCCTCCCACTACTGTTTACAACTAATTCTCATCTAGACACAATTATCCTAAGTTTATTGCTTCAGGGTGAGTATACATGATCCCAATGTGTAATCAAAACACTCTCAGTACAAGTACAGGCTGTGTAATATGAGCTATGCAACTTTGCATTGTTTGCACTAGCTATCAATCAAAGAGCTGAGCCAATTAAGTATTTCTGTAAACCCCTACAAAAATTGCAGAATGGGGTGAGAGGATTGGTCCTTTAAGGCCAATGATCTCAAGAGCCTATCATGCAAAAGACAGTTACTACAAAGCCTCAAGTTGGGGTGATTGCATTTCCCCCTATATGACATTTGTGGAAGAGGTTAGAAGTGGGTTGGAAAAATTGGAACTACCTGGGTGATGAATATTCATGAAATTGAGTAACAATAGCTACATTATAAAACTCGTGGCATAAAAAGTATAAAAATGTATCGTAAACACATTATTTCCCTTCATCTGTCAGCATTTTAAAATATTCAGCAAAAGTGACGACATTATCTACCTTCTAATGAATTTGTCATTAAAGGCACGCGAGACTGTGGCCTTCACAAACCATTTTAAAATCTAGATCAAAAGAGTGCCAAAGGGGTAAACCTAAAAAGAATTCAAACATAAATCAATGAATGCTCGAAATACGAGAAAGCGAATTATCAGCCAAGGCGATGTGGGTATTGTGGTTAGGTCATGCCAATATTAGGCACGTTGAACGTTTATTCGGTGCTGACTAACACGGGATTAAGTAGGATCTCTGCTTAATGAGTAGACAAGTCTACGAGGATAAAAAGTTTTGAAGAACCGCATGAAAACAACATTGTTCATGAAAAATGTCTTCGGAGGCTAGAGGAATTGGTCGGATTTGGCAATCAGACTAATTCTATCTCGTTGAAAGAGGCAATTAGTTGCCCAATTTCGCTTTTCGATTTGAAAGTCTATGTGTACCGATTGACGATAGCCAGAAATATGGCGGAAATTATATGATTCTCATAGGAACAAATTGGAACACAATTACCTTATAGGTAGTCCGAGTACGTACTGTTTCACTACCTGGCGAATGACCTAAATACCTAGATAACTGTTGCAATCATCACGCGTTTTTTGAGATGGCTATACAGTTAACCTATGTTATAACTGGATCACAAATAGTGGATGCGTTAAAACTATTCATTGTCAGTTGGAACATTTAAAATGTCACTTGATGTAAGAAGCATTGTCATGAAAGTTTTATTGAATACGTGTTATGTTAGGAAACACGTAAAAGTGACGTAAGTTGGGGAATTCATGTTATTGTAAGTGCTTTTCTGAGAAGCTGGGGTCGAGTGGGATTTGAGAAATGGTTAAAAAATGGTTAGGGTTAGGGTGAGTGGTAGACTTAACTATGGGATTGATATGATTGCAACATCTTTCTTCAAAAAAAGCAAATGAAAAAAATGAAAAATACAGACGAGTTTTAGACGAATTTAGTATGTTTGTAACGATACGTGCTCTGATTGGTTCCTTACATTCATGAAATCACTGATATTCATAGGAAAATTAGACTGTGACCCCTTCCCTCTCATCACAAATGCAAATCTAAAAGCAACGAAAAGACTATAATGACGATGACCCCTTCCTCTAACAGTAAATGTCAACTTTCAAGGAAACAGAAAACTGGACGGTGCCTCTTTGTGACCACAAATGTCAATTCTAGGCAAATAGTTTTTTCTTTTTTTATTTAAGCAAATAGATTACCATCTTCAGGTTAATGACGCCTTTACAATTTAAGAAAATTTCAGAGCGAAACTTTCGGCGCCCCCTCCCCCCTTCAAAATTCCCCTTCCCTTAGAAACTGTTGTTATAACATAAAGGAACAGAATAAACTCCCATATAAGTGGATTAATGAGCGAAAACGTAAATTTCCATCGGTAAACACAAGAGAAGGAACTCTGAAATCAGATCCATGTTTTGAGCAGTTTTACGTTTCTTTATAATGGATTGTAGACCAATGGCAAGAATAGGAAAGAAGACGAACTGTAGATATATCTGCAGAATCAAAGCTTTCCCCTGAAAAATTCGGTTATCTACAAACAAGGTTTAGACACAGATGAAACTGAAATAGCACGGTAATAACATTGTGCACCCCAGCCATGGGTGGCGATCTCGGCGGACAAGGGGAAATGTCCCCATTATTTGAAAAATGACTTTGATTTTTTACACAGTATCTGGTTTTTTTTTTTTCTTTACTTTTCTTTTTCACTTTTTTCCTTTTTTGAAAATGAGGTCGCTCCATTATCAAGGAAGCATCGCCGAACTGGCTCCCAGCAAAATTTCAAATCCTCCGAAAACGAGCATAACACGAGGTAATTTTTTACGGTTAATGTGGCAGAATTGGAGGATGAACAAAACAATTATCTTACACGTGCAAGGGGGCTATAGCATGTTTACAATATCTGGTAGTAATGAAACATGCATGCATTTCCAGTGAATCATAGAGTTTGAAAAAGCAATTTTTTGAGAAATTTCCGAAAAAATACAAGCTTGTTTGATGTTAAAATGAAGGTGTTGCTTTAAAGAAGATATCTCGGTCACACATCAAACAGACAAAGGGATGATTCTGATTATTATCATAATATCACCATGTGACGAAATACGAGGTAATTATGATGCTGTGTATGACGGAGGAGTAACAATACCGATGAAAGATGCGATTCGAGTGAATATCCGTGCGGTATGATGAAGAAATCATATAATTCAGTCAGGGAATTTCAACTCCCTGATTCAAATAAATTGAAATCTTTTTTTCTTGATTCTTTAAATTTAAATGGACAATTTTATTGAATATTATTCTAAATGAAACTGGTCCTCAAACGGTTTCGGAGATCTTTTCAATGGACATGAATTTATCATTGACAATACCATTCGATATCATGTATATATACCCCAAATCTGCGGTTTGGGCAACCTACATTGTTTTGCAAAGTTTTGACGTGTTCCCGATCATTCTTCGACTTAATTCTCTCAAAAATAAATATTCTTTCCCAAATGCCAACACATTCCTAGAAGCTAAGAATCCAAATGCCAATACATAGAAGCTAAGATTTGAACCTTGCAGGATTCTCAACTACTGCATGTCAGGAAATTGATCTACCTGCTACATAGCGAAGATAATTTCATAGTTGCCAAATTATCTAAGCATCTAAAAACTAGTGTTTAAGTAGACATTTCATAAGAAAACTACCCCAGTCGTCAATGCGAATGCTTTTTCACACGGCTTGTGTTTTAGTACTGTATTCAAGAAAACGACTTGTTCCCCTCAAATCGTTTTATATTTGACGCACCGTGACGTCTGCAAAAGTTGCAACGTTCCCACCAGTAATACTGGTCAGTATATACATACACTTAAAAACAACAACAAAGAAAGAAAGAAAAAACAAACAACAGCAGCAACAACATCATCAACAACTTAACACTTTTACAGCTTAATGACTCTTTGGACTTCTAATGTATAAAATACAAACAAATGTTACTTAACGATGCTTTATATATCTTTCCACAGAAAGCTATGGAATTACAAGAAAAGCTACAAAATATACACTGAATGTTCACTATAATAGAGTGAGAATGACTCGCCTTTGATTGAAATGTTTCACTCGAAATTTAGTCTGGTACCTTACCTCACTATAAAAGAGTAGATTTTAACTCGAAAGAGTGAATTTTCACTCCAATCCTTATAGAACATGGTAACTTTAATCATACGTTGTGCGCCATATAGTATTATACTGTACTAGCTATCTTTCGTTATTACAATGTAAGGCAATCAGATAAAAAATACTGTAACTGTTTGTTTCGCTGACGAACGAATCTCTTGGTAACACAGGTTTCAGTTCTCTAAGTTCATTGTATAAATTTAAAGGTCTGCAGGTTTTTCAAGTATCATTTTAATCAATCATAGGCCTATCATATTAATTTTATTGTTGGAATATCAGCTCTATATCAAGAAATATGCCAATAAATTACCAAATAATTTCCAGGAAGTTATACGATTATAATATAGTTGAGTCATACAGACATACTAATGGGTCTTGTCAGGTATAAAGCAATGAATTTGATGATGAAGAAACAGACCTGTACTGTGACTGCACAGTTTTTAAAATATTGGGGTTTTTTTTCATCAATTACCGTATCCGATGATTAAAAATTTGGCTTTATCTTACTTTTTTAGAAGTAGCTCAACTAAGTGCCTTTCATATTTTTGAAAATGTTTCAAGATTTCTAATATTTGCAAGACGTATGAAAAGATATTTCACGAGTGGTATGAACTTCAGTAGTTTGGGTAAGAAGCTGCACCTGAGGCTCCCTGTTTTTTTTTGGGGGGGGGGGGGGTTGGGAAGGGGCTCCACATCGAGTTGTCGCCCGCATTGGCCTCTATAGACTTCCCAGCCTAATGCGTTTGCCTACAGTATGCCTTTATAACCGGGCTTTGTACTTTTTTCGGCCGAGCCAAATATGAAAACAAGTAATAGGCTAATGAAGTCTTACCTTTCAGTGAAAGTGACGTAGGTTACCGCTCTGACGAAGACATGCTACTCCACGCGCCTTCCATCCTCCATACACTAAAAGCATAACTTAGTCTTTCGTGTGCCATGTAACTGCAACTTCCAGCCATTTTCTGATCTTTCTCGTCACTCCCTAGTACTTGATACAAGAAATCGATGTACCTAGAAGCCAGTTTCAATGTTTGTATTTTACTCAACTTATCTGATGGAAGAGTAGGTATTATTTTTCTCAGGTTCGAAAAAGCATCGTTCAAGTTTTGTGTCCGTTGCCGTTCTCGAACGTTCGCCATACAACGCTGGTTCTGTACTTCGTCAAAATTCAGCGGACCTTTCCGCCTGCATTTCCCGCCTCTGCCCCTTCGTTTACTTGACGTGTCCTCGCCCGTCAGGGACTCTGTGTCCTCACCGTCAGAGGATCTATATTTCCTTTTACGATTCTTTCTCATGTCCTCGTCCTCATATGCCCCCGGCGACAGCTCAGGGTCTCGTTTCATGTCCGACCCCGTCAAACTTAGGGTATCGGAAAAACTACCTTCGCTACTAGGTGAAAAATCCGTCGGTTCCATTTTGACTCTTGTACAGTGTTGCACCGAATCGGATGTCTGAATATTCCAGCCGTTGAAATCTAAAGACTTGTTCGGGACAATACCGTTGTTTTCGCTTTCAGCAAAGGCACATGAGCTACGGTTATGAAAGGTCTGGAGATGGGAAACACGGCTCCAATGTTGAGGGTTGCGGTGGTAATACTCCGCATGGGAACCCGCGACGTTTGGCCGCCAAGCTCGCTGAGAATGACTCGAATCGAATACAACGGACCCTCTCCACGACGCACCTGCAGAAAAACGAAACGAGAAAAGTGTTTAAACTCCATGCACAGTGGAAGCCGGTGGGGAGCAGTAAAGTTAGAATTAATGAGCGTTTCAAACTCACACAGCGGGACGGAAACCGCATTTACAATTTCAATGACAGCTCGCAGGACTACCGAAGTCCTTCCCAACTTGCCTGGTTCTCAAGCCAAGTTCCAAGATGCGAAAGTCGGCTAATACGGAGGAAAACTTTACCGATGAAACTGAATCAACAGTTTTGGTGTAAATTTAGCGCCAAAGTTCAGTTCACGTCGAAAGAGTGGAGGTAAAATGATGTGAATTAACCGTGCGATGATGACAGAGGAATATGTAGGCCGCCACGGAGAGATTATACCGATCTGTCAACGAAGTGGAAAGGTGAACACGCACTGCGTCTCGGTGACTGCTTTTGAATCTCGTGTCCTGAGCGAATGAATGTTGATCAGGATGCTTGTATAAGCACTGGCGTGATCCGTTGCTGCAGACCGGAAGCATAACAGTAGTAGCAGACGACATAATCACAGCGCGCCAGATAAAAACCAGGGTTGAAGGGAGAGTCTCCTCTCACTGGGCACAAATGACGTTGTAGTGGTATCCACTTCGCATGAGCATGTGTAAAATGAATATATCGACATAGACTTAGCCAGAGGTGTGTGTGTGGGGGGGGGGGGGGCAGGGGGGCAATGCCACCCATGCCGCCATAGAATTCCGAAAAAATATTTTTAATGGAACCCTTAAAGAGCGGACTTACAGCGGCTCATTGAGTTGGTTCGTGAAATCCAACAACTTTTTCCAGACCTGTTAAGTTTTCTTCACATAACAATGACAAATGGTCAGACTTAGACAATTCCCATATCCTACATGCAAATAACTGTTTTGTGAGTGAGTAATTAACGGTTCAATTCTGTTTTCAAAAATTCGTGACCAGACACTTTTTCAAATTATGCACAAAACCGTTACAAGTCCGGACACAACAAAACTCAAACTTTTAACTTTTATTGTAATTATTGGATATGAAAATTGACTTATTATGCTAACTGTTACCATTGTCATGTGGTAGTGACCCTTAAACGCTCTCATTAAGGTATCGATATCAACTCAATGAGCCTCTGTAAAACGAAACTAAATGCTTCACCAGCTTGCATATGAGAATACGTAAATGTTTTTGAGGTACCCCCTTCCTTCTTAGACCCTCATCCGACTACCAGGCCCTGCAGTCAGCCAAATTAAAAAATAATAATCATAATTAAAAAAAAAAACAAATAATGGGTTCACCAGTGAATATCAATCCGTCTTACCCTTTGTTTTTTAAACAAATGTTATTAAAAGTGAATAAATAAATTTAAGATTTTCGCTTCCAACAGTTTGATATTTATGAATGACGTCCCAGGCTCCCACGCTTGGTATACACAACATGTAAAATGAGTTATTCATCTGCTGCTAAAAAATAAGTTTGGGTTTTATTCTCTGCTCTAAAGCCTGCATTTTAAAATTAAAAAAAGTCACACTTCGCTATGCAACGTTGATGCATTTGCTTATATTCAAAGACACAGAGAAGTCCAATGTACGGTACTTTGGTTTGAACATCGAAGTACAGTATTACTTCCATGGTCCGACGCCTTCCACTGAGTCCTGACATAAGAACGTATCTTCGCTCTTCCGATCATGAATATTTAGATAGTGAAGTATGCAAATGCTGAGGAGGGAAAAGGTTGACTAAGACTATTCTGTGACGCTCTACATGGTTTCGCTAGCATTCGTCAAAGTTCAGGGGAGCTCAGGCTCTCCCAATACAAGAATGAGACCACATTCCTTTATTGACGGACCACTCGACAATGCCTGGGCCGATTTTTCGTACAGTTCAAGTTGTTTTCAGCTATATATGTCCAGTTAGTTAGTTAGATGGGGTTTTACGGCCCAGTTTCCAGTTCAAGTCGAGCCGGTCGCGACCTTTTTTCGAGTTCTGACTCACTGACTACTCCATTGCTTAAGAGGAGCACCACACACAAAGGCGTCTTCTTGAGTCTTTGGTATGACTCGACCTGGGAATCGAACCCGGGCCTTCCGCGCCAGAGGCGGATGCTCTCACGCGTTAGACCAAACAGTCGCTATATATGTCCAGTTGAAAATTATTTTCATGCAAATTTGTAGCTCTCCTCGGAAAAAAATCATACTAAAATTACATTATTATTTACAATAATCCCGAAATTATTACCCAAATCAAAAAAAAATTTTGAGCTTGGAACGGAGAGTAATTTCGTCGCTGAATAGTCCAGAATTTTCCACCTATGTTTCAATTTCGGACAGCAGCTCATTTAAATACAAAAATCACGTTTAAATATAAGGACAAGACGATGACAGGGGGAGGGGAGGATGAGAAGGTCTCAGTCTCTGCTCACAAATCCAAAGCACCCAGACTATTCAAGGACGAATATGTTGTACCATCCCACTTAAAAACGTTTGAAAATCCCTGCCCTGTTTTCCCGTCCTTCAATCTGTACACGATGTCCCACAAAGTGGAATCTAAGGCCCCTCAAGAATTCAAGAATCTTCAAAACTTGAGGTGAAGTATATATCTCATCCCTACCACCCCCTACCTGAGGACGGCGATTCTATGAACAATGTTTTACTCCCCTTCCTCTTAGCTGCCATCAGTTTCCTATCGCAAGACTTCGGTCTGTAGGACCGGTTTACTTACATAGAGCTAGGCAGTGCAAACCCTGACTGCCTATTTCGGAAATATTTCAACCCTTGTCCAGTCATCGAGTCTACATAATCAGTAACGTCGTTCTATAATTGTGTGCCTAAAATATTTCCATTTTTAGAACGGGGACCATTACTCAACGACTCAATAAGACACGGGGTATATGGCAAGCTATCACAGGTAGTAGGAAACCCATCGATTATATACAACGGAAATATTTAACCAAAGACAAGCTTACCTTAGCTGAGCAACTGTAAAGATACTATGATGATGTAATGAATTAAATTTTCAGCTCAACATGACCAACCAATTAAAAGTGTGAAGCGAGGATGATAGAAAATCTTCTGACTTTAAATGATCACTCCTTCCTGCTGTTCTAGCATACTGTATTACATACCGCAGTGGTAGGGGAGGGATTTTAGGGTGGTTTTATTTGGCTCTACGTGTCTTCTAATCTAAACCGACTGGAAAATTTGAACGCAATAGGCTAAGTTTTAAACGAAGTTAGACTTTCACCCTAGACAAATGAAATCGAAGTCTTTCTTCCCGTGGCACATATGAAAGTGTTTGACTTCGCCATTGAAGTCATAAATACAGGAGAAGGGAGACATCAGGGTATAGGTCAAACTATGCAAAGCGCAGCACCGTCTGCCAAAGCGGTGGATAGGGCGCCCTCACATAAATTTGTCGTTGCCGGGATGTGATTGAAATTAAGTATTATGCAGATCAACAAAAGATACTGTCAAAATTAAGAGGGATAATTCCTTTAACATTAGTAATGCCTCCAAGACCCCCAAAGAAATTCAAACTAAAAACAAGCCCCAAAATGAGGTTTTATTACGAACACCACCGACATTTCTGAATTAACTGAATAATGTGCAATTTACTTTATTTCTTGATGTTAACATCGAGAGAAGCAATTAATGATTTTGAGGCCTTATACTCTCACCTCACACAGTTCCAATTCTCCTCACCTACTTACTTAAGCCCCTCCCACAACTGTCTAAAACTCATCCTCATCCAGACACAATCTCAGTTTATTGCTCCACGGTGAGTAGGGATAGTTCTCCCCTGACGTCATAGACGCTTTCCACGTGGAGTATTTCAGCCATGTCTGAGGACAACCCCGGTTGGTATGTACAGTCTTGACCTCAAAAATGGCGGTTGCTAACGCATATTTATGACGTCAGTGAGAACTATCTAGACAAGACCCTTATATGTAATGAAAATTCTCTCGATGTACGTAAAATATATGCTGAGTAATATATGAGGCTTATGAGCCACAGTACTACTTTTTTACCTTGCTGTCAATCAAAGAGCTGTGCAAATTTAGAAATTCTGCAGATTAGTGCAAATATTGTAATTAAGAGTGAGAGTTGACTGCCTTTAAAATGTAACTTTCTAAATTCACAATAAAAAGTCAGTGCACCAACACATACGAGACCAAATTCACTCGACATCATTTGTAGGAGTTATTGACCTCGCTCTTTGGCACTTAGTCACTCAGAAAAAATAATATTATTCGGGGAAAAATCGCAATTGTTTACAACTAGAAGACTTACAACAAGTTTAACATAACGTCCTTCATCGTGAACCTTGAAGGTACATCAATTGATTTAAGTCTACAAGAAGTGATCATACTATCAAACATCAATTTGCCTCCAGAAACGAATGGAAACCTGTCCTACTATTTGAACCGGTTTATCTCTGACGATTTCATCTAAATTGGATGTTATAAAATGTGACAGGAAACGAGCTTCTACGACAGGAGATCCCTGCCTAGAGAACGGTTCGTCTACCGGTACCCCGTAGAGTCGAATTTACTTGTGGTCGATCGAAACATCGTCGTTTTGTCCGACCCGTGTCTAACCGCAAGGTCAAAAAATTGTCTAATTTTGGAGTTTCCAGAAGGAAATTGTTCCATTTATTCTAATACCTCATCCCCACGCCCAGCTGGAGTGTTTGTCCAATAAATTTGCCCGAAAAAACGAACTTTTGTTCGTTGTTGGTCGAAGGTTCCTTTTCGCCATAACCAAACGAGGGGGGACCTACCTAAACCGTGAGTTTTCTCGATGAAATAGATTGAGTCATTCTACCAGGCCACCAAGAGCCATGATTTGATTAACTTCATCGTGGCTTTTGTAGATCCTTGATTGGTAAAGAAAATTATTTTATAACTCCTTTTTTCACCGATACTTCAAAATCACGTGTTAGACCGCAGTTCTATTTTTAGAGATGATTTATTTTTGAGAGCGATGTAAAAATTATTTTATCGAGATGTAGGGCGTCTTCTGACAAATTGCATATCAGGTTTGAGTATCATAGAGCATAACGTTATAAATTTGCATAAAAGTTGAATGTGATAAAGAAATGCTTATTTATTTCTACTGAAATCTGTAAAGATCAAAACGTCAGAATATCTAATTTTTCAGCGGCGTGAATTTCTTGTTAGTGGTGTGCATGCGTGTGTGTTTGTGTGTGTGTGTGTGAGGGGGATTGCCTCAACCCCACATTGAATTCGGTCATGATATTTTAACCCCTCCATGCAGAGAAACTGATTTCCGGTCTTTACACCATGCCATACCTTTGGGACAGAGCCTGCAGATTAGTAACTTGGGAACTGAAACCGTTACCATGGAAACGGTGTCATCTTTACCTAACATTGTCGTTTATAGCTAGCTCAATTGGCAACCTAGAGAGTGCATGTCTCATCCTCCTCACGGAACAATAAGATAAAGATAGTAAAGTAAAGGGAAATATGCGTTTGTCTTGCAAGGAAATTTCATCCTTTTAAAACCAATATTTATTGGCAAAGAGTGACAAGTAATTAAAAATAAGGCAGTATGGTAGCTTTCTTTTCAAGAAATAAGTTTTCCTCCAGTCAGAGAGAAATTCAGTTGTATGTTGCTCAGAACTTTCAACATTTCAAAAGATGTAACTCTTCTTGTGCATAATATTTTGAGGAGATAAAGGTATTGCTGGGGTTTATTATTGGGACTGAATGATTTGAAAATGGCTAGAGTTACTTACTTTTAATGCTATGTTGGAGCATATTGAACGCAATATTTCTCTTTGAGATGAAGGTTACCCTAAAGGAAAGCGTAGTCACTTCAACTTGAATTAGTATAGTTGACTACCCTGTTTCATGAGTGACACTTGAGAATCACTCGGCAATATCTTCCTCATTTATTTGTAAAATTTACAAGGATTCCGTCACTGCTTGAATTACCAATGCCTGAACATGACATAGGTATATCAAGAAATATCATGAAATATACTTGAAAGAGAAATAGGAAGAAATCACGTTCAGAATGAACTGTTGTTTGGAAATGAATCTTGGCGACTACTGTTGTATTTCATTTAATCGTCACCAAACTAATATTTACCGGCAGTCTACAGAAATTCTCAATTGACACAGCTTTTTGATTGGCATCAAATTAAAAAAAAATCATAGTAACTCATATTATAGAACATGTACTGAGAGTGTCATGAGGCCTTGTTTATTCACCAGGGTATATCCTGAAGCAAAAAGATGGGATTGGGTCTGGATGAGGACGCGTTTTAGGAAGATGTGAGAGGGGATGTATAGGTTAGGAGAACTGGAACTGTTTGGAGTGATGGATAACTGCTTTTAAGTTATTATTTTTTTGTGTTTCAGTATGTAAAATATAATACCTTTTACCCGTCATACCTTGAACATGCTCATTAATTTATGGATGCATCTCAAAGAGACAACGGGAACTGTTTTTCTGGGCCAATGTTGACATTTGTCATTCGTCACGTGGTCGTAATAAACGCAGCTGCAACATTAATTGATATTTGAACAGCTGATTCCATTACTTTTAGTCACGTTGAACATGATGCACTGACTACGTACAAACCGCCAACTGTATCAGAAATGACGGGAACCGTAGCCAATAATTGCAAACGTCACTTACAGACAGAAGAATAAAACATGAAATAGGTAACGCAAATATTGAGACTGAGAATTATGGAAACAGAGATATATTAGGCCAGGGAGTTGCTATAGACTCTAGCAAACTTCCTGATGAACTCAGATTCTGTCAAGAATTTGTTGTCTAGACAGAGAGACTGAGTAACTATTCATTGACTTACTGAGTTCGGGAAGCTTTGGTTGCAGAATATACAGTACACCGACCCACATGCTGTCTATTTCATAACAAACACAAGTTTGACCATGGAGCTTCCTGAAGTTGACACAATGAACAACCCAAAAGGCCACTTCAGTGCCCTATCCCCATCCCAGATTAAAAGTTCCAGTCGGTGGAGCATGGATCACCTCGAGTGGAGTCAGCTATTAAGCTGGCAGTCGCCCCACATTCAAGATGGCAACTCTCTGCCCATAGATCAAGCAGATTGGGAACGAAGTCTTTTGGCCGAGGGAAGTAGTGGAAAACAAACCCCAAGTCTATTTTTTGGACAGTGGTTCAATTTTTTGTGCAGAGCGGAAAGTTTTTTTGGCAATATATGAATAAATAATAAGGACTACTTATGTTTTCTTTTCAAGCCAGAGGAATACCATGTGTGTCCGTTTAAGAGGTTCAGATTTTGAAAAATCTATAGTAGTCTTTTAAGCAGGGTTGCATCTTTCGTGCGGGGAATCCCCTCAAACTGAAAATGATATTTATGTAATATGTTGTAAAAATTGAATTAGAATCGTCTAAAAACATCCGTCTATCTCATTTTCCTTGTTCTACTGGAATTTGTAGATGTGTCTCAATTTGAAGGAATTCGAGCACATTCGGTCCTACACCCTCCCACTATCAAGGAGTGGAAAGTCCATAAAACGCTGCTTATATGTACCAGCACCACATCCTTTTCACGTTTGGTGGGAGGTACCATAGAACCCTCCTAGGTAATATGAAATACAAAAGTGCAATGCAAGCAAGACTCACACTGTACTGATAGAGACAAATTACCCTACTTAAAGACCGAATTCTCTCTCCCCAAACAGTACAAATTCTACTAACCTTCTTACTTTAGCCCCTCCCACAATGGTCTGAAATTCATCCTTATCCAGACACAACCTCGGTTTATTTCTTCAGGGTGAGTATAGAAAAACTCAGTGTATAATCAAAACACTCTCAGTGCAGTTCATGCTGTGTAATATAAGCCTCGATACTCTACGTTGTTTGAATTAACTGCCAGTCAAAGAGCTGAGTCAATTGAGAATTTCTGTAAACCCCTACAAGAATTGTAGTGTGGGTGAAAGGACTTGCCCTTGAACGGTTTGCTACACTTTTGCATCCCACTATTTTTCGCGGTTCGCGTCTTCCGCAAAGGATCAAATCCATCCGAGTGAACGGAAAGGTTGATGAACTTTCATCGTTTGATTATTTTATATATTACATTGTTGAAAATTCGAAAACACAATGAATACCCTACAAGGTACAACTATTAATATCATCAGAGAATAGGGAGCTCTGTTCCAGCTCTCTGTTATCATTGTACTCTCATTATACTCTCACTCTACAAGTCTTGAAATCAAACAAACGCCCAATCTGATAGTGATTGTACGACTTCCGGTTCGCCTTTGCACGATACTTTTTGTGCCAACCCTGGACACTGACAAGACCTGAAGACAGGGGCATATACACAACACATAACTGATAATGGTAAATGTTACTCTTTATGTAAACTTTGCAACCAAGTAGCAGGATAAGAAAAGGTGCTTAGACAAACATAATATAAACCATAAAACCACCCGAGAAAACTTAAACAAGCATCTTTTCTCGGCTTGATTTAGAGAGAACTGCAGGAAATCCATGCAACAACTCCGGTTAATTTGTCAGAACTTGACGCCTAATATTTACATACGACTTCTTACACCTTGCCTTACATTTCTCAAAGTAATCCTTTAAATGGTTTTGTCAATTTTTCCCAGGTTCCCACGCCTGAGGTCCAGCTAATTAGATTAATGGCGATATAATTGTGCGGAATACGGAGGTATAGGAGTCTTGTAACTGGCCTTCGGGTCGCCTGTGGGCTTGACGCGGTGTACTACCACTGGGAAAGGTCGAAACAAGGTCACTTTTTGCAGACCAATATTTTGGAATTATGGTATACTCCCCGCGATGTGTCAGGAGCCGCATATGTCTTGAAATACTTAAAAACAATAAGAAATTTCCGGGCAGGTTAAATTAAAATAGGTTTCATCCGTATAATGAAGTTTCGTAAATTTAGCTCGCAGTGGGGTCAACCATGGCACCACAATATCGAGGCAATTAATTTTAGGGAATCAATCCTTCAGTGAAGTTTGAATAAAGTTATTCATCAAAACTGCAAAATTTAAACCGAAATTATTAGCCAAGTCTAGACTGATGCAGATAGAAAGACTACAAAGTAACTTTTGGATTGACCGACATACATAGGCTAGCAATGACACAAGTTTTGTTTGGATGCGGTTAACTTAGGGCCAATCCTCTCACCCCAGACTACAGTTCTGGTAGGGGTTAAAAGAAATTCTCAATTGGTTCAGCTCTTTGATTGACAGCTAATTCCAAAAATGGAGAGTACCAAAGCATATATTACACAGCATGGGCTGTACTGAGAGTGCTTCGATTATACGCATAGCGCTTTTTTATACTCACTCTGAAGCAATAATCTGAGAATGTGTCTGGAAGAGGATGCATTCAGACAATTGTGGGAGGCTTCAGTAAGAAGGTTAGGAGAATTGGTACTGTTTGGGGTGAGAGAATTGGGCCTTCAAAGGGCGAATGGAGTCCACACTTTTTAGAAACTTACAGCTTAATCTTGCATTTTGTTATATACTTTCCTTAAAGTACCTTTTCAGATACTTCAAGACTTAATAAAATATTACAAAGCCTATTCCTGACAAACGGATCAAAAAACTCTTGCAAGATTTCAAAATTGAAAAATTGAACCGAAATATATCTTCATATTATTGTGCAAAGCCATGGAGTGAAATAGGATAACAAACCTACACTATTATGCAAACAGGGGTGACTTTACTTTCCTTTTAATATTATTCATAATCCATGACGGGTATAAGACAAACTGAATTAATCAAATTTTTCTATATGTTTGTCAGTAAAGCTTTCTGTTCGTTTGTGTCCTTGTGCAAGTCTGTCTCTCTATCGGTCTGTCTGCATGTGTGTTACAATTTTCTGTTTGTCTGTCTGCCTGACAATTGTCGTTTGTTTTATCTTCCGGAAAATTCTGTTTGACTTTAGGTTGATATTTGGTTCCGTTGTATTTGGTTTAGAGTTAATTCATACTTTTTAAAAACCCCTGCGAATCCTGTCTGCCCATTGTAACAGCCAAGTGACCCTGCGTTATCCCGAGATAAAATCAAGGTAATAGATCATGTTGGATTACTCCATTTTACTCGGGTTGTGCTAGCTGTTTTAATGTGAAAATACAAACGAAAGCTCAGATTTGTTTTCGTTTTTAGATCAAAATATTTATGTTGCATGCATTACAAGGTTAAACAGCACAGGGTGTGGCCGGGATAATGCACTTTCGAATGGTGGGGGGGGGGGGGGGGTATTGCTATCGTCGGATGCACTCGTTTTAAAATTCAAGACTTAAAATTGCACTCTCAGCTATAAAAGCGCAAGATTAGCACGTACTTCTTTCAATATTGCACGAACATACCACACATGTTACAAGATGACTGCGGACTATTTTTGTGTCATTTTTGGACTTACTCAAGTGGTTTCTTTCCATGAAAGGGTGATATCTGAGATAATACAGAAAATTTAAAAAGCAATGGAACAAACTATCAATATCAAGAAACTCGATATATTTTCATGTCTAACATTGCCAGAAAGAATGCATTCATTACTCAAATTACAAAAACTGTATCGCGGCCATGGTGGCCATATATAGGGCTATAAGTCATTGATATTTAAAACATATTACAATAAAAACAAAAACTTGTATCCGATTGGTCCATATACCGGTACCTGTGTGCTATCTTTACAAGATATCATCCTAAGCTGAGATTTAAAATGTAGAAGCTTATTCACTAAACTAATATAATTTGAAATGGTAAATTATGCCAGTAAATTATGACGTCATTTTGTCCTATTCAAATTACTCCCATTGTTTGTTCTGGTGGAGCTGCTCATCGTATACACAGCACCTCGTGACTGAGTCTACCTCGCGGATAGAAAACGGCTTGTTCAGTATCCCTTTAAGGTTACACACACTGATATCGTCGGCCAAAGCTAAGGAGGTTGAGTTTAGTTTTTGAGGCAAACTTCATTTGCAGATATATTGAAATTTTGCCCTCCAACATTATCTTTTGCCCTTAGTTGCCCCCACCCCTCCCCCAGTTTTGACGCTCTGGCGCCCCCACTATTTGTTGGAGTGACGTGTCTTCACACTGTGTATATGTCCGAAGTTTCCTGTGGAACTTATGTCGAGGGTGCCTCAGTATGCAAAATCCCAGATCCGAGACACATTCTTTTTTCAAAACAAGACACTTTTTCAAAACAAAACAAAATGAAGCAAATCTTGATCTTTGAGAATCGTTGAAGTTATACTTTTGTTAAAGTAATAATAATTTCTTTGAAGTTGAAGTTAAGTTATGTAAATTTGCCGAAGCTTTATTAATTAATCTCGGTCGTGATATCTCAAGCTAATCCCTGTAAATTTAATGTTCTGAAGGTCACGGTTTTTGCAAACTTCACCCAGAATTATTAACAATATCCATGACAACGAGACAACTGAATGTCGTCAGGAATTTATTCCAATTTGCTAATCCATCAAGTTAATGACTTTTCTAGAATCTTTTGTGTCGTACGTACATCCTTGTTATTTTAGCAGTAAAATTTCATACAACTCGTGAAATCTTGTGTTTGTCCACACTTGAGTACCGTAACGCCTGGAGCCGGGAACTCTCACGGAAGTTGAGGGGAACTCACTGTCTGACACCCACCGGAACTGCTCCCCTGTTTCTTGACAAGAACCTTATTCCTCCGTGAAATTAACTGGAGGTGATAATTAATTCTTTGTCAGACAACATGAAAGACACGGGCATCCACCACTAATTGACAGCTTTGTCATTTGTGTGAGGATGAGAATCTCGGCCGAGTGATATTTTACGAAATAAAAAACAATGTTACCAGAACGAAGTCAGTTCTGATTGGTCGAAAGAATGCATCATTATCACTGCTTATCTGGAATGCTTTCTCAGACGTAAAGTGTTGTTCGTTAGCATCAGCCGCGATAAATTAAGCATCTTTACATTTTAATTTGCCCATTATACGGGGTGTAAACTTTTTAATTGAAAATTTGGTGTCAATTTTTAGTTTATGAATGAACAGATTTATGTGGAGGTAAACAGGTAAAAGTAATGAAATGGATGAAACAAATGACTAGTACTATGTAATCTAGATATTGATACCTAACTAGCATAATCATTGACAATCTCCAGTGTTCATAGCCCGCTTAGCGGACGAAGTCTTTTCGTTCAGGTTATCTCGAAGGGGCGGCAGCCTAAAGGGGGCGGCAGCCACAGCGACGCTACGCAGGCTACAATGTTCAATGTCTGTATTTGTATACTCTGTGGGAAGAATCAGTTACATGAGATTTTACGACTCCGTTTCTAATCAATTGATTTAAGTCGGACCGGCTACAGCCCCCTTTTCCAGTTCAGTGTAGCTCACTGGTTTTTTCCCGACTCAGTTACTTATACTAGGCACCAAACAAAATGGCAGAAGGTTCCATTTTTAAAATCTTTGGTAAGTGACCCGGCCAGGTCTCGAACTCCAGACCTCCCAGCTGCACTTGTGGTAAGAAACTGGAATTCCCTACTTCACGATCTCAACCTGACTTATTCACTTGAAAATTTTACAGCGATTGACGGATTAAGGTTTATTCCCCATCTATTATATCTATTAGAATTAAGCAGTTCAATCGCAAAACCAATTTGTCCCTTATTTCAATATTGTGAATTCAGAGAGCTATTTGACAAAACAGCCAGTCTGTCACTCAGAATATTTGCCCTGTCTTAAAGGGGAAATCAGAGATTGTCCCTACGAGCTTTCCAAGATTTTAATTCTGTACCACATTTGTACATTCACTTGAGACTAAAAAAAAGATCCTTGATCACCATCTAACTTCGTGATTGGTCACATTCAAGAAGAGGGTGTCTAGTCTTGCATTCGTGTGGATTTTTCTACCCGACAAGTATTCAGATTTTTTATTCAACAGTAACTAACACAAAATTAACGTTTCTCTATAACCTGAAAGACCTCTTCAATGTCTCCACATTCTGGTTAACAATCAGAATGGTTCAGAAGTTACAAAAAGGTGCTGGAATGAAAGGCTAATAATATTCTCCTCAAACTCTGCCAGTGGTCAGTAATAACACCATGTAATGACCAGTCTCCGGCCGGGGAATCACACGGAATCGGGATCAATTCAATATATTTTTTTGCAAAAATAAAGTTTTCAAATACAGTTCAAATATTTCTCAAGTCCTCAGTATATAACTCAGGTAACATTCCCATATGGGACCCTCATGGGACCCAAATTCTGGCCCACATGAGATCCATGTGATTTTGTAACCGGCACTAACTTATAAGGGGCCCATATGGACTAGCCCACATGACCCATATGGAACAGTGGCCATATGGATTTCCCATAGCCTATGGGGCTCATATAGGTTTGCTACATTTGTTCCATGAGTCACATCTTACGTCAGGCTGTAAATTCCGTGGGAATATTCTACAAACCCCGGTTCACAGGGGGTCAGGGGCAATAGTTAGTCAGTCAGTCAGTCATTCAGTCAGTCAGTCAGGCAGTCAGTCAGTCAGTCAGTCAGTCAGTCAGTCAGTCAGTCAGTCAGTCAGTCAGTCAGTCAGTCAGTCAGTCAGTCAGTCAGTCAGTCAGTCAGTCAGTCAGTCAGTCAGTCAGTCAGTCAGTCAGTCAGTCAGTCAGTCAGTCAGTCAGTCAGTCAGTCAGTCAGTCAGTCAGTCAGTCAGTCAGTCAGTCAGTCAGTCAGTCAGTCAGTCAGTCAGTCAGTCAGTCAGTCAGTCAGTTAGCTAGAAGGAGTTTTACGGCCCAGTTCCCAACCTAAAATTTTGAAAAATCGCGACCCCTCAGACAGCCGAAAATGGCATGTCTCGGGCTTGGAAGTGGTAGCTAAGTTCAAGTCAAATACTATTTTACAAATATATGTAGCCTGTCTAGATTTTTATTATGTCTAGTTGTAAGTGTAAAAGAATAGTTTTTTTCTTCGGGCTTGGTGCAAAATAAACACAACATGCTAACCAGGGATGAATAACTCATACCATCTCTTCAACAAACGGCTGTTCTCTAGACTAGTGTTGAACTCTTTTCTCACTACGTGACTACAGTGTAGTTACATTAAATCGTAAAACTGTTAGTTTGCAACCCAGCAAAACACACGAGCACAATGTTTTGTTCCAAGTTTATACCATACTGCACCCTTACAACCCATACTCCGCTGCAGAAAACTAAGGAACGACCAATAATTCTACAGAACTCTAGGAAAAAAACTGTCAGACCAAATTGTAAGAGTTTGAAGAGGGTTGTGACGCTCAGGGGGTACTTCAACCCAAAATGTTCAAGGTTTATGATTCCATTGCCCTTTGAAAATACTCTCCTCTGCATCGTTTTGGATCGAACCCTTAAAGAGACCAAGCAGAAGAAAAGTTATTTTCAGTAAGGGAAAGAAGAAAGACTTTTGAAGACTAGTGAAATCCTTCGAATTTGCGTTTTAGTTTCTACAAAAGTTAGTTGCTTCTGTTGTGACTTTGTTTCTATCAACCTCTTTACGGCAATGATATGAGATATGCTGCTTAATGTCAGACTAAAGTTGACCATTTTTATGACAAAAAATATCTATTTTCATCCCTCCCATTTCACTCATCCCCCTTGCCCTCCATTCCAACACCCCAACACCGCAACGCTTACATAAAATGTTGCCCAGTGCTTTTTTTACATTATGCTACTTGGTTATTTTTGTCTTGCATAAAATTATTTCAGAACTTTCGTTTTCATTTTACTGTTCTTGAAGGAACAGAACACCGACAGTGGAGGCTACATATGATTGCAATGGAGCATACACTGTAAAATGTCTGTACATTTACAGAAAATAAAATAAAGAAAAACAAAGAATACATAAAAAGTGCTGTCAACTCATTGACAGCACTTTTATGTATTCTTTTTGTATTTCTTTTTTATTTTTTCTTCTGTTATTGTACAAAAATTCTGTAACATGACGAACATTTTTTACAGTGTAGGATTATAGGAAGTTCGAATGGAATTGTTATTATGAACCATTTGTGAATAATTTTCCCATGTGATTCTAAATGGCATCCCCATTATGGGCCTTTCTTTTTACCACGTTACTTAATTGAAAAACACAACTGGCTGACTGGTCCAAAACACATTCTAGTAAAGATATATTTGTTGGTTTAGTAAAACACACCGTAAATGACAGCGACTTTTTATAGATACGTACACCTTAAAGGCTTAATCCTCTCACCCCAATTTTCAATTCTCCTTACCTGCTAACCTCCTACTTACTTAAGGCCTCTCATAATTGTCTAAAAGCTACAGTACTCTGTTTTTTTACTTGCTGACAATCAAAGAGCGGTGCCAATTGAGAATTTCCGAAGACTACTACAAAATTGTAGTTTGGGATGAGAGTTTAATGCCTTTAAGAAAATTGATGTTGATTGAAGACACTCTGCGGTCTCCTGGACACCATCGACAAGCAGGGCGTTCGGGCAGAGGCCGTTTAATATATAAATCTCATTCACGAGTTTTTATTCTGTTTGTTAAAGCAGTATTTATGTTGCAGGATCATAATAGTATTATCTTAAGACAGGAATGTGCGGAAAACGACCCATAAAAACACAATTTACATTGCTGTACCGTTCGGTGTTACTGCGAGTCCTAGTTATTTACACGGTCGACTTGTGTAAGGTTACGGCCATACAATATAATACCCGCATCGAGGTAACACTGGTATGTTAATACAAACCAAAAATATATAGGCCTAGTTGGCACACAGTACGTGAACTTCTTCACATCCCAATTTTTTAAGTTTTAATTTTTTCCTTTTAGTTGAATTGATTGCCATAAATAATATTCCTTCTTTTTATTTAAAGGGGCAATCAGAGTTTGTTTTTATCATTTTTAAAACTTAAATTCTGCACAACATTTGTACAATGACTTAAAGCTAGCAAATACGTGATACGTAATCACGGTCCAACGTAGTGATTGGGTACAGTGTAGTGGAGGCGGTCCTTGCATCTGAGTGGACTTTTCTACCGAACAAATATTCAGAAATGTTTTATTTTACAGTAATTTGCACAACATTTATGTATTTCTTTTAACATGAAGACCTCTTTAATGTTTTTATATTCCGGTAAACATTCAGATCAGAAAACAAAAAAGAGGTGCTGAAACAAAAGGTTAAAGGCATATTTTCATCATCCCAAACAGTTCCAATTCTCCCAACCTACTTACTTCTAGCCCCTCCCACATTTATCTAAAACTCATCTTTATCCAGACACAATCCTAGTTTATTGCTTCATGGCTTGTTCCAGTGGCCATACAAGCCCATAATGTGTAATCAAGACACTCTCAGTGCCCGTGCTGTGTAATTTAGCTATGATGCATTGTTTGAATGTGATTCCAATCAAAGAGCTGTACCAATTGAGAGTTTTGATGTATGCATACTGAAACTGCAGTTTAGGGTGACGAATGACTGCCTTTAATATTCTCTGTAAAACTCTGCACTCTAAAAAACATCTATAGTCAAATGAGGCACGAACCGGAATCTTGCCAAATATTTAAAAAGATTCTCGTTTCAAAATTGACTATGGAAATGGTTCAAATATGAAACTGTTGGTTTCATGTATGAGTCGAATCTAGTCTAAGATTTGACAAGATTCCTTTTCCTGACCCAATTAATTAGATTCTATTTATATGTAACTTAATTTTTTGTGTGTGATTGCTTCTATTACAATTCAATAGATAGTTCTCACGTGACGTCGTAGGAACTTTTCCCTGGGCGTATTTAAGCATTGTTGGAAGGCAACCCATAAGTGTATGTATACAGGCTTGTCCTCAGTCTGCTATGGAGGTTTTTAACGCCTAGTTGATACCTCTCTGAGAACTACTATTATCAGTATCGAAACTCTAAAAAAAAAAAACCCAAAAATGAAGATCGTGCCCAAAACTCGGAATTTGCCGACGAATCACTCACTCAAGTATAGGGGTGAATTTCACTCCGTGTGAAGAGAAAATTCCGAGTAGGAGTGAATGTCACTCAAAGTAAATTTTATCCCCCAAAGAGTAATATCCTTCATACCTTGTACATGAAATATCACTCTTTTGTGACTGTGCGAAGTAACCCTTCATTTCAAAATACTGGGGATTCACTCTTATTCGGCAGACTTTTTTGGGGCCTGAAAGTCAGCTTTTGTTTTTTGAGTAAATTTTCGTTGAATAGCTATCATTTTCCTTTCTGCATTGCAATTTTTCTACATTCCCCTGCGTTCTGGGACACGAGATCATACAAATAGTACACAAGTTATTTCGCAAAGGGTTACAGGAAGGCTAGGTTAGTTAGTAAGATAGAGTTTTACGGCCCAGTTTCCAACCAATTGGTTCAAGTCGAGCCCGCCACGGCTTTTTTCCAGTTGTGACACACTTTTTCCCTACTCCATTGCTTGTGCTGAGCACCAGGCACAATAGCCGGAGTAGCTAGTGCTTGTTTGGCTGCTGAAGTCCTTTGGCTGCCGCCCCTCATATGGTTTTTGGAGCAATTAGCTGAACTACTAAAATACTTCGTCCGCTACAGGCACAATGGCAGTAGGTTCCGCTTTAAAATTCTTCGGTATGACCCGGCCAGGAGTCGAAATCCCAGGCTCCCGACTGCAAGTCGGATGCTCTAACCACTTAACCATGTAGTCAGACCAGAGAGTCTAGGACATAAGGGACAGAAAAAATACTCTTCAATTACACATAAATACCCATCTTCGTAATTTCAGGTCGGTAGCTCGTACACAGACACGTTAAAGTAGTAGATACAATACTAGTCCAAACCATTTGTATGAGTGGTATAGGCCTGTGTTGCGGGGGAACATTGTACTTCGATTGCATCAACTTTGGGAAGGAAGAGGGCCACCGGCTTAACATCTTTTTATCTCGGCGATTATTTCCGGCATGAGATTTTCTCCCATTCTTACCCCATCCTCATAAAAATACGCATTACTCAAGAGTTGTGAAAAGGTTGCCTTTTGAGTTGCTTATCAAGTGCTTGATTTTTCCATAAAAGTGACGACTTTATTAACAAGTTGAGAATGTATCCATACAGAAGAAAGGAAGAAAAATAAATATACTATAAATATTTTACAATATTTATAGTAGGAATAATTAAACTAGCAAAGCTTTTTTAAACAAATATGCTGCGAACAATTACAAGTTATCAAAATATTACTATACACTTCCACAAGGTCCTCGTCAACCAAAAGAAAATTATTTTATTTTTAAGTGCCTTGTTCGCACAGTTTAATGTATGACAATATTTGTCTGTTGTATGAAAAGAGAATTTCTCATTAAATTCAAATTCAAATTTACTTCTGTTAACTTCAAAATATCTTTGACTTTTGTGTAACCTTCATCGAAACACGGTTCTCTGATACGGAGAAGAAATGACCGTTCAGCCAGCTACGCAGTCAAAGACGAAAATTCCTATCCCTTCTCTTCAATGTTTGCCTTTGATGACGTCACCGATCTTGGCTCTCCGATTGGTATCTTGTTTTTAACCCTGTCCTTTACCCTCACATCCAAGTTTCGACTCCCAAACACAAATTATGACATGCGAGGAACAATTGTACAATGTACCGTCACCTTTAATGAAAAGCCACTAACGGTTCTACCCCCTTGGTTACGAGCGCCGAGTATGAAATTTAAAATGCAATATAAGCGTGAAATTGGAATTCTTGTGAACGGACGTGATCGTGAAATCAGCGCTCTCCATTGATGTTAGTACTCGTGAAATGATAAAGTCGTATTGATGTGTGATATAAAAAAAGAAGTAAGCCTTGAGTAAACGTTGCTCCACATCAGACCGACCTATGGTATAGTTAAAACTTCATTCCCCCCTAGTATTCAGGGCGGTTTCAACTTGAAACTATCATGTAATGAATAGCCGATTAATTTTCACCAATAAATGCCATAAAATTGGTCGAACGGGCGAGAAATTATTATTTTTTAGTTCTGCTGTATATTTATTTACGTATTTAGTTTCACGCTGGGTCAGGAGTGACTGTTTGTGTACTTGCACTACTGCTTATTGTTACCAATGGTATTACAACAAGATCAAAAGCAGTTCCGAAATCTGTCCGGTCGTTGGAGAAAGTCCGGGCTATCAACTTTTACCCAATACCGGGGTTCAATAAAAAAAAAAAAGAACAAAGTTGGTCATTTTGGACTTTAAAAATTATTTGAGGAGACCTTGATTTTATCAATCTTTTGTACGATGTAGCACTAGAAATAGCCGTTGTTGTAAGTGTATACCCAATCCAAGCGTCATTTTTAGGTTCATCTACATGGAAGTGGTCTTTTGGGGGTTTGTTCAGACTTAAGGGGAAAGACCCCCCCCCCTTCGAAATAGTGTTATAGTCTTGTAGTCTGTCCTTTTTCATGAATGACTCTTACGAATCACGTGACAATATTTTTATTTCTGAATTGTATGTGAGATTTGAGGGTTGTAACCCATTGCTCAAGGACTTATATACATGGACAGAGCATGTAACGTGTATGTCCTATATCCGTAGATGGTCGCCACCGACTGGGACAAAACAGGTGCACCAAGATGGCCGCCGTGAAGCTATAAATCGTCTGATTTGACGACTCTGTAATACTTTAAACAAAAGTTAAACTTGAATGGGAAACAATATCATATTCCTGCAATAGGTGAAGTTATTTGGACCTTACCTTGCCATATTTTAAAAATATTTCAACTTTCTTGCAAAATGTGGCGGTATTCTTGAGCAAGTCCAAGCTTACACACAAAACCATAGCACGCAGCCATCTTGTTGCGCTTTTTCACTTACGTGCGGTAGCGACAATGTACAGTGCAGTATGCTCTGTCCATGTATAGGAAGTCCATGCCAGTGTTTTACCGTTAATATACAATATATGACATGACAAGAAAGATGCATGGATGGAAAATTAGAAGGTATTTGTCACTCTAAAAAATGAGGAGTGAAAATGCACTCTTTACAAGCGTGACAGTTATAAAGTTTACTCCAAAAGAGCGAAAATTCACTCCAAGAAGAGTCAAATGCACCCCAATCGCTCTTCATGGAGTATTCTTAAAAAAGAGTGATCGTTGGAGTCACTCTTTTGTTGAAGAGTGAATTTTCACGCTTCTTGGAGTGAATTGCCACTCTAATGGAGTGAAATTAATTGACATCATTCACTCTGTTGACTAAATTCACTCTTTTGTTTTCAGAGTGTGTCCTTTTTTACTATGCTCAGGAGGGATCTGATTTTGCTCGGATAGATAGACTTGGTCACGGGCGTCCGTAGAACTTTTTAAGGGAGGGAGAAAAATTTTGATTGGTCAAATCAGGAGAAATTCGTTACTCTCAGAGTAGAAATACCATATGTTGGCTCTTTTCTGAGGGGTGTCTGTGAGTTTGGTTGTCTTACTGGTTGTCAATCTCTCTGGTGAGGCTTAGTACTGCCTGTGCCTGCCTTTTTGATACCAGAAATAATCCTTTGTCAAAGGAAAAGCTTATCGTAATTCTGTCTGAAATTACTGTCGAACTTTAACCGTCCATTCTTTTCCCCAATTTGACGCTGAGTGTCCAACCGTCTTGCTTTAGTCAGCTACTTCTATCACTTGATTATGTCTAAATATGCACGGGGTGTGTCAGCTCTCAATGTCTCACTAGTTATACTCATTGAGTCATGCATGGATTTTACACTCTGAAAAACTTGGTTTTATTGGGGAAAAGTTAATACGGTACGGTACCGCCTTAGCAGTGAAAAATGTCCCTGGCACAACTTCCAGTGATGACCAACTTTGGAATCCGTGTCAAATATGTGAGTGAGACAGTCGCACACTTCGACCTTTTCTTCCAATTCCCCGTTGCTCCAAAGACCTACTTTATGCGTTGCTTCGTCAAATCAAGCGTGAAATGAATCGTGTCTGCCTGCGCACAAATGTTATGAGACATACGGAATCCGTCATCTTTGTTTTACAGCCATCTACTCGTTTTGAAGAACGTGAGGAAGTCCTGAATATTTTTATTTAATCTAATGAGTACTGCTTAAACTTGATTAACGGGTACAACAACCTTCCGCCGTGTTCCAACCAGAGAAACATTAGCGTCCATATCCCAAGATGCATCATTCCAAATTTGTGGACATGCGAACCGTGGTAGCGCTCGTATTCCCAGGCGGAGTTATGAGATACCATTTACGGAAATACGGGTGACATCTAAGGATGATTTACCCTGTGTCGAATCTTTTCCTGCGATTGTTGTCTCCTCCCTCTGGAAACACTGGCTGTTACCTTGCCGGTGTTATACTCCCCCTGGAATTGCTACGCCGAAGCTGAATCTGCCCAGTGATACGAGGTTTAGCTTCAATTGCGGGGAATTGCGTAGGCTATACGTTAAAACGAAATTAGGGGAGGAGGGACAGCAAACGGCCAAAAATCCTTGACAAAGGCGAGGGAAAATAAAACTTTTACCGAAGAAAGTTTTTGAATGTAGTTAGTTACCCGCCGTGTGGACCGACAAACGCAGAAAGGACCTATTTTAATGCGCGCTATGATACAGGCATTTTTTTATACTGGTGACATTCAGCAAACACACAATAAGCATATCATGTTGCAGATATTGATTGATCTTGCAAAACATTAAAATGATTGTAAGCTACATGCTCCTAGAGAAAGAGTTAAAACGCACTTTAGTATTGCGATCTTTGGTTACAAACCCGTAGGCAAGGGTAGGACGTTGGGACGCCCCTGAAAAATAATTCGTTCGTTTATCAAATTTCGCCCCAACACCTTGTCTGGCTGTTGATCATGGGGAAATATCAACTACAAAACCCTCTTGGTTGACTTCGATGGATTCAGACTAAATGACACATAAAATCACTAACGAATACATTAAACAAGGGGACACAAAGTAATCACCTAAAATTTCCCATAATTAGGTATGTGGTACATGAAGGTACAGGCTACCCCAAGAAAAGACATTTTTGTTCAATTAACCTCAAATCCTAAATTGACTTGATCGACCTGGGTTGTCACCCACCCTAGATGTTTCATACAACCATAGGGCACAACTAACATGGACAATGAGTCGTACTTTCTCATTCCAGACTAAACATGGCCAAGGGCTCCTTCGTGGGCCTACCGTGCCAAAGAACTCTATGCCCCAAAGCTACATGAACTGATATAGTCTCGAACAACATCTAACAACATCCAAGTAACTAACTCGAACAACATACCGTTTGAGACGTTTGAATCCATGGTCGTAGCCTGTGGATGGGGACCCGGTGCGTAGCCAGGATTGTGCCATGGGGAGGGCTTTGGTGTCATGGGGGAGGGGGCATGACATGAGGGAAAACTCTAAAGATATAGAGGAAACACCGCTATTTTAAGTGTTTTTTGCATTGCAAGGTTGGGTCATGGGGTTCCAACCCCCAAACCACCCCGTGGCTATGCCACTGATGGGGACAGGAAAGGGGACGAAGGCTATCCCTGAGATTACCAGTCGTATCTTATACACCATTTGGTAAAAAATGATGGCGCTCTACGTAGGCAGTGTTTGGAATGCACCCACCTAGAATTTTTGCCCAAGCTTCGGCCATTTAAACCCGATGACTCCCGGCTAAAATTTTAATATTCTTTTGTCTTTGAGATATTTATATATGACTTTGGAAAGATTTGGAATCGGTCACCATCTTGATCTGGATCAAATAGATATATGTGCTCATTTCGCCTGTGACCATTCGTCCCCGAGTTGCAAAGGGAAAAACGATTCAGAGGATTCAAAACTAGTCTAGACTAATAGATATAAAATTAATCTATTGGTTTGAAAAAAAGACCAATAGAACCCACGATTAGTCACTAATTCCACTTTTTTAGATTTAAACTCCAGTGTTTTAATTCTTACGATTTAGGAGAGAAAATTCTCTTCCTTAAAACATGTTCTAGTGATAAACGAATGTCGTGGCGAACATTTTAACAAAGTTAATTTAGTTGTCATCCCAACAACCTTTCGACAGCTTGTCATTGTCGTGAAATCATCTCGCTGTGTCTTGAATATTAATCTTTTGCGACAACATTCCCTCGGGATGCGTGCAGTATGTGATGCACGAAATGACAAGGGTGTACCAGTAAATTACACTTTTCCATACCTGCCACGTTGAACATATGTTGGTTCAACATGCCCCAATGGGTGAACGTAAATTATAAATATATATATAACCAAGCCAGAGGAAGCATTTTTGTTCGAATAGCTCAAGCAGGGAGTTAAAGATATCTACATTGTTAGAAAAGGGTGGAGGCTATGTAAAGCTCACTCGAGCCCACGTAGGTATTATTCATTTAAATTGCTTTGTAACATTAAGCAGAATGGATAATTTTTAGTATTGTAGTTGAGACAATAAAATAGTACATCACGAGAAGTTTGTCAATGAAAGTTCGTCAAAGAAAAAAGACTTAACGGATGTACGGCAGGAGCATTTTTTTTCCGGCAAGACTATGGACAATTCCTGTATGGACCAATCAGCTTCTCGTAAATATGTCGAGTCCCTGAATGCCAGCTTGCCGATCTTTTTTTTTTTGGGGGGGGGGGTGGGGGGGTGGGGGGGATGCGCACTGTTTAAAAGGAAATTTCCTGACTGGCTAACGAACACCCTAATCCCTAAACAAAGAATACAAGCGATACAATACAATACAATAGCAACAGCCAATCAAGAAACACCTCGTTAAACAGTGGGCGTCTACCCATCTTTTTTGTAATTCTGACACCAAATTATGAAAGAACATGTCAAATATGCCCTCTCCATTTGACCAACGCCTTAAAACTAATCCTGACTATCATTTTGAAACGAATTTAAACTAATTGTTAAAAATCCAAAAGCCCGTAACCTCGTGGGAATAAAAGTTAAGCCCACAGGAGGTATAATAGTTAGAATATATCCCCTGTTTAAATCCATATACACAAGTTTAAATCCATATACACACTCAATAATTACATGCAACTAGTCGAATCTTAGGAGTGGTGTGTGACCTTAACAATCAAAACTCAAGTTAAAGTGTACCTAACACCTAAAGTGTAGACATTTAGAAATACGTGATAGACGTTGGGGAAAGTGACTTTTATTTATCAAACTGCAATTGTCATAATTTGATTCATTGTTGCATGGAATATTAAATGTTAAAGTCTATTCACTTAAACCCATTGTGTGATAATTGGTGATTTTCTTCTTGTACAACTTACATTACCTGCTTTGTTTCTTTTGAAATTAAAACTGTTCCTGTTTTCTCACATACCAAGTTGTAGAGCCAAGTCAAGTCACCCAATGAGGCGTTACGCAGGAAAAAAGTCGCAAAATATTGCGTGTAATATGTTATTTCGATAGAAAAGAAAGAAATCCAACATTTAATACCTCAACAATGGAACAAGCTAATTGGAACTTAGATGAATAATTGATTCAATTTCAGCTTCCTTAAACATATTACATATATATATAATTCTAGGCATTCTCTATATATTACCCTATAGGTCACAAGTGAATAATTAAACTCCCGCATTGTTTTCTTCAACTGTACTAGATAAACCGTAATTAACACTGAAGAACTGCTGAATGGGGGTTGCATATGTATATTTGTTACATTCAGAAATAGTTTCCAGTTTTTTAAAATCCCCCTTCCCTTATGAAATCAAATTCCTCCTATCTTGATGATACAGTTAAACGTTTTAAAATTTTTCTTTTCATTTTTACCATAAAAGGTTAACTGAAGGCTATAAAAGGCAGAAAAGAAGCATCTATGATACAGAAGATGACGCTACCGTCTGAGTTGTCATGGCTAATTAGGTTTGAGCACGTCTGCCAATTTTTAAATGTTATCATTAAATATCCGCACGGGCTTTACCTGCCTCCAATAACTTACCTTGGACACAAATTTTTATGGATAGTTTATGTCGATTTAAACTCTTTTATAACATCCGCGAATGCTTTTACGAATGACTGACAGTCCAAGTCACCTTGCGTTGCAATTGTTCGCATTTTCTAGGCGACATATTATAATAAAAAGTGCCCTGTCAAAATGATTTGCAATGTCTCGACCTTCCCATCATTTCTTGGTCCAGATTTAACCTCAGTAGGTCATCAAATTTAGAAACCTACATATAAACGTTCACGTAAACGTCCTTGATTCTTATTTATGTCCCAATTTTCTGTTTTACCCCAGTATGGCGGATCGTGTGTAATTAATACTAAAAGTTACAAGCTGAAACTTTCCAGTCAAATTTTACTTTTTTTCTTTTATAAAACCGCTCAGGCTACAACGAATTCGGATCCGATACCGATACGATTTTGGAGTTTTTGTTAAAATCTTCTCCATCTCTCGTCGAAAAGAGACAAACATTTCCAAGCCAGTATAGGTAAGGTTAAATAGAGTTTTACGGCCACTTTCCAACCCATTATTCCAGTCGAGCCTCTCAGTTCCTTTTTTCAGTTGTGGCTCACTGGCTGTTTTCCCTACTCCATGGCTATTGTTGAGCACCAAACAAAACGGCAGGTTCCGCTTTTAAAGTCTCCGGTATGACCCGGCCAGGACTCTAACTCCCGACCCCCGACTGCAAGTCTGATGCTCCAAACCAGCAAGTGTAAAGACATGATTTCCATCTGATGTCCATGAAAATTCAGTATTAACTGATTTTTTTCGTGACGCCACCCCCCCCCCCTCCTTTAAGATCGTAGTGCGATAAAAAATGTCTGTCGATATTACGTCACGAAATAATTAGCAAAAACTTAATTTTCGTGGGCCTTCGATTAAAATGATACACGGCACGGACGTGTTGGCAAATTGTCGGCGTTTCCAAAACGGGTCGGCCAAATTCGTTGAAGTGTGACCGCGCCTTATTCCTGACAACCCATTACCTTTAGGATTAGAATTTTTTTCTTCATAATTTATTCCTTGTCACTAAGCTAATAATCCACTCTATAAGCGTCCTTCGAGTGTATTTTTGGATTGGTTAAAGGGCTTGTCCTCTCACCCAAAACTACTCACTTTTTGTAGTAGTCCACAGAAATTCTCTATTGGCTCAGCTCTTGATTGGCAGCTAATTCAAACAATGCAAAGTACTAAAGCTGTACATTTCACAGCACGAATTGTACTTAAGGAATTTTGAACATACACACTAACCTTTTCTGTACTCACCCGAAACAATAAACTGAGGTTGTGTATGGATGAGGATGAATTTTAGACAATTGTGGGAGGGACTTAAGTAAGAAGGTTAGGAGATTTGGAACTGATTGGGTTGAGAGAATTGGGCCTTTAATATATATATATATATATATATATATATATATATATATATATATATATATATATATATATATATATATATATATATATATATATATATATATATATATATATATATATATATATATATATATATATTGCCAAGTATAGGCCCACATTCCATTCAGTTATATGTCTGTTTGTATATGCCTTACTTCCATTTGCTTCATTGTGTTGGTAATATTTTTAAAATACTAGTTTAATTGCTTGACCATTCCATAGACTTCTGTTAGTGGTAGACAGATTCGTCCAACTAATGCAGACTTATAAGTTTCAGCCATCTTCATTTTAGTAAAATAAGAATCTTAAAATAAATTGGTTTTCCATCATACGTATTCTCTTGTATTTTCTTTTATTTTAATAAGAGTCCTGCTCAGTCAAACTGACAATCTGAACTGAAAAGCACTGAAATACATATACCCATATGAATGAAAATATAGCTAATATCCTTGATCCCATTAGATCATTTTAGTAAAAGGACGTGGATGAACTTATCTCTCGTAAACTGTTTTATTCCTTGGGGCAAACCCGCGATGTACAAATTTTACAGCTAACAATTAGGCACAGCCAATAAAATCAAATCAATATTCGGAGATGGTAAATTATGGTTTCTACCATTTGGGGTTTTAAAGGGCCAAAACCGTCACCCCAAACTTATTTTAAAACAACCGGTAAATTCATCTTCCAACAACTCCTCTCTGCAAAGCATCTTTCCTGATAATTCCAGACTTAAATATCGCCTATTCAAGGTAAACCCGCCAAGCAGTTACTTCTCGCAAATTTCAAAATTAAGGAGGAATAATATTGTCCTGTGATTCTCGATTGCCATTCATGGAAATGAATTGTACAATACAGGATATCCTACTTTAATTATTCAAGTTACGGTGACTGCATTTCTCTTAAATTTTGTGTCATCTTTTATATTGAAAGTTTTAGTGTTTTAAAATGGCGAAATTTATTGTTCTATACTTGGAAGACATCAAAAATATCACTGGATTTATCTTTTAGCTTCACCTGTAAAGCTTAAAAAGTGATTCACGAAAGTTACAAATACAGTTATTTTGTAACTCTTCCAATAGACGAATCCAAACAGGTATATAGTGCATGATGGCGGCCATTAGTAGGGTTCCTCGGTCTTAAATCGAATTTATTTTTTTGTCTGCCTGCATGCAATACTAAGCCCTCATATTTCTGAGTTAATCTGAGGGAATCAAGAGAATTTTTGTGCACAAAGCAAGGAACTGGAAAGATTAAAGCCAAAGGACCCCTTTTATGGCCGACATAATCAGACCACCGCTTGCTTGATCGGATTTGTCTATGGGGTTTAAAACTTTAAAGGAACACAACACCATGCACTTCTTAGAATTGTCCTGTTTTACATCAGATTATGGCATAAGGTTGACCTCAAAGGTCACTGTCAAAACACTTTTTGTTTTTCGTTTGTCCGTACAAACCATTAAATGTCTCTCTTACCAGACCGTTGCACATTGCCATATCAGCCTGTCAGCGCGAAATTGAAAGACGCACAGTAAACAGGTAAAAAGGTTTTGTGCTATTGTAAATGCATGTCAACGGTGTTGTTAAATGATGTTTGAATTGTCCGAGTTTTGTACGTATTATAATTATAATAAACCTCTCGACCTTCATTTTGTCAGTTGTGTAGCTTTCACCTGTCGGCATGCATAAAAAATTTGCTTTGTCTTGGAAAGCGTTTCTTTGTCATTTTTTTAAGAACGATTTTCTTTTCTCTGCAAATTATTGGGTAAACTTTTATCAAGGAGCTGCAACAGGTTTCACTACTTTTACCCAAGCTCGCTACGTATGCCTCCTTCTAAACAATTGGGAAAAATGACACATGTCTGGGTTACAAAATTACACATACTGTTTGGTAAATTTTCCCTAAAGAAGGTACTTTTTTTGCCAACTAAGGGTATCTTTTTCTGAAAACATTAGGAAGAGGCATACGTTTCTAATCGTATATTTGATGTTAAAATTAATACCAGAATGGTCACTACATTTGCCGAATTTAAAATATCATTTTCTGCAAGTGTCGATATTTTTGTTAATAAAAATATTGGAACCATCAGCTTAATTACAATCGTCCTATCTCAAGTTATTCTCAATTTGAATTTAACTTTAGAAAATGTATAGTATAGACTGGTATAATAAACTGACCTTGAAGAACAATTATCATTTTATAAACTAACATCTAACAAAGGGGTTAATTGTTATGTCACATATAGATTACAAAAATACAGGCTACAATGATTAACACGAAAGGTTCTTTTCTCAGCTCTACTTTTAAAACTAGAAATTGACAAAAAAAAATAATAATTCAAAAAGGACAACACGCAAAAAGGACTTGAAACACAACACACAGATATATAGTGGTCTTTTTCAAAATCTCGAACAAAGTAAAATATATTCTTTTGTTAACTGTTTAATAAAACTGCAAGGAGATCTGAAAAAAGTTTGAGAATTCGGTCGACTGGTGTAATACTAAAATATCTTAGTTATATTTATTTACAGGGTTTGTTAATACTTAAGTTCAAACTCATGTGATGTTGTCTTAAACTGACTCCAGTTTTAATATTTGAATACATTCAAATCACTCTAAAATAAAATGAATTTATTAATTTTTAGACACTCTTCATTGTTCTGTAATTTTTCCGGTATAAACTGCAGAGCTGTCTGTGCGTTTCTCTTTGCAGTTAATTTCAAACGTTAGTTACAAGTTTGTGGATACTCACCGTGTAGGTCGTTTGTTTCGTTGTCGCTTCTACACACTACCACGGATCCATCTCCCCAGTTCCCTTCGGAATAAGGCACTCGGTGATTCTCCATTTTTCTCTTTTTCTCAGAAGAAAGAGTATTTTATGTAAAGTAGATCCCAGTATTTCGGTTTATTTATCTGAAAGGGAGGAAAATTAACAATGTACATGCGTGCAGTGACAAGTTCTTCCTACAGATACACAACAATACCACTTTGTAAATCGAATCATTATAACATATAAATTTATTAAAAAGTGCACAATTAGCTCTAGGGACTAAATTTTGACGTAAGGAACGTCACATTAGCTTCTTCACTTGAAAAGAGGCTCATATATTTAAGAAGTCCCTTGAAAAGTGTTCCGAAACTTTGACTGCACTTGCAGAATTTCTTTTTTTTTTTTTACTTTTTAGAACATCTACATATACAGGATATACGAAAAAAAGTTTTAGTGTTTTGTCCCTTACTGCTTCATTCAATTTATACTTCTTATCATAGAATGAATCTAGAGGGTAAAATCACAGCAATGAAAACAATTCTGCTTTCATCATTGACAGCAATTCACAACAAAAGTATACTGATACCAATTGCCCAACTGTTATATGAATTATATAATACTCTCCTGACAGAGTTCATTGTGAGATTGTAAACCCAGTTAGTTGAGATGAATTTAGAACGTGGAGTTACCTGCTCTATGAGTTATGTAAATTCAGTCAACTGATTTTATATTAAGAGAATCTCTATTTAAGTCCATAATTTGAGCAACCTCAATTTTTTAAGTCATCTTAATTTTTGGATAGCCAACACAATTCATGCTGAAATCACTTATTGTCCTACCTTGTTGGACGGAGTATATACCACATAGCACAAGAATAGCATCGCTTGATGTATTGAAGATATTCCTCCTCTGTTCCTTGATTTTTGCACGTACGGTTTAAATCAACAAACACAGTACTTTCTTCCCAAACGAATTCACTCGAAAAAATAATCCAAGACTATAATTGAGACAGAAAGATATCACCAAGTTTTCACAATTTAATCCCAGGAATCGTACCTCGAGAGATGAGGTAATCCATGCAAGGTGTACGCTTACAAAATGAGCGATTTTCTCAGCCACACGTTGAGAGGAACACTTTGGCCACGGAAGACTCCAGGTGTACCAATGGCTGCGAGACTGCGTGTCTCCGGGAAGCAGCTTCGATTGGACAATTTTTCAAAAACTTGACAGAAACCGTCGCGTGCGAGGGAGGACAGGTAGACTGGACGTACAAGAACCAATTAAAGGTGTCACACATAAGATGATCTGGTTTAGATTACGCCAAGCAACAGACCCTACAGAGCGGTTTAGTGTCGAGATGGAGAGTATTTTTAACGACTCGATATGTTAACAGGGAGATTTTATTTCATTCTCACGTGTTGATAGAAGTTTAGGTAAACGGTTATGGTTCTGTGTTCACATTAAAAAAAGGGTATGTTATTTTACGTAAAAAAAACCTCCACCGTTTTCTTATAAAAATAACTCAGTAATTATGAATCTTTTCATACTTGGAGAAACAATTTTAAAAGCTGTAAGCCTTCTAATTCCAAACTTGCAAATTTCTAATTTCTGAGAATTCCTTTCACGTTTGGATGTTTTTAAGCTATCTAATGGTGTTAATGAAAACCGAAGGGACAAAAGGCTGCCAATAATATAGTCTGTTTCACAGAGCCTATATATATACATATACCAATCAACAGTTTATGTTAACTCGATGCTTTAACTAGGGCCTAAAGAGTTTTGACGATGCAAAAGTCTGTATGTTGAAGGCTAAAAATTGCCCGATTTTTCACAAAATCTTCTTGAAAGGTTTAAAGGTTTACCAAAACTCCTAGGTTATCCCCAAGCCTTCCCAAGTCCTCTACCCTCCCCAGCTCGTAAACCTTTAATTCTACTATCAAATACTGGAAGTGATCTGTCCTTCTTTCAAAAGTATATTTTTCTGGAAGAAAACGTGATTTTTCTTACTTTTTTGGACATCTGACAGAGTAGATTCGAAAGTTTTCCTCAATTTTACCGTCACCTGACTTCACTTAAAAGTTATCTCTTGCGCTAATTTTTTAACAGGTGGTAGAATTCCCTTAGGCTAATCAATGAGCCACGTAAACAAACCATTCGTTGTATTTGTACTGCAATTAACAATGACTTACCCCTAAGTAACTGTTGCATTTACCCTTCCACCGGACGGGCGTTGGGTTAACCCCTGCTACTTATGAAGGTGACCCGGTGAGATCCTCGGTAGGTCAAATTTGGTTTTAATTCAACAGGGTCGTGATTTTCTAAAAAGGAAAATGATTTTAAGCCTCCGTGTGGTTGCACTGTCAATATGGTCATGTGGTTTTCAGAGGGCTGGGAAAAAATCCTAGCACAATTACTTGGTTACAGTCACACAGTGAAACACATGGTTTTGGTACAAAATTCACAATTACTGCCTCTTCCACAACATTAATAGGATTGATTGACTGAAAAATTATGACATATTCAGGTGATTGGGAGAGAATCGAAGAAGGATGACGGGAAAAGGTTGCTACTTTAAAGGAAAACGTCATAGTTTTAAAACCAATACTCACCGAAACAGAAAGATAAATAAGATAAATTATGATAAATATATACAGTCCAGTATTCTTCTCCCCGTTTTATTTTTAAGGAATAGGTTTCCCACAGAGAGAAATTTAGTTATTTGTTGTTAAAAAATAATTCTAATACTAAAAAATAATTTTAAAATTTTTAAAAATTCGAAAGATGCAAGTTCCGTAACTCTTCTAAAGCATGATACTTATGAAGCTCTTGCTGGCGTCAGTCTGTTAATAGGCTGAATGATTTAATAATGATTAAATCTGTTTTTTTATTTATTTTAAAAACAGTATTTTGCTTTAAAAACGACACTGCAGACTATACGAAAATTACAAAAGTAACAAAATTACAAAAGTTGGACAAAAGTAAACGGGCGTTTTATTTTCACTGAAATACATATTTTTGTTTGCTCGATACAGAATTTTTACATATGGGGTCTGCATGGTACTGACCTTAAAGCTCAAAGGTAGTGCGACATGCTAGCCGAAGGCCCGACTCTATTTGGCAGTTAAGGAGAAAACTTTCCTAAGTAAAACAAAAGGTTTTAAAATAATATCAATATCTTTTATGGTTCTTAAGATGTACCTATCCAAAGTTTGAATGTTTCTGAAGCAACTTGTTACTTATATGCAAAAATAATAACGTGGGGTGTTGCACAGTGTTGACATTTCTTTTGTAAAAGTCATATTTATTATCTCTTAATTACTCATCAGATAGTTCATGGTTTGATATTTGATACTGATGATTTTCAAGGGCACAATTTAAACTTTTAAAATAAAATCCTCGTGACATACCAATGTTACAACTTACCTTGAAATGAATCTTTGCAGAAACAAAGGGGCGATGCGCACTGTTTAACAAGAAATTTCCTTACTGGCTAACGATAGCCTAATCCCTAACCTAATCCCTAACCCTAACAAAGAATACAATCGATACAATACAATGGCAACAACCAATCAAGAAACACTTTGTTAAACAGTGCGCATCTACCAGAAACAAAGGATAAAATTAGCCAAATATGACGTGTCTCTCCCTAGAAACCAAAAGATTCTCACATTAAGCTCTTGTTTTCTGCTTGATTAAGCGCACATCATAAAGTAACCTGTTAAATGGTCAAAATTTAAAAGATTTTGACGGGAATTTGCGGTTATTTTCTTGGTTTTGTCGATGTTACACAATAGTGATATTTAACTAACTACAAACGGTTCCTTCACAGGATTGCGTATAGGACCTAAGAGCAAGTTTACCGAACCCAGGAAGTCCAATAATAGTCAGATAATATGTTCAATAATTTATGTTCTGCGGACTAACTTTTATATTTACCAAAAGGCTTTTAAACTACATTTTGATTGCAAAATGAATCTTATTCATCCAATTCCCATTATCAGAGCCTGTTTCTTTGCTGAACGATTAATGTCGAAATTTATCCTCTTAAAAAAAGTAGTCCAATGCGCAATAATATTTTTTAAAAATAAAAATGTCCTTAACGAACATGACCGCTTCCTGTTTTCTTACATAGCATGTGGCACAGAGAGACGTTGCTTAATCAAATCACTTCAAAACAGTGAGATTGTTATCATATTTTGGTGTTGCAGTAGCTTTCAGAAAAGAAAAAACAAAGTAATTCAAAGACTCGCCAGAAGAAGCAATGACATCACAAATGATTGTGGAACCTACCATTTTTAATTGAGGGATTAAAAACCTTCAACATTTTATATCTCGGCTCAATGTCCTGTGAAGATGGGAGCTGGACTGTTTGAAGTCACTTCACCCGCTCTCTAACATACATTTTGAAATTGCAGGCTTTTAGGTTTAAAAAGTATATTTTGACCGCGCACCTACCGTAATTGAGACACGAAGAAACTTAAGTGGATCCTGATTTCACAATGAGTACAGAGGTCAAATTAATTCAAGTGTTCAAGTTGGAGTTAACGTGCACCTTAAGTCTAAAGCTTCAAAAATTAAAAACAAAAAGAAACAAAAACAAAAACAAAAAACAAAGGCAAAACAAAAACAATGATGTACTGTATATGTTCAAAAACCCAGGAAATGAATCCAAACTGAACGTCATTGATAAGCTGAGATATAACGTTTCAAGCTTTATTTAATCAAATTCAAAACTGGGGTATATTACGCAATAATTTGTGGTTTTAATCTTGTATTACTCAAATTACCGTCTTTGTTTCGCTTTTGTTTTCAAAAAAGTTAAATTTTACGTCCCAGCAATAGAATAACCTGGCAAAGCAGGGGTTCGATGAAGGAGATTTATTTTTATCTCTAAAATATGTATTCATTCACATTTGGTAAAAATCCTCAAATTCTATTGGTCCATTTCGGTCAGGTGACCGTGCGCTATTTTGCGATAATTTCTAGGTACGGTAAATAATAATGCACCAGTCATCTTGGTCTGTTTTACTCAGGGTTGTGCTACTCTAATGTGGTTAGTGAGAAACTAATTTTTACTTTTTCTGTTCTGTTTTTTTTTAATCCATACATTATTTGTATGAACAAACAAGGTTACTGGAACTGTGCATTTGAACAGGATAATTCATTCTTGTTTTTAATACTATTCGCTGGGTGCACTAAGACTGTTCCCCGGGCATAACTTCCATTAATCCAGTCGTACTATATCCCAAGCTAATGCACGGTTCATTATCGTTTAAAGCGGCTCACTGAGTGTTGAGGTAGTTCATGAATTTCAAAATTTTTTTCCAAAGCTGTTACGTTTTCTTCACAAACCAGTGACAAATGGTCAAACTTAGACAATCCCCATATCCTACATACAAATGACTGTTTAATGACTAAGAACTGAACAACCCAATTCGGTCACAAATATTTGTGACCAGCCACTTTTTCAAATTATACACCAAACCTTTACAGGTCAGGACACAACCAAATTTAAAATTTTAACTTTTCCGTAACAATTGGATATGAAACTTGACTAACCATGTTAATTATAAGCATTTCCATGTGGAAGTATCCTTAAAGGTAAAGAACAGTCCTCCCAAACTTATTTTGAAGAAAAAGCTAAATAACACAATTTTCATCTTATTTCTCTTCAAAGTATCTTTGATTACATTTTATGACTTTACTATTGCATATTCAAGGTAAACCAGGCAGTTATTTCTGGTAAATTTCACATTTGAAGAGAAAAAACATTGTCACATGACTCCCAACAGCAAATCATGAAACTGGACAGTCTACTACACTTCTTCGATTTGGGACGACTGCTCCTGCCCTTTAAACACTTTCATAAAGTTATTGATATCAACTTAATGAGCCTTTTTAAAGTTTACCTGAAGTCTAGAATTTTGAGAATATATGTTTTAGAGGTTGCAAAATGAGTCTCATTCATCCAACTCCCATTGTCAAAGCTCATTCCATTATTGAGATTTTAAATGTTGAAATTCATTCACTTAAAAAAAAGTAGTCCATTGCGCGTATAACTTTCTTGTTGTATACATTAACTACAGTAAAGTAAATGTTTTTCCTGCAAAAAACAGCACTCCCAAAAGGATTTAACCGACTTACTGTAATGGCATAGGTATATTTTTACTTACCTTTTGAAGTTCTTACTTTGCTTAACTATTTTAAAGCATCTAAGCGGTATATATACACCCACATCAAGAAGTTGGCAATTATACCACCATAAATATTTGCACAAACTTTTCTATAATCTTTACGTATTTTTTAAACTTTTCTCTGTAAATCTAACATGCATTTCTGCAGTGTGCTTTGCAATGTCTTTTTATCAGCAAATTAGACTACGGCTGAATCATTAAGTTACTTTTCAAGTGAATAGATTCCGGCCAAACTTGGCCTTAAATTTTAAGTTGAAGGTGAAGTAATTTATTTACAATCCGTAGACTTGTATCACTTATTTATCGTTTTAAAATAACTACACTGCAGTCTCTAAAAAGTGTTTAGCAATAAAACATTTATGTTGCCTCTTCTTTGTAAACACGTTTGAATTCTTAACATATTTAGCAAGTAAAGAATAAGTGTTCAGCAATAAACCTGTCAGTGTTTTTAAGCGAAATGTTTAAGAATAAGACACGCGGTGTTTAGCATCTAAACATGTTTACAAAGAGGGGTCAAGAACTGTTTAGGAAAGCGTTTAATTCCTCGATACATATTTTAGAGTGTGCCCTTCAACGTCAGAGTTATTTTCGGAAATTACGGATGATAAAAAGAATTTAATCTTTACTAGTTTCTATATTCTTTTGACTTTCTAACATCCACCGAACCACCCCAGAAAGTTTTTCTTTCATCGATATAATTGAAGGTATGCGTCATATTCATTCGATTGGTCAAGACGACGTTTTCTTCCTGCCCTCAATTTCTTGATCGACTTCCTTCATTTCAGTAACATAAAGCAGACGTTATAATGATCAGTCCCAAACGTCTAGATAAAGCTTCTTCATTTCCCATCTCTATCATTTTGAAAACAACATGATTTAATGAAACACCGATGAAGTATCTGTATAAGCTTTCATTATATTCTCACGGTCAGGTTTACTCTCCTACCCTACGCAATATATCACGCAGAGTACTGGTGGTGCATCACTTAATAAAACAATGCTGGTTAATTGGGAGTCCTCATGTGTCGCCCAAATGTTGTCCAATCGTTATTAGAAGAACCATCACGTGAGAATTTACATTTATCTCAATGTGATTCAAATTTAAATATAATCTGCAGTGGCTTGCAGGGTCCTTATGATTGGTAGCTTTTGTTTAAAATTGTCTGGAAGTTTCAATTTGATTTTTATCCCGATCTCAATCAAGTTAGTTGCTTAGATGAGGTTTCGACTCAGTTTCTAACCAATTGGTTCAAGTCAGACCTTTTATGGCCTTTTTGGCCTTTTATGGCCTTTTTTTGGCCTTTTATGGCCTTTTTTCAATTGCGGCTCACTGGCTTGTTTTTCCCTACTCCTTTGCTTATGCGAAGCACCAAGCACAATTGCAATAGGTTAGTAGAACAGAAATCCACTGGAAAACTAGTGTTGCCAGAAGTTGATTCGGTATAACCAATCGCAAGGCCTTATTGTCGGCCCGAGGGGGTCTAAATTAAATTTTAAATATGTAAATACCCTGGTGTAATATTATTTCATAGAATTTGATTTTTTTTCAGATTTCGAATGGGGAGGGGGAAGGGGGAAAGACTACGCCAATACATTAATCTATCCCTTCAAGTTTTTACACCAAATGTGAATTCAACTCATGATTTACAGAACCGTGAAAATCTATCACATTAACTAATCATACTGACTTGCAAAAATTATGGACAATTTTCTCCTTTTGAAATAAAACAGTGATTTTATTCAACAGTGATTTGATTCAATGAGTTGACTCTAGTAATCAAAGCAGCTGACTGACGGAATTGATTTGGTTATAAAAATTAGTTACCCGTATGCGCACAAATTCTGCCTATGAGAATTTCTTCAGTTAACGGGAAAATTAGTAGAACGGTCCAGTTTTCTTTAAACCAAGAATTTAAACAAGTTCATTCTGATACATTGATACCATAAATGCATGATGAACGATCAGACGATAGAACTTTGAAAAATGTATATCCTTTTCAGCAAGATGGCATCACTAATCAATCCAAGGTAAAATAGGATTGGAAATAAAAGACAAACAAAACACTCGTTGTCCATGTATTGGCATGACATACCGTACTTGCTTCAAGTTAACTTTTGGCAGATACTGTGCACGTCTTACTTAATTTTATTGCTAATACCTTAAGAAATGAACATGGGAAATGAGTGAAATTTTCCTTTAAAGGATAAGGGCAGTCATCCCAAACTTATTTTGAAGCATCAGCTAAACATCACAATTTTCTTATTATTTATATTCAAAGTATCTTTCACGATATTTTAGGACTTCACTATTGCATAAGGTAAAACAATCAGTTACTCCTGGTAAATTTCACGTTTAAGGGGAAAAAATATTGTCACATTACTCTTATGAGACAATCTTGAAACAAGACAGTCTATTACACCGACTAAACGTGGAGTTTGAGTGAATGCATTTCCCCTTTAAATGCCTAAAATATATATCACTGTCCTACATTAAACATTGTGTCCTGGACTATTTATTAAAGCAGTCACCCTAATTATCACTTGGGTAACACGGTAATGACGGTATCCACGGTATCACGGTATTTGCTGTACCACGGTATTCTAACTCATGAGTCTCTGTTCACCAAATCCTCACATTTTGATTTGTAAGGTGTCATATTTATGTCTCGAGACATGCATATCATTCCGTAATCCGGAAGATAATTTTTTTATTGAAATGTTTAATGCAGAATAGCTACACTTTGTTTACGTCTTTTAAAAAGAAATGGTCTTATTTGTCACGCAAAATCAAAGATGTTTGTCAGGAAAATAAGAGGAAATTTTTAAGATATATAGGGAGGTCTTCCCAAAGAGAGAATCTTTACTTCCTCCGATGAGGATAAAAATGGTCATGGGGCCGTCATTTTTCTGTTTAACTCACGATTCTACAGGGTTCATACTATCTTATTAATGGAAAATGGGATTTTGAGAGTGATGGAAATGAAATATATAATCTGTATGTTTATTGTTATAGCTGCATAAAATCAACGTTATAATTGGTGGTTCATCACCCCGTTTGAGACAAAAAGGCAAGTTTTTTAGTGGTTTTTGTTTTTGCTTAATCACAAATAAGAATTAGAATTTTCGGATCCGAATTCGTTGTAGTGTGACCGCGGCTGTTAGCCGCGGGTACACGAGTTTGGAACGGATTCCGGTATGATTTTTGTGAATTTTTATGAAAATCTTCTCAAACTCTGGTCGAAAAGAACCCCAAATTTGCAACCTGCATGTGTGAAAACATGACTACGAAAATTAAATTTATGCTAATTGTTTTGTGACGCCGTGGCAGCTTTTACCTGATTACACGCCTGTGGAATAAAAGCTGTTTTTCGGTGTGACGTCACATAAAAATAAGTTAACATTTCTTTTCAAAGCCTTCTGATGCAAATCATATATTTACAGTGGTTGACAAATTTGTTGCCGGGTCCTTTCCACCAGAGAAGAAGATTTTAATAAACTTAAAATTCGGATCGAATCCCTATCCGAATTCGTTGCATTGTAACGGCGACTTAAGTCCTACAACGTCTTACGGAAGTCTTATCCCCTAGCGAGAGTGAGAGAATTCAATTTTTCGCGGACTGAGAACGAAAGTCCTGAAGCTAAACGTAAACATTTGGATGACGATGTGAATAATTTGATAAAAGGAAATTACAACTTGAAAACATGAGAATGGACTGGAATGTTGTATTCATAAATGATCACATGAATCACTTTTAAAGGATATCGAAAATTTGATCAAAACGTGTAGTACTGCCAGCTAGTACGCAGACATTATGTATATTCACGGCAACATCATGCTTTTTTTGTCATTAAAGTTGTCACAGTAGGCTTGCCAGTAATCTGCTGCGCAGTGTTGTACATGCTCTGCCACGAAGAAATGAAGTTCCTGACCCCTCCTATTTTGTAGAGCTATATCCACGGATGTTGCGCTGCAATAGACCTGTTCCAAATAGCAATTACAAAGTATTGTGGGATAGGTTTTGTGGTATACGTAATTTTTACCAATGTCTTTCAACAGTAACAAAAACGACGCGCTCTTAAACGCTATCCCAAATCCTTTGCAACTGTTATTTGGAAAGACATAAGTGACTAAGTACAAACTAGCAAGCGCTCTTTCATTTTTGAATGACGTAAGAAGGTTACCTGCAGTCTATATTACTTTCGCCGCACATACTGACATAGGTCCACAGTTAGAGGTGCGACAAAAATTTATTTTGGTGATATGGAAATTTGTCATAAAAAATCAGCTTTACCTTTCCCCTAGTGAGCAAATTACACTCTTTCCCGATCCAAATTGACTTTTCCGAACCTAATTCTAAAAGTTACAATCCCTCTCGACACCAATTACGATAGGTCAGTCAATCGGTATAATGGTAATTGAGTACCAGACTGAACCGTGAATTATTCGGTTATGATTCATAATAGGATTGCAATCGGCGTTCGCGTATCTGCAGGGAAATGTATTTTGTGCCCATTTGGCACCCCTAGGGTAAGTCTGTGTGAGAGGTTACCGGGTCAAATGCTCACTTATTGGATCAAATACTTTCTTAAATCTCACGTGACTTGTTCAGCATTGCTAATAGGCCATATTTTGGAGTCAACGTTATCATCTCGTAACTGATTTCAAATTACACGCTGATCAATATTGGCAAAAATTCTCGAGACTATTTTTATTTGACATCTGTTAAAAGATCCTTGTTTAGAATTCCTGAATTCGATACCTGAACAGTTGAAGCGAGTATTGAAAATTTGAACAATACTTACCATGTTTATTCAAGCTCATGACAGTAAGTGGCAACTCGTCGAAGCAGTAATCCTGATTTAAATTACTAGTGTAACCTATTTCTTGAGTGACTCTTGAAAATAATGTGGCAATATGTTTTTCGTTGATTTATGAATTTTATGAAGAGGAACTCATGATTTTAACTTGGATATGCAATTTTAAAGTCATGAAATGCAATGAGGGTGCTTTGAAGAAAAGTAAAAAAGAAGTCACTTTGGAGGGTTAGGAGGAGAAGGTTTGGGATTAGCACTATCGTTAGCCAGTTAGGGACTTCCTTGTTAGGCCATGGAGTTACCAACACGAGTTGGTAGCTCCATGGTTAGACGGTGTGACTCTACCCGTTGGATGACCCAATGTCCTTTGCGGCACTTACCGACAACTCTAATGAACATTAAAGACCCGAATCGGACGACTACTGGATTCGACTTTAGTTTGCTTCCGTTATGAGCAACATGCTTACATACATGATCGAAGTCTTTTTCGCGCGTTCTCTCCCATCGTCCAGTCGCGCATCGTTTTCGTCGATATGTGATTACCTAAAAAGTTCAAGCCTTCTCCAAAGATATTTCAGTGACGCACACCCATGCATGCACTGAACTCAGTGTGCATGTGCCGTTAGCCCGCGGAGCGGATGAAGTTTTTTCGTTCAGCTCATCGCTTTGAAAAACAGACTGAGGGACGGCAGTTTGAGGGGGCGGCAGCCACATAGGCGCTACGCAGGCTGATGAGTCGTCTACTTACGATATTATGCTATTGCGTTACAGCAGTACGCATACAAAGAACTGCTGATAATTTTGTACAAGATTGAAGTCGTACACAACACCTTGTTTCGGCGACCGAATTCAACTCGGCTGTCATGTATGACGTAATTCCTTACAGTCGGATTGACCGTCTGACTGGCTAACCTGTCACGGTTGAAGAGGGGTTGCACTATTATAATTGTCTTTCTCCTGTTGGCACTTAATAGCTCGGGAGTCCCCAGAAAAAAATATACGAAGGGTGTGGGCAAAACTTGCTTGATCAAATTAGGGGAAATTCTTTACTAAGACAAAAGACTGAACAAGGATGGTGCCAGGATTCGTCTGACAAGGACAAGCTCCCCGACTGGGAGAAATACGGTAATTTAATAACTCGGAAGCCCCCCCCCCCCCGCCCCAAAGGCTATGAGTTGCCATGAAGAAGAGAAGGAGCAATTTTTCATCTCGTGAAGCGCGCCAAAATATTTTGGAGCGACTTGGATTATGAAAATATTGAAAATTTGATGAAAGTTTTTAAGGTTTTTCTGGTAGAAATCTTTAAAGGCCGGGTTTTTAGGGTATTGTGGGTTTTTCATTGAAGGGGCTGCTATTGCTGGACGAAAAATCAATTATATTGTCAGGTCTATGAAGATTCGTGATTGAATGCGCCTGTGTTAAGGTATCTTGCGGGATTAAGGCTTCCTTGAGAATTTGGAAACTTTCCCTGTGACTCTTGGATGTCTTTCCCGTTAGGGCCAGAAATCTGCTAGGGGAGAAACCTGTAATTGAACTACCTATAAGTGTTGCACATCCATAGTATGGCGAAAAGCGCCAAGAACATCTGGGCAAAAATGTATTCCTTCAGATCGTTGCCCACGGAGCGGACGAAGTCTTTTCGTTCAGCAAGGGCGACCGCCTAAGGGGGCTGTAGCCACAGAGGCGCTACGCAGGCTATCCAGATCACTGGAAATGGCACTTTCGGCGTGGCCTTATAAGCTGAATCTAACAGCCTAACCATTTTCTATTTTGAATTTCACGATTTGAAAATTATCTAGTGATATGTTGATTAAATGTGGAATTTTCCTTACTATTTCTTCAAGTTGTTGATACCCATGGGTGGTGCAAGTGCCCCCTAGACCTCACCTGCGGACGCCCATGCCTGATGGTTAAGAGAGCTCGAGCCTTACGACTGTCGCAGACACTACTTGTCGGGGAAAAGCCAACATGTTCGTTTTTCTTGAAGCGAAGAGACTGAATACCAGAGTCGTGAAACTGCCAGTCGCACTTGTAAACCAGGGAGTTGCGCGATTATTGGCGACGCAACGGCCAACTTAAAGTGCGTCGTTCAACAGTTCAACGCTCAAAACTGTACATTTTGTGGCAAGTTGAAGAGATTTGACATTTTCAGTCTCTTACATTTCTGCAACCATTCATACTCTTGGAAATTTCATCATTAACATTTTATTCTTTCTTGTTTTCCGAGAATTGCCCTAAGTAGTAAATTTCCTAAGGCCTAATTTTACAACATAGACACCATTGACTATTCATGCAGCTGTGTTCTCATTCATCGTTCAGTCGATATGACAACTTGAATACTACATGGTTTCAAACAGTCACAAGCAGAGATTTGTAAACCTTCACTTCAACTTGAACACATAGATTGCCTTACAGCACATTTGTAATACATGACCCTGTCCTGACAATGGTATGACTGTTGTTTCTCAAACTTCACTTGAAGTGACTTGGCAGACTAATTTTTCTGGGGCACCCATTGGCAAAAAAATGAAGAGAAAAAAATCAGTTTTCGTAGGCTTGCTACTTCTCTCGTCAGTGACGAAAACGCAATATATTCAAAGCCTCTCAAGTCATGAATGGAACGTTGATAAGTGTCATGGGTATAAAAAAATTTCTGTGAAAAGCCGAACACGATCTAGAGAATTTTTCGGGGACTGGGAGTAAAAATTACGATAATCGCTAAATTAGTATTATAAACTGATGTTCTGTATAGCTTGTCCCGACCTCTCGCTCGACAAGTAAAAACCAAACATGACAAAATAAATAGTCCAAGTATGTTGTGAGGAACTTTCTACGGTTGGCGCTCCATGCACTCTATATCTCCCATCTGCCAAAGACGTTTTCGTATGTTTCATTTTTTACGTTACTATCACAGAGTCTGGGTACAACAGACTCACAGATGATTTCTTAATGCCATCTAAGCTAAACTCGTATGGCAAGCCGTTTTAACACTTACCTCGGAATTACACTGTGAAATGTAAGCCACTTAAAAGAAATGCATTTTATTAAAGTGGAATGCAATTCCACTTACGTGAAATTGCGAGGTTAGTGTTAAAATAGCTTGTCATTACCCCGGCCCCAGGGTCTGCTTAAATTTAGCTTGCGTAGCGCCTCCGTGACCGTTGCCCCCTTAGGCTGCCGACCCTTAGTTGTTTTTCGTATCGATGAGCTGAACGAGAAGACTTCGTCCGGTCCGCGGGATAACTGAAATTGTTGTAGTTAAATCGTGGTTGTTTGCATCCATGATTTTGTTTACAAGAGTAGAGAGTACGTCACTTCATAGGTAAGCACCTGCGGAAAAGGGAATGGTTTCATAAGGAGTGCTTAAGGTCACGTCAAGTTTTAATATTTTAGAGGGGTGCTTATTCTGGGCTTTCCGGTGAAATTTGCATTGAAATTCGATATGTGGTTCTCAAGATATGGACAGGTAAAATTGTCACGCTTTCAACAAAAAGTAAATTTGAAACAAGCACTTATGACATCATATCCTCACATTAATGGACAGTCTTTCGTTTTCTTAAAAATTTACAGCCAGTTTCCTTCTCAACCATCCCATATTATCAGAATATGATTGCATAAGTGGCATGAGAACTTAAAAACTTTGCATTCCACTTTGGCCTTAGGAGGTCCGCCTATAGACGAATCTGGACAGATTGTGATGGTCTGATTTTAGTCGTACATTACTGGGGTCCATCACCTTTAATCTTTAAATTCCCTTCCTTACCTGTTCCATGGATGGTTGTGCACTGAAGTGTATCTTGCTTTCCTCAACTTCACTGAATATGAGGATTTGAAATCCACGTAGACAATAAATGAAGACGATTAAAGGCTGATGGACCCCACTAATGGCTGCCTACAGTCATTAAAAACAAGCGCTAATCGCATTCGTCTATTCCTATTAACTTCTTGATCAACGCAACAGTGTAAAAAACAAAGGGAAACAAAGAATTCCTGGTCAATGTGAGGAAGTGATGTGACATCTGCTGCGGCCCTCAAGCTGTCAAGCTTACTGACTTTGGGATGCATATCAAGCGACTTCATTTACTGGTATCTCAAGAAATGGCGATATGAATGGAAGTTTTACCCCACTGCGTAGATTCAGTTACTCTTTCACATATGGGAATTAAATTTTTGCCTAAACGTCCAGAAAGAGCTTATACTGGCTGTTTAACTCCTTCGATAATTTGCTTATACTGTTTGGATAAATCTTGTAAAGATAAGCACCATGTGAAGATAACTACTGCGGTATTAACTTACAGGGAATAGAAATATTTGAAATGCATTTGTTTTATCATTTTGTTACTATAATCGGCATATTGAGGTGATATTGATGCCATACTAAAAGAGGGCATGTGTGTCTGTGTGTGTGTGTGCGAGGGGGGTAATACCACACGTGGAACATGCTTATTCTTATGTTAGCCTTATTAGTCACTGCAAGTTCCAGATCCATACAATTATACAAATAATTTATGCATCGCGACTTGTAACACTTTGTACACAGTGACCATCTACAAAAAAGTGTCCGTTTCATGTAAAATTCGAATTAAATTGTTCATTTCTTACTCATGAAACATCTGTTTGTCATGATGTAGGATGATGTGAAGTTTGCCCATTTGTCATTAGCCTGTTATAGTATTTTGTATATGAAGAAACTTCCCAGATTGGAAAAATGGTTCAAAGGTTTATTCTCCCCCCCCCCCCCCCAAAAAAAAACAACTTTTGTCAATAGTCCACAGCGCTGTGAGTGACAGCTAGTTCAAAAATGCAGAATACCGAAGCTCTTTTTACAAAGCATTTACTGGGATAAGAGTATTTTGATTACACATTGGGGTCTTGTGTAGTCACTCTGATGCACTAAACTGAGTATGTTTCTGGATGAGCAAGAATTTTAGGCAGTTGTGAGAGGGGCTCAAGAAAAGAAGGTTTGAGGAATTGAAACTGTTTGGGGTGAGAGGGTCAGGCCTTAAATTTCCCGAACCAACTCAACGTACCGCTTTACTTGAAAACATCATCTTTATTTGAACACTATATACACGAATCGGAAGATTAATTTAGTTGCATATTCAGAAGTTACAAACCGGCTGATACCGTAATCACATGTCAATACCCGGTTCTGCATCCCTTTGTCATGTGCGTTCATTGCGTTAAACTGTTGAAATACCGGTAAGTAAAAATATAACAAAATTACTTATATTCTGTGACTTATACTTTTAAGTCGGAAAATAAGAGTAAAATTGTGAGATTTACCTGCTGCTTCACAAAGTTAGTTTGGGGGAAACTGCTCTTGCCCTTTAACAGTGAAACATCCAGGCGGACAATAGAAAAGCTCAACGCGCATTCGTTGAGAGACAAATTAAAAATTATTCATAGTTAGATATAGGTCATTTTGTGGACTTTGCTGTATTAACAGTTACAATGAATATACCAGTAAGCATTTTGAAAGTGAATGATTGGACTTGAACCAAATTACCCTTTATAAACTGCTTCTTCACGTTGACAGAATAGCCTACTTCTTTTATGTCCTACCGCCGGCCAAGCTCAATGAAAAGAACAAAAATAGCTTTTACTGGCTTGATTGCCAAAGAAAAGAAGGGTTACTCCATTTGTAACTCCGGGTCACGATTTATTCCCTTTTCGCTGGACTTTTCTGACCCCGTTCGTGACAATTTAAAACCATTCCAATCATTTTCTACTTACAGCCTAAAGAAAAGTTTTACAAGTGGAGAGAACTCATCAATGACAGGTAACGGTAGACGAGTCATCGCTTGTGGCTCCCTGCGCCATGTCTGTTGGGACATCCATCAAGTTGCTAAGATGTTCGCAGAGGAAGTAGGATGTGTTGATATCTAAGTTGATGTTAGGGTGGTTATGGACAATCTCTGACCTAATTTTGAAGTAAGGGAGAATGGTGTGATCTCTTTGATATATCACACCGCATGCAGGGTGTAAACCCACATGTACTTGCCTGCTAATGCCACGCACAAACGAGGCCCGTTTAGCCTCTCCTCTTAGAGGAATGTCCGCCCATTAGAAAAGTAGATGGCCATTGCTTTGATGAAGGTCATATCGACGAGTCGTTTATTCCGAAACGAGAGGAGGGGCCTTGTGACCTCCACCTGAACCTAGGTCATAGTTGTAAATGCTGACCCCGCGAAGCGGGCGCAGTTTTTTTCGTCGAGCCCATTCATCGCTACGAAAAAAGGAGGGGCTATAGCCTAAGGGAAGGCAGCACAGAGGCGCTCCTCAGGCAAATTAATACATTGATTGTTTCAACTGAAGTCATCTATTATCGATAGAAGGAGGTGTAGGGGTATTCGCAGATATGTTTGGAGTAAGATCACTAGTGCTGTGTGGCAACTCCCAGATATTTAGTGTTTCTCAGACTTCTTGTAGATACCATCTCAGGAAGGAGAGAACTTGCCAATGACAAGATGTCCAAACGGACATGCAGCCACCGACATTTCCTGTGTAACTTCGGATCGCAGTACATATCTTTGCTCTCCGTCGTTCAGTGTAATCTCCAAGGTGCTCATGTATTCTCGTGTCACACAAATAATTTATGTCCTTACACGGAAACAGTCTCAAGGTTGTGTCATATTGTCTGATTTTAGGCAAAATTACCGATGCTAGTAAGTTGTCACTCTCAAGGTATAGGTGAACGATCGAATGAGTCACATACACGCCAAGTATGAAAACAAACCCATAAATCACGTTTAAGGCAAACTGAACGGGATGGTGGTCTACACCAGTTCCCATCGCAATCACCCAAACTGTCCATGGTGCAGTGTCTCATCGTTCCTTTGGGAGACAAGAGTGCCAGCGCCACGCAGTCTGAAGAATGCTTGTCACCTGCTCAGCCTGCTTGTTGGTTCTCAAGGGAGGACATTGCATTGGCTGTTGACCCCGTTTACCTGAGAAGGTTTGGGACGCGGTAATCCCTCTGGGCTAGTTTATTCGATCTTGGATTAGTTTCTGATTGAAACAAAGGTTTTCTTGTCAACCTGTTATGTGATTTGTTTCAACAGGCTGGTCGTTAAACAACTCCTTGGTTAAAGATGTCTGATCTTTTCATATCAATCGTGAATGAGAAATGATTGAATGTTTATATTATTTCAACTATATTTTCGTATGGGCCTAGGCCTATATATATGTTATGTATGACAGTGTGTGAAGGCTATATTACGAATGCTTGAAAGAAGACGTTGTGCTTATCTAATCTTCAGAACACAAATATTCACATCTGAAGTGTAGGCCTAGATTACAATGCTGTTATTCTACAAAAGAAATGACAGGAAACATGCACCCCTATGTTCCGACATCTCTAGGTTCTGACAATAACGTACTTCGGCACCGACAAAGTGTACTTTGGCGCCGTTTTGTCGGAACATAGAGATGTAACCGTACAGTATAGTGTTGTAGGCATTGGCGTTACCAAGATTTTCTTGACGGGGGAGGGTGTCTGAGGGTCTGAGGGAGGGCTGCAAATTTTCGAGGGGGCACTAGATTTCTGAAACGACCGCCCTACTGTTGAAGCGTAGAGCCACCATGAGTTCGCGTGGAAAAAATTGAAATACAGAAAGAAATGAAAAATCGCAACCCCTCATCTGCAGACAGCCGGATATTTCATTTTCCAACCTCGTGAGTAAAATTAAGCAGTCGTTATTTTGAGTTTTCGTTTGCGATAAAATGTTCACTTCATTACCAGATATAATGTACCGCTACCGTAGAATGAGAATTACCACGTAGTAATGGTTATTATATACACTTTAAAACATGTTAAACAATTAAGCACTAAATGTTTAGCAATAAACAGTATTTTAAACGAAATGTTTAGGGAACAAGACACGCGTGTTTAGCATCTAAACACAGCAATTAAGTGAAATAGCCAAGACAAAAGGTCTGCTTGGCTCTCTAGATACCGAATTCGTGATAAATAGAAGCCTACACCTAGTAGGCCATAGGTGCAATTTTCGGGCTTTTGAGACCACGAAAGTACAGAATTAGGCTTTTTTCATGGGATTATCGTGCAGTGACAGCCATTTATCATGAGAATGGTCACTTGAAGAAAAACAAAATGGAAAGTGCTCATTAAAATTCTTAAAGGGGAAGTTAGAGCAAAAATTTAATTTTCATATGTGAAAGAGGAACAAAATCTACACAGTGTGGTGAGAGTGCCATTCAAATCGGACATGTATTTATCGAGATATCAGTAAATGAAGTCAGTAGATTTGTGCCCAAAAGTGAGTTTGAGGGCAGCAGAGCTTATATCACTTCCTCACATTGACAAGAAATGCTTTGTTTCCCTTTGTTTTATCAGACTGTTGTGTTGACCTTGAAGTTAATAGGAATAGGAACTCCCTGTGTGGGAGGCAAGGTTGGTAAAATTCTCATACCACTTAAGCAATCACATTTTAATAATATGGGATTGTTGAGGAGTAAACCCAGTCTAAAGTTTAAAGAAAAACAAAAGACTGTCCATTTATGTGGGGATGTGATGTCATATGTGCTTGCTTCAAGTTCACTTTTTGTTGAAAATATGAAAACTTTACGTGCTCATATCTTGAGAACCACACATCAGATTTCAATGCAAATTTTACCAAAATGCTTAGAATAACTACCCCTCTAACATACCAAATCCTGTTGTGACCTTAAACCCTTCTTTTAAATCATTACCTATGATAACAGTTTTATTTCATGTACAACCTGAATGTTTTCTTCAAACGATTTTGAAAAATGTTTTGGAAGCTATTTTGGTATCTTTATGAACTCTTTTTATTGTCTGTGTTGACAATTATCCCCGACAACAAGAGGGCTATTTGCGCTACCATTATTGTTGCGCCCTTTGAAACATCTTTAATTGGCCGGGATGGTAAATCTAATGTTAGTTTCTGTATTTTGTAAGCTTATAATCACGCTTGGCGTGGAAGCAATTAACTTAGCACAGCGACAAAATTGATTAGTGCGTATAAAGCATGAAGATACGCTTCGACAAAACTTATCCCCGTATTACAGAAGATGACCGTTTTCATCAGAATAAAAGGCAGATAGTACAGTTACTGGTGACTGTTTGAGCATTTAGTTATCTGGGCCTTAAAACAACGATATTAAATTGTGTATTTTACCAGTCTGCCAGTAATGATGCAAAATTAAAGTATGTTAAAAAGCTGAAAAGGGCACTGACAGACGATTTTGGTCCGTCAGAAGGGAGGGTCGCCCCCGACCATATGGCAGCTCCGCCACTGTCTAAAGATGATTACAAAATGAGGGCAAAAGTGTATGCAAAAGCGTTTAAAGTCTTAACACCTTATAATTTAGAGTGTACATAGCATAAGTCTTGCTTCGTCTCCAAAAATTACGTAAAATGTTAACATTTTGAATTTTATGTACCCTGACTTGTACGAAGTTTTGTGCACAATTTCAAAAAAGTGTCTGATCACGAATATTTTAAGAACCGAATTTAATAATTAGTTATTACTCAGTCATTAAGCTTTTCTTCTTTCTTTAGTAGGATATGGGTCGAATGTCAAAGTTTGGCTATTTGCCAACATAGAGGAAACATTTAAGGTCTGGACAAATTTTGTAAATTTGATAAACTACCGGTAAATTGAGCTAAATTGCTGCGTTTGTCTGTCATCCGACATAAAGCTAAGCACATGATGAAAGACCGTTGACTTTTTTACGTTCTCACCTTATCTACGTCTCTTGGCGTTTTCAGAAATAGCATCAGCTATAGAGTATTTCTTATGACGTTACGAGTCCGTCGGTTAGTTAGTTAGTTAGTTAGTTAGTTAGTTAGTTAGTTAGATAAGATTTAACGACACACCAGCACGAAGTCTGTTATATAGTGTCAAACTGTTCAACTACTTTTCAAGTCCTCCCATTTAGTCGTTTTTTACGACAGGCAGGGAATACCGTGGGCATATTCTACATCCCCCAGCCCACAGGGGGACAACCATTGAGGGACTTACTCGGTTTTGTGGCGCCGACAACCCGCCAGTCAAGGGATTAGTAATAACGGTCTTCTGTGCGCATTTTACAGGCGATAGTCTTGGACAAACCTCTCGCCACACACCACCTCCTCAGTCCACCTGATGCAGTTTTATATCATAACCAGTTTAATCCGTTGGTTAAAAGGCATAAGCAGTCTCCCTATAAACGTATTTTGAAGCAACAGTTAAATCTCACAATCTTCTTCTTATCGCTCTTTAGAGTATCTTTCACAATATTTTAGGACTTTAATATTGCATGTTCATGGAGACCAATGAGTTAGGCCTACTCCTGGTGAATTTCCCATCTGAGGAGAAAAAATATTGTCACATGACTCTGGAAAGCCAACCATTATACAGGAGAGTCCAGTACACTATTTCAAGTTAGGGTGACTGCCTTCTTGTTCAAAATTAAAGAAAATTATACAAACGAGAGTCATAAGTTTTGAACCCTTGACAAGGTCGAAGGAGATGTATCGGTTGTCTCCCAAGGAATGACGTCATCAACCGGTCTGCCGGGCAAAAATTGTAGTTTAGTTTGTATAGCTATCTGCAGGTCTGAGAAGCAGTTGATGACTGACGTGGTACGACGTTTTGACCGGTAGTAGGCGTGGCTATACAATACTGACGTCATGTGATAGCAGTCTACATTTACTTGTAAACCTAAGCTCTTGTCGTATGTAGATTCCATAACAATTTCATAAAATACTGTTTGGCCTTATCCTTAGCCCGCGTAGGGCCTCTGTGGCTGCCGCCCCCTTAGGCTGCCGTCCCTCAGTTGCTTTTTTCGTAGCGATGAGCTGAACGAAAAAACTTCGTCCGCTCCGCGGGCTACCGTATCCTACACTTTCAGCACCAGGAGTTGTCTGCATTAGAACTCCCTGCCTAGACCTTGTTGCTTCGAGACCCTATTTGCAAACTAAATTACGCTGACAAGTGCCTGTAAATGTTGTCCATCTACTCATTACAAACGAATCCGAATTATAATCACGTGATGGTCGGATTTGATCTGCCATAGGCTGGAACCAACCACGCATCTTAATCTTTTCAATTGGTTTATTTACTTGTATCATGGATGGGCCGTTCACCTTTCTTAATCACTGAAATATACGAGCTAAGACTTGTAACAAAGTAAAATTAAGATGATTTAAAGCTGATGGCCCCACTAATGGCTGACGTCGCATAGACTGCTCGGATTTGTCTCTAGCCTGCAAAGCCAAACGTCTTTTTTACTTTTCTTCACATCTCTTGTTAAAAGTTATAATTGCTAAGTTATAGCAATAGAAGGCAGACGTTCGCTTTGCAGGGTGAACCTCCAACACGCACTGGCTCTTCTCCTCGTTCTTCTCACACTTTATTTTGACATTGATCGCCGTGTCTGTCTCGATCTTGGTCCGATACCGTCCGATCGACGTGTCGGCATGTTTGTCATAAAGGTGTGAAAATATGTCAAATTACCTGAGTTGTGTCATCGGTTTCCTTTGAGAGAAAGATAACGACAAGTAATAATAAATTATGAGGGCTGATCAAGGCTCACTTTTGTTTTAAAGAAAGATACAGCCAACCATAATACCATACACTTTTTAAGATGATACCCGATATAAAAGACATGCTCATTACAACGAACTCACTGTAACCGGTCGAAGCATTCACCCCAGGCTGGTCTAGGAAATACCGCATAACACCTCACCACCAAATGCCAAAGAGCAGACAACACTATCCTAAAATCCATAGTGGTAAAAGAGGCGGAATAATTTCAGTAACCATGACAACAGACTCGATATGCTGGTATTAGTAAAAGTGATGACATTTCCGTTGCCTTTGTAGGTAGGGCGATGGGCAGAGTAATGGGGTGCCATTTCAGTCCTACGAATAATTCAAAGAAGTGAGCAATGATGTTCATTTCAACAAACATTTAAAAATATTATGTTGGAAAAAGTTCTTTTCGAAAATAACTTTTCCTTTTTCAAGAAAATTGAAAAATTTGGAAGCTAATAAACAGGTATTCGAAGCTATGCCATTTAGGCATATGGGAGAATTTCAATTTGGGGAAGGTTCTTTGCCCCTCAACTCCCCTCCCCCAAAGAAATAATTTCCCTAAAAAATAACGCTGACCGAAAGAATGTCTAAACAGAGCGCTACTCATCATCAGCACAGAGAGCCTAGAAAACTGTGAAAAATCGAGGCCGGCCCTCTGACAGAAATGGCATTTTCCAGTTTTGTAAGCAAAAGTATCTAGGCAGTCGGCCCTTACTCATCTGGGTGGTTTGAGCTGATCTTTCAAATGGAAGTCGTTAGGGGAACACTTTGTCCCCCCATCCCAGATACGTCAATGATGGTGTTCTATATTCGGAACAGTGGACCTTCGGAAATGGTAAGGACCACTATTGCACAGGTTTAAGTATTGTTCTTCTAAAAAGCCTTTTTGCTAAGATTATGTATTCTGTATCTGTTCTTTTCACCCAGTCTAGAATCGAGTCATAGGCCTACATGACAGACCAACGATGTAAATGGTTTGAGGGCGGTGAGGTTGGTCAGTTAAAGGTCAAGAGTAGCCCCCCAAACTTATAAGAAGCAACAGCTAAATATCACAATTTCCTTCTTATTTCTCTTCAAAGCATCTTTCATCATATTTTATAATTTTAATATTTCATATCCAAGGCCAACCAACCAGTTATTCGTAGTAAATTTCACATTTGAAGAGTAAAATTGTTTTCACATGACTCTCAACAGCCAATCATGAAACAGAAAAGTCTACTACAATACTTCAAGTTGAGGTGACTGTCGTCTTTTAGCAGGGCGGTCGGAAGCGGGGGGGGGGGGGGCCGGGGGGGGCAGCCCCCCCCCCAATAATTTTGCCATATATAGTTTTTTTTTTTTTTGGAAGTGAACATTTTATTACAACGAAAGGTCAAAATAACGACTGCTTGGATACTATTAACAAGCCCGGGAAATGTCATTTCCGGCTGTCTGAGGGGTTGCAATTTTTCAAAATTTTCTGTACGCTCCGCGCCAACCGATGGTGGCGCTCCGCTTAGATAGTCAGTCCGAGTCAGCCCCCCCCCCCCCCAATCGAAAATACCTTCCGACGGCACTGTTTAGTGGACCAGGGAGCTGGAAGAGTGGACGTACCTTTCTTGGGAAGCCGTTTCATGGTTTGGGTTTCGCCCAACGGCTCTTTGCCAGAGAGTCTGGAAGAAGTTTATAAAAAGTACCGTCGTTTAACCGTCCAATTTTCCGGGAATAGACGCGTTTTAGGAATTATAACACGGGCCAGTTGAAAGGTCAAGAGTATCCCCCAACTTACTTCAAAGAAAACCCCAAATATCACAATTTTTGCCTTATTTCTCGTCAAAGTATCTGTTGCTATAATTTTAAACTTCACTATAGCATAATCATGGTAAATCAAGTAGTTACTCTCAGTAAATTTCACCTTTGAAGAGAAAAACATTTGTCACATGACTCTCAAAACAGCCAATCATGAAACGGCACAGTCTACCACACTTCTTTCAGTTGGGATGACTGCTCTTGCCCCTTAACCATTTATAGGAGAACGAGGTGAGCGATTTGGAACTACCGTAACTGCATCTTAAACATAAATTTGTCATTAGATTTGTTTCAAATTGCCCCAATAAAACTGACCACAATCGTAAAATCAGGAATGTATAACTGTACATACTGCTGGCCATCTAAGACTTCCGAAAATTGCCGTCATTAAAACGTCCCAAAGTGGCTTGACCTTATTTAGTCACAAGCTGGTGGTGTATTTTACAAACGTGTTTCTTCTGTGAACATTTATGTGTACATAATTCGGAAGGGTTCAAGATTTTAGAATTATTGGGAGCTTGCACAATAGATTAGTAAGTTCCAGGCGCGTAGCCAGGATTGAGTCATGGGGGAGGGGGGGGTGTTGGGGGCACGACATGAGGGAAAAGTCTAATATGCTAGAGAGAAAAAACGCTATTTTAGGTGTTTTTTGCATTGCAAGGTTGGGTCATGGGGGGTTCTAACCCCCAGACACCCCCCGGTTAGTTCATTAGAAGACATTTTACGGTTCAGTTTCTAACCCATTCGTTTTAGTCCAGCCGGCAATGACCTTTTCATACTTGGGGCTCTCTGGCCTGGGTTTCCTACTCCCTTGCCTATATATGCTAAGCACATAGCGCCAAGCGCAACGGAAGTAGGTTTCATTTTTTGAAGTTTTCCGTATGACCCGGTCAAGAGTCGAACTCCAGACCACTTGACTTCAAGTCGGATGCTCTAACCACTCAGTCGGTCATCAAAGGTAGTACACTCCAGTTCGTTCAATGTGTTGGTTTTCTTTTGCATATACTGGGCGGCGGAATAATATTCCTACCCTCGGAGACTGAATTTTTCCTCCGACTTGAAGTCGAGAGGTCTGGACCCGTGTACCTTCACCTACAGGAGCTGGTGTTTTAGGCTTGGTTTCGCGCTGCATCCCCAAACTTTTCCCCCAGCATTTTTCTTGCCCTTAGTTTTCCCCCTCCCAAATTTTGACATTCTGGTGCCGCCATTACAAGGAACCGAATTTTGGGAATGGAAACGCCTATGTTAAGCATACGCCAGGCACTTTCCAAGATGTTGCCTCCATAGGTTCATGAAGGATGGTAACAAAAAAATTCCTTTGAAACCATTTTTCTTGAAGTTCTTTACAGGAGGATTTAGTTAGTGACCTTTAGTTTTTGTCAGAAATAATCGTACTTGACATTTTGCAGGAGGTTGGGCTGATACTGCCAGCGAAGAGCATTTATTATCTGAGAAATTTGTTTCATTTCCATTTCCATAAATAGCATGGTGATATTCTTCATCAGTGTGCCGAGTGTTAGAAAGTGTTAGAGAGTGTTTTAGAAAAATCAAAGACTTAAGAATCGGGTATTCGGTCACCAGAAATTTGCTTTGTGTAGGGTGTGGTGCTGTCATAATATTTTTGCCGAGATTGCCCTTGCATTAGGAGTAATATGTAGTAATAGGGATGAAATATCAAGGTATAAGTTACTACTCATCCGATACGTCACTTATTCCTCCACATGGGCATCTTGAGGGGGCCTCCCCTCTTAAAAACTTTAAAGGAAGTTTTAAGATATGTAAATCTGAACCATGTTTTAAAAAAAAAGATTTTTGTAAGCAGGACTTAGATGAGTTTTCGAGCGATTGGTAGTCTTTGATACAACTAATTTAAATCTATCAAAACTTTCGCTAATAACCAAATCTGTCGCGCCACGAACTTATATCCTCCCTGATGTGCTCAGTCAATCTCAATGTTGTGCTCGGTCGCACAGCGTACTAGTGTGCTCAGCATAATACACCGTAGATTGTCGCCACCGTACGTTTGAGTACAGGCGTAGCAAGATGGCTGTCTGATATGGCTTTGTGTGTGTGTGTGTGTGTGTGTGTGTGAGTGTGTGCGTGTGTGTGTGTGTGTGTGTGAAAGTTTGGACTTGCTCAAGTAGTTAAAATCAACAGATTTTGCAAGAAATTTGAAGTTTTTTCGACATAATGCAAGGATAGTCAAAATCACTACACTTAGTTTCAGGAATATGATATAAATTGTTCCCATTCAAGTTTACCCTTGGTTTAAAATATTACAGAGTCGTCGTCTAATCATACAGATTATAGTTTTACAGCGGCCATCTTGACGGTGGTGACAATCTACGCATACGACGCATGTGTTACATGCGTTGTCCATGTATATAGGAAGTCCTTGGCCCAGTGTCACTGGTGTATTCAGTTTCACTAGTGTACTTTCACTGCTGTACTCAGTCTCGTTGGTGGACTGATTGTGCATTAAAAGGCAAGAGAAGTCACCCCAAATTTATTTTGAAGCAACAGCTAAATCTCACAGTTTCTCCTTATTTCTCTTCAGAGTATCTTTCATGATATTTTAGAACTTCATTATTGCCTTTTCAATTAAAACCAACCAGTTACTCCTAGTTAATTTTACAGTTGAGGAGGGAAAATAACTGTCACATGACTATCAAGAGCCAATCATAATACATGACAGTATCCTGCACTACTTCAAGTTGGGGTGACTGCTCTTGCCCTTTAAAGTGTTATAATACAGAACAGCTTCCAAAACTCACGAATAGCAGTTTGATGAATTTAAATACGATGATGTGCATGTATTCAGAAGTGGAAAACAGTGTTGAAGAGAGGTGGATGAGCATGGACGTCGATTTGGGAAGGCGAGGGGGCATCCCCCTCCCCCAAAATTCGAAATATCACCCATTGACTTAAGACTTTTACACAGTAAATTTTTGACAGAGTGGTCATGTATCACCCCTACTTTCGATTAAAGATCGACACCTTTGGAGAGGAGGGGGATTTAAACTTACGAAATAGAGTTTTCGAGAAGTAGGCTATACCACATGGTGATGTAAAATTGCCTTGATCAAAATAGGGAGGGTTTGATAAAATGTAATAGGCTTACGGCATATGAAAAGTGGAAATAGTGCAATTACCATCTGAACAATGAACTTTTGATAATTAATGATGCGCTTTCATTGTAATTCATAGTCCTGTGAAAATCTCCATGCTAGTGCTGTCATAACCAGGCGTTCTGGGAAGTTCTCATTGAAAGTTTCAAAAGCCACATAGGACCACAAGTCTGCCTTGTAAAGGTCTGTGTCAGCGAAGGGTTTTCAAAAGTGGGAGAGTGGGAAATGGAAGGGCAAAAATTTATAGCCGTAGCGCGAAATCGAGCGCGATCGAAGCACGAGTGGCTCTGGTTGAATCCAGGTGCCGCCTTTGGCACTCGATCTAGTGGGTCCAGGGGACGAAGCCCCATGAATCTGATATTTAATATCTCCCTGGGCTACAATTGAGTTTCATGAGTGCATTTGTTCAAGAAGACGGGTTGTTCATGTCCTGCATTTGGCGGAAGAGTATTAATTGGCAGGGTCCAAGGGAACAGCGCTCCCTGAGGCTCTAAGAATTTCACACTTCTCTTGGAGAAAATTATTTCTCAGGAATGTTACATTTTCTTCACGATTGGGTGGCATTTGGGAGGGGGCTGTGACAGATTGGCAAATTACCCCATGTCCCCCGGTGTTGACACTAATGATAGTCCCCGGTCCCCTCTCCGAAGTGGTGAAAAAGTTACCCACTTATCTGCAACGGTGCCTGCGTAGTTGAAGAAGCAGCATCACATAACAGGGAGCTGTTGTATTTATAATAACAGTTATGTCTATTGTATGTTACTGTATGAGCGAAAAGAGGGAAAATTCCCGACAGAACAGCGAAATGTTACCAACAACGCCGGTTAGTCGCCTGAGAATGTGGAACCCGTTAACTAGTTATCCGATGATGTTACTACTGAAAGCCAAACAAAAAACAACACTTTTCGGTTCCCTCTTCCCAGTGCCGGTGCCCCTATGGGAATTCCCGACCACGCCAAGATCTGTTGGGGGTAGATGGAGGGGTGGGGTCATGAGAATTGACAAGTGTCGGTAAATTGAATATATGCTGTTGGTACATTAACCCTTCCTCCCCTCACTGACACCCCAGTTATGCTATTGCCCGAGGGAGTTCTGCTCCCCAAGAAACTACTTCCTCAAAGGACACAATATTAAGATTGATCGAATGCGTCTCAGTTTAGTCTATTGTGTAAAAATATACATGGAGAGCTGAAGGGAACCCCTTCTAATCCAGGCCGTATCCAGGAACATAACACAGCTCGTGGACCGACCACGCTACCTTATTAAATACTACTCATTTCAATAGGGATTGTCTCTCGTGTTCAATCAAGTGTGGATTTCCTTTGAAATAATGACTCTGTAAAGGTTTTTTTCTTCCTCAGTCCGTCATAGACATTCAAGCAGCCATTGATAAAAATTGGATTGCGTAGAATTCGAGACTAAGAAGCTTTCTGCTTCTACAACAACATAGTTCTGTATGCAGTGCATCCAGTACATAGAAACAGCTCCCTGTATCAAAACTAAATCTACTTTGATTACGCTTTCAAAACTGATTGTGGTTGAAAAAATGAAAGAAAGAAAAATGATTGTGATTGAAACAACACAGTACCATACTAGCAGAAAAGATTCAATGCTAAGATTTGTTAGAGCCTTGAAGTGATAAGTAACACTGAGGCGCGTAACCAAAGTTGTCATGGAGGGCGAGGAATTTTAGATCACACCAACCAGAGACAGATCTAGGCTGCTGACTGCAAAACTTAGTCGTTACACTAGAACAGTGTGGCCTAAAGATCCAACGGTGCAAGTGATTATTTGGCTGAGGATGACAATTTTACAAGCGAGTACACGACTGCTTTTTACAAAAGGCCGGAAACTTTACAACCACATAGTCTCTAACCCGATGTTGTGGACTTGTAGGGCAAAAGCTGCATTCAACACTTACGAACGCCCAGTGTATGTTTCTATAAAAAGCTCCATGAAAAAGTTGGGGAGCCTATTTTCTGTAAGTCTACCTGAATCTGAGATGAATAGGCAACTGAAGGGAGATAAATAGATATAGCCTACAGTTTATAGGATAAGCTGGTGTCCTCATTCACTTCACTAACAAGTTGGTTGAGTTACATGAAGTATACACCAAAAGCTGCCTTTTGAGAATACCACAATGGCCTAAGGGATTATTACTCCTATTAACACAACTGAGTGATTTCTTATACAGTGGTTGCTTGGCAAAAAAGAGAGATGGCTGGGACGTTTATGAACAATACGTACTGGATCAACAACTAAACAAAAAAGCTAATACAGAAAGGCTCAATACTGGATCTACAACTAAACAAACAAGCTAATACAAAAAGGCTGATTGGTTGGATATGATGAACAAGCGTATGACGTTTCCATTTTGCACTTCCAAAAATAAATTTTGCTGTTGAAAATGGAAAAAAAATGTATAAAAGACCATGATACTCGTTTCATTTCACAAGAAAAGGTACCAAAAGAGGTCAGAAAATTTGATTCACAAAGAGGGTCGGTATTTTGAAGCACCTAACTCTTTGTTGTTGTTAGAAATTCTTACCTAATGATGTTAACAGTAATCTTTCTTTCTCAATGTATTCCCCAATATATATGCAGTACGACTTCTTGAACATTACAGTGATCTATAGGGGCGTACGTCATCACTCGACCGCTGCGCATAGGTTTGACACTTTATGGCTTAGGATCCGTGTCATTCCTCCCTCCCTAGGTGGATTGCTAAAGATTAGAGTCGTTCACGATGACGACAAGGCTCGTTCATCTATATACAGGGGGCGACCTTTCAGATGTGGGCAGAAGCGAACTAAATAGCCTGCGCTTATTGGGCTACTCAGACACTTGACTCAGTGGGGTACGATTCTCGATGACCAGCGTCTATGAAAGCGTGACTCTAATCTTTTGACAACTTTTCACTTTCAACTTTAATTATTGGTGGCGTGCTCTCGTTTTTTATTCAAACACCTCACTTTCGTTTGAATTGCAAAAAGAGTTACCAAGGAGTTTGATTTTTTTTACGAACGGCGCCCATTAGAGGGAAACATCTATCCCTATGCATCGAGCTACGAATAAAAACGGCTGGAAAGAACTTCTAACTCAAGCCTGCGTAGCACCTTTGAGTTGCCTCTGATGCAGTGACTCAATATCTTTTCAGCACGCACATTTTAAGTTAAACACAAAGCTCCGTACGCTCTGCAAGTTATTCTAAGCCTCTGGAACAACACATTGGTGCAATGGAGAACGGAGGGGTAATCTTTCTAAAATATTATAAGATTTTGTAACTCCATTATTAAGTTTGATTCATGAGTGCAGATTACGCTTTAAGTTTTCTGGTCTTACGTAGGAATTGTACACTTTTCTACTAATACTAGCCAATTAAGGACAGTAGTAGGTTACTGCCATGTCATGTTTTGTAGTCATTTGCCTAACGTGTTGATATGCGTTGGCAAACATTGGGCCTAAGGTTATCTCAGCGTAACTCTAAGTTAACGTTAGTCTGAGCTCAATACTCAAACACTTATTTAATAGGGATGTCGCACTAAAATTAGACAATGCAAAAAATATCAAACTTCAAGAACTTGAGTGATTCACATTGTGAATAGGGTTGTCACACTAAAAATACGACTTTGTGAAAAACATCAAACTTCAAGAATTTGAGTGATTCACATTGTTAGCCTAACTAGGCTACCCTTTTCTAAGCAACTATAGTCCTACCAAATTGTACCAAAATCCGACCAGTACTTTTCAAAATATAACAGATTTTATGTCTCCATAATCCTACTGATTTCTCCAAATCGCCATATCCTTCAGTGTTACATTCTGCCAGCAAAAGTTGGTCAAAAATAACATCGTAACTGCTCACTCAAATTTTTTGATTATTCATCACTGTAGCGTACCCCAGATGTGCTGGCGTAAATATGCAACATAACTGGGCAAGACGCTCAGTGATCACGCGTCCGTGTCACTAAAGCTTGCTTTCTGTGTATGTACAATGCACTTACAAGTCACACATAGCCTGCTTACACACAGTCTAAGCTATATACCAATCCGTATAGCCTAGGCCTATGTGCTTACGTATACGTACACAAGTACGCGATTCATTAGCCGTACATCGGCATTGCACACACAGGTGACAGGTGTATTGCAATGCAGTACTATATTTAAGCATATTGGTGGGAAACCCCATGTTGCTAAGCTGAACAATGGCCTCATACATAAACATACAAATGTCGGCTTAGTACAAAAGATGTAGGCGGGGATCAAAGAGCTGTTTCATTTAAATCAAGCCTGCATCGGGGCTGAGCAAAAATTCAATTTCTTTTATTTGGAAATGGAAAGATCATAATAAACGCTACAAAATGATCCCTGGAAGCAATTGCAGATATTTTTGGCACCCACTGTATTCATGTCACCAATGTTGTAAGCCCCAAATGGTAAAGAAAAATTATTTTTGGCAATCACTTCCCTCCATTACAATGTAGAGTTCCTTTTCTTCTTTCTAATTATATATAGGTTGTAGTAGGGTTGTCGCATGCACAGAATTTTTCTCCAAAATTCTTGCGAAACTACTCACACCCAAACACCAAGTCGCTAAAACAGAGTGTTTAAAAACTGAATTTACGACACTCAAAATTGTCGAAATTTTGTCTGCACTGTAAAATTAGTGCACCAAAGACATATTTCTACTATAATATTTCACCAAATAAGCTTTAAAACAAAAAGAAGAAAAAATATGTTACAGTTTCTAACGATCCCTTTGAAGCATCATTGCAACAGTGACAGTCAAAAGTGTGTTTTGGTCACACGTAAAATGCCACACACAGCCATGATTGACATGATCGTGCATTGGGGCTGAACCTTTGACCCCTACAACCCATATATCGTTAGAAAGAAAAAAAGGAACTCTACATTATAATGGAGCGAAGCGATCGCCAAGAATAATATTTCTTTTCCATTTTTGGTCTTAAAACATTGGTGACATGATTACAATGGGTTCCAGAAAAATCTGCAATTGCTTCCAGGTATCATTTTGAAAAAAATGATTTTTTGCTCAGCCCCGATGCACGCTTGATTTAAATGAAACAGCCCATTGATCCCCGCCTACATCTTTTGTACTGAGCTGACATTGATATGAATATGTATGAGCCCATTGTTCAGCTTAGCAACAAGGGATTTCCCGCCAATATGCTTACATACAGTACTGCATTGTATATACCTGTACGTGCAATGCCGAAGTACGGTTAGAAAATTACGTACTTGTGTACGTGTGCGTAAGCACGTGTACAGATTGCTATAGCATAGACTGTGTGTAAGCAGGCTGTGTGCGACTTGTTAATGCATGTTACATACACAAAACGCAAGCTATCATGACACGGACGTGTGATGACTGAGTGTCTTGCCCAGTAACGTTGCATATTCACGCCGGCACATCTGGTGTACCTAACACAGTGATGAATAATCAAAGCGTCTGAGTGAGCAGATCGTAACACTGCATACCGCGATTTGGAGAAATCGTAAGGATTATGGAGACATAAAATTGGCTATATTTTGAAAAGTACTGGTCGGATTTTGATAAAATTTGGCATGGTTGCTTAGAAAAGGGTACTTAACAATGTGAATCAGTCACATTCTTGAAGTTTGATATTTTTCGTGTAGTCGTATTTTTAGTGCGACAACCCTAGTTTTAGGGGTCAAAGGTCCAATGCACCATCGAGTGGAAGGAAGCTATATGTGGGATTTTTCGTTTGACCAAAACACACTTTTGACCAGGGTTAGCGCCAGCTCAAAAATTTAAGGGGACTTAAGGCTTAAGTTTGTATCAGCTGTCACCACATAGGCCTAGCCTAATCCTTTATAAGCTACAGCTAAAGTTTTTCAAAATCTTCAAGTTATTCAACTCTTTTTAAGGTTGATTATAAGGTTTTGCCAGTTTAACATGCATCTAAAATTCTGACATTGTGGTCCAAAAAGTTCATGCCTCCGGTCATCCAAGTTCTTCCTAATTTCAATGCCACTGTTGCACACACTAAATATGTAAGGCTGTAGTCTTAGAAGCAAACCACATTGTGAAATTTACAGGTATCCAAAATTATGTGGTTGGCATTTATTTCTCAAAACATGTGTGAGGCATGTGTAAAATACTTGAACTTAGCCCTTACCAACATTTTCAAAAATTTTACATCCCTACTTTTGAGGTACGATACTTTTTTTCTTTGGAGCTGCTGGCACCAGCTCACTCACCATCCTAACATTCTGTCCATATTAGCGTTTGCACAGGTTACCCGGGTACCCACCCGCCATCGTATTACCCGGTTCCAAATCTACTACCCGAATCTTAAAAAAAAAATGCATGCAAAAGGATCATCCCATTTACACCATTGCCCACGGTAATGGACTAAAATATTTCGCCAATTTGGTAAACATTCTCCGAGACTGAGAATGAAGAGAGCCCCTAGAAATAATGTGTAAGTTTGATAGTTGTCTGTACTTCTTTTCTGAAGTTGAAATTTTTATCAGCGTGCGGCCCGAAAGCGCTATCGTCACGTAGTGGGTTATTTCTCACACATCACATGTATATCGCTTACTCGCAAGCAAGCTATCTGACGGCCAATTCAAAATCACATCGTACTGTTTCACGCAGACATACAGTAGCAAGACATACTGTATCACCCCTGCCCAGCTCGCAAAGACAGTGCCGGTATCGTTCAGCATGCTAGGTAAACTGAGCCTTGCATGTATATATGATCTTATTAGCAATACGGTATGCCACCTCGAGTATAATCCTCGAATATTTCTTAATGGTTAAAGGTGTCAGTTTTACGCAAATCAACACTTTGCCGCTATCTGCAAAGTAAAACGACATCAATGTAATAACACGGTAAACATTCACAAAATTTTGTTTTAAAAAAGGCCAGTATATATTACGTTATTTTGCCCCAAAATGGCGCTCGAGCAGACTACGAAGTTTATGTGTGAAAGTTATGTTACCGTGCCTGGATGTCGACACGAGGCTAGCTACGTAAGAATGTACATACCCCATTAGCGATAATTCCAACGCACATTGCAAAGTAGTGTGAGGGAAGTTCACAAACATGACGTCGTTTGTTTACAATCAGTAATTTTTGATGTGCAAGAGAATACCATAATACAGGGCTCTGATTAGTTGATATTTTTAAATCAGTGGTTTAAAAGGAGAAGCTTCAAGCTCTTACTATGCTGGCTTTTCGAGTAGGAAAGCATCCCAAAATTCAATATCAAATTGATATAGGCCTTGGGAAGTATAATTTTCTTATTTGACTGTTTTCTGTTACGTTTTTTTTTTTACTTGACATTTTGATCTAAAACAAAACGAGACGATTAAACCTTCTAACAAATCAAATGTTTTTGAACTTGGGAACTGTGATCGCTATACCTATCCAATACAGATGTTAATGTTACCATGCATGTCTTATGGAGTATGCCTTACAAAATGCTCATATCTTTTAGTCACCGTATTTAACACCGGGTACCCGACGGGTATGGCGATCGGGTACCCGGGTCCTAATTTTTAGTACCTGTGCAAACACTAGTCCATATGAATACATGGAAAGCCTAGCCTGTAACGTTTAACGTCACCTTGTGAGCAGCCACATGCAACCTTTACACTGAGTTTTTGTTGTACCACCAGTGTCAAGCTCTCACAGCACAACATAACTACTGTTTAAATTAACTAGTCAGTGCATGGAAGAACTGTTCATGGGATTTATGTCTGGAACGTACATCCATTAATAAGTGCATTACTGCACTGACTTAGTGTGTGCAATTGGTGAGCTTGTCTACTCTGAATGCAAGGAAGGAAGTACATGTATTTTGCAGGATGGGTCTACACAAAAATCTGTGCAGGAATTCCCCCTCTGCAAGTTTTCTTTGTGCGGGCACTGAAACCTTTTTGCGGGATTCCCACAATCCTGCTGCTAATGCGAACCCTGCTTTTGACTGTTCACTGTTGCAACGATGTTTTGAAGGGATCGTTAGAAATTGTAACCTATTTTTTCTCCTTTTTGTTTTAAAACTTATTTGGTAAAATATTATAGTAAAAATATGACTTACGTGTACAAATTTTACCGTGTAGGCAAGATTTCGGCAATTTTGAGTGTTGTAAATTCAGTTTTTAGACAATTGTTTTAGCGACCCTGTTTGTTTGGATGCGAGTAGTTATTTGGGAAATTTGGGAGGACCATTCTGTGCGCGTCCCACAACCCTATGTATGTGCAGGGGTGAAGGTTATCGGTTGTTTCGCCCCTTTCCAGTTTGCCTCCTAGTGGAAGTCATTTCACCCACAAAGAGCAGGTTGTTTTGCCCCCAATACTTATGAGTTTGACATGGAATAAATTATGACCTTAAAATGCAGTTGTGTAGTTGTCATAACAGTAATTTTCACAAGTTGCGACTCTTGGCAAGAAGGTGACAAAATTAAACCAACCAATCATATGTCAAGTTGACCTGGTATTGTCTTGCACAGCCAGAATTCATTAAGTTTGCTGTGCAAATTTAGCGTTTTTTTTTAACCATTTGCGATTTTTGTGCCACTTATTGGAAATTACAAATAGAACCATACTGTACAAAACAACCACAAGACTTGATGTGCAAAGGTTAACATAAAAAGCTCATGAATGATGTACATAGTAACGATAACGCAGATAGAAAGTGTACATCACTCTACTCTTAACACAATTTACACACAGCAATTGCACGCAAGCGAACGTAATGTTATGAGTTAGTACAAATGAACAACTTGTTGTACCTGTAATCTGCTTACACTTCGTCTACTCTAACTTATAGCAATCTGTATGTGCATACATATATGCACACAAGTATGGGATTCACTAACCATATATCCATCGACATTGCGCACACTGGCGGTACGGCTGGAAAAAAATGAAATTTCCCGGCAAGCTATGAATAATTTCCCATGTGATTGTAATTATTTACTATGTAAGCAGAGTGCTACCATGGGTTCATGCTTAGCGTACAGAAAAAAATTGAAAAATGAAGCCTCTCAGATTGCAGGAAATGGCCCTTCCTGGTCTTGAAAGCCCCTGGTTAATGTACCCTGTGGCTGGAAAAAAGGTAACATAGCCCATCGGGTTTTTTTTTATAGCTTCCGACACGATTTTGTTTGAGTTCAACAAAATCATGAATTCAAGCAACTTGTTTGTGCATTAACTGCTGATGTAAAGCTTTCAAATTATGTAGATTTTGCGCAAAATAAAGTTAAATTCCATTACCAAATATTTCCTTCCATGAAAGTTACTCAGGTTTGACAAGTGTGCAAGGTCAAAACATAACCATTCAAAGTATCATTTGTCTCATGTAAAAGAGTCCCCCAATGAACACATTGCTGCATTAATCGCTGAAGATTCTTGTACTCTAGGCTGCATGGATATCACACAGACCCCTCCACACAAGTTAGCATGCAGCACCATGGAATTGCCCAGGACTAAGAAAGCTATGAAAAGGGTAGAAAATGCGGTAGTACTGCATTTAATACTGTTATAACTTTTTGTGCAGGCTTGGTCATGTAAAGTAACGGTTAGCCTTAATTGTAAATGATGCCAGCCAATGATTGAGAGTGAATGAAAACAAATGAAGGGTTACTGGAGGGCTTTTGTTGCAACGTTTAACATTTCTGTCAACGGTGAAAAGCACGCCTCTTACTTTTAAGCACAGGGAGATTCCTTCATAAGTTCATACCATGGCTACATGCATTATCACTTCAGATTCCTATCTTTCTGTACTATACACAGCCAACGTTCAACCACATGCATTTATCACTCAGTGTAGATTCTTCTTCGGCAAAAGAAAATGCTGTGCATTCTGATTGGTTGTTTTGACTTACAGTGACTGTGTACAAAGCATACAGAAGATACACTGTGTACAGCACTGATGGACCCACTCATGGCAGCATCATGCTACAGTATTTCTCCTCTTAGCAGGGCTGGAAAAAATGTTTATTTCCCAGGAAAGACGTAGCATTATTTCCCAGGAAGGTAGTAAAATTTCCCACAATTATCCCTGTATTTTCATGTACAGAAAAGGGAAATTTCCCTCCAGATGTCCAAATTTCCTGGGAAGGAGCCTCCCAGCTTCCCAGCTTTTTCCACCTATGCCTCTTAGTATCTGTAGTATATAATTGGAATATTCCAATTGAATTGGCTTCAAGCTTGTAGAAATGAATGAAAGTTATTAAATATTCTCTGCTTGGTCAGGAGTGCAGAATGTGTTTAAATGATAAGAATGAAAGCAGACAAGGAACTTTTATTGACTTATTCTGACAATGTGATGTTCACCCCAATACCGATTTTAATAGTCCTTTGAGCAAATTTCCCTCCCCTTTCCTTCCCGAGTGGGTAGGATTTCCCGGCAATGAGCTTCCTGTTTTTTCCAGCGGTGATTGGTGGGAAATCCCTTGTTGCTTAGCTGAACAATTTCTCATACATACAGAAAACATACACAATGTTGGCTCAGTACAAAAAATGTTGGTGGGGATCAATGGGCTGTTTCATTTAAAGCAAGCATGCAAAAATTAAAAACAAGTGCAAAAATTCAATTTTATTTCTTTAGAAATGGGAAGATCATAAAAAAGCTACAAAATGATACCCAGAAGTGAGTGCAGATATTTCTGGATACCATTTTATTCACATGGCTATGTTTTAAGCCCCAAAATGGTTAAAAAGGATTACCTTTGGCAATCGTTTCCCTCCATTATAATTTTAGAGTTCCTTTTCTTCTTTCTAATGATAGGTTGTAGGAGTCAAAGGTTCACCCCAATGCACGATCAAGTCAAAGGTGGATACTGTACATGTGGGATTTTACATGTGGCCAAAACACACTTTTTGACTGCGCACTGTTGTAAAGGTGCTTCGAAGGGATTGTTAGATATTGTAACGTAGTTTTTCTCCTTTTTGTCCTAAAGCTTATAAATATTATAGTAGAAAATTGTCTTTAGATGTACAAATTTTACTGTGAAGGCAAAATTTTCAACAATTTTGAGTGGTGTAAATTCAGTTTTAAGACACTCTGTTTTAGTGACTCTGTGTGTTTGCATGTGAGTAGTTCCGTGACAGTTTTAGAGAAACATTCCTTGTGCATGCGACAACCCTTTACTTAGTAACACCTTGCTTTACATAGCACATAGCCCACACAATGGTAAAGTATACTGTACATTACCATCAATTAGCTAGCAGCTTGAAGTTTTTCAAAGTTGACTTGCAGCAAGTTAGGTAGGCCTTAGGCCTGGATAGAAGGGGACTGTGGTTGTGTGCTATTTTCACTAGCCAGGAGCCAGTCTTTTTGCCCACTTGCCAGTTCGTCCTCCAAATACCAGTCCCCCCCCCTCCTCAAGTTGACCAGTTCGATCGCCCAAAATAAATGTCAGTTCACCCCTAAAGACTAGTATTCGACCGATCATCTGTTAAGTAATCAGCATCACACCGATAATTCCATAATTGGTAAATAATTGGCACCGGTAAAATTCAGCCATGGACAATTCAACCTGTATTTTCAATAGACTGGTAACCCACTAGCCTAGGCCCTATACACAGCCCTTACTCCAACTGTGTAAGTCAGCGGGATCATCCACAGACAGCAGACCTTGTGCTTTAGATTTTGCAGGTGTACTTCAAGTTGTACTCATCTGGAAGTGAAGGAGGCTGGTAGGTGTGCTGTTTTATTTAACCCCAATAGTATGATCTCTGATCTCCATCTAGGTGTGCAAAGAATCACACCCCTCACAATGATTTGAGGTGAATGATGGGGTGCAATCACACTTGCATGCCTCAAAATTAAAGGCCTGGATTGGTGGTCGTGTAAACAGTTGAAATTAACTTTCTTCCAGCAGCAAATTTAGGACCTGAAATGCTGATCCAATGCCATAACTATTCCTCTGCAAATCTTTCAGGATCACGCAAACACCTTTTGGTCACTGAAATCTCCTGGGAAGGGTTAAAACTTTAAAATAAAGTCAGCTACATTTTCGTGCCATAGAGTTTACATGTAGGCTATTTATTTTACACTGTTTTACTATTTCATATTCAATGTTTCACTAAGTACAGTATAAGGCAAAAACAGAAATTTGATCCATGTGGGCAGTAAGTGTTTTGTTACTGGTGTAAGATTGAAAACTGGGAATCATTTAAAAAATCTTAACAATGTGTTCTTCTTTTTCACAAAGCTTTCAAGATTTTACCATTTGTGCTTGGTGCTCAGCATATGGAGCAATGGAGTAGGGAAAACAAGCCAGTGAGCCACATTTGGAAAAAAGGCCATGGCCGGCTCAACTTGCACCAGTTGGTTGGAAACTGGGCCGTAAAACTCCATGTTACTAACTAAAAACAAAACTGCACAAAATAGCATCTCATTACCTAGCTTGAAAATAGGATGATATTCAGCCACATCTCAGTGCTCTAACTGTAAATGTTATACTGTAAGTAGAAAAAGACATTTTTGCTCAATAAAATAAAATTACCCTGTTAGCCTTGCATAATCATTGCTTATTTGTGCATTGTTTAGTACATTACCGCATGTGGCATTATGAAGATGCTATCTTGTGCAAAATCTGTATTTTCATGACAAGTGTTCGGAGCGGGAGGTCATGCCATTCTGACAGTATGTACTTTCTGCCATAGAAAATGTATCCATTTCACCATAGAAAAATGTCTCTCTGCCATAGCAGTAAAGTGTTAATTCCAATGATTTTGACTGGTGAACTGTGTATTGTCCTCAAAATAACCTTTGGAAATATTCTTTCAAGAAAAACCGGCCTGTCAAAGGCACTGTATTTCTCTTTTCTCGATGGTAAAAGTGCAAAACCTTTTGCAGAATGGCATGGCAAAATGTACTGATGACAAAATGACACTACCACACAGTACTTTAGGTTCATTCAAAACTGTTCAACATCTACATCCCATATTCTTCAAGACTCTATGTTTAACAACTGCATGGTCAAGTGGTTATAGCATCAGACTTGCAGCTGGGAGGCCTGGAGTTTGACTCCTGGCCAGGTTATACTGTAAACCTTAATGGGACCTATTGCCATTGTTTTGGTCTGGGTTGTAGGTACGGTGGGGGGTGCTGACCGGGGGCACCCAGCACTCCATATTATGGCCCGACACACTAGGCAAACACACGCCTCCCACCCGCCACAAATCTGCCTACCAACACATAAAACTAGCCCCAAATTAACTCCCTAAAGTAAAATGAGGGAAAAACGAAAAAAATTAATGACTGAAAAATGAGGTAGATGCCATGGGGTAGGGTGAGGCACTTTTGACAGATCAGACCCAGTACTCAAATTTGGCTAACAACAACCCTGTTCTTGGTGCTCAGCATGATCAATGGAATAGGGAAAACAAGCCGGTGAGCCACAACTGGAAAAAATCTGTGGCTAGCCCAATCAGTTGGTTAGAAACTGGGTGGTAAAAACTTTTTTTTACAAAATTTTATTTGCAGGTGATGGAAGTGGAGGATGGACTACAAGATGGCGAGGGCATTAAGGATTACTATGTCACAAAGATTGAAGAATTACAGGTACAGTATGTATTTTTCAGGGTGCATAAATATCCATAATGTATGGAATATTTTTTTCATGAAAAGTAACTTGCACATTAGGAAGTATTGTTTTACCCAAATTGATCAATTATAAAAATATGAAATCATCAGTATGACCTGCAGTACTGTATGTCAGGTCTCAAAATAACCAAAAGCACTTGCAGTATTCAGTAGCCATGGCTTCTGGGCAATTGCCCATGGGCATGATGGCCCCTGGAAATGTTGTGTGATATAATGTCAGGAACCTTAAGTTAAGACAAATTGTTTATTTTGGCTGTGCCGTGTTTCAAGCTTAATTTGAGCCTTGGTATGCACAGAGCCATTCAGATGTTGTGTACTTATTAATTGTGGTATGCACCCTTGACCGACTGCATGGTCAAGTAGTTAGAGCATCGGACTTACAGTCTGAGGTTGGGAGTTTGAACCCTGGCCGGGTCATACCGAACACTTTAAAAACGGAGCCTACTGCCATTGTGCATGTTGCTCAGCACAAGCGATGGAGTAGGAGGAACAAGCCATTGAGCCACAACTGGTAAAAAGGCTGTGGCCAGCTTGACTTGAATCACTTGGTTAGAAACTGGGCCATAAAACTCTAACTACACACCCTTACCCTGGACATTTCTCTCAATGTTCATTAGGAGAAACAAACATTTTTTGTAAATTGATGCAACCCTCCATCATGCAATTGACCAAGCATTTCATAGATTTTGATGCACATTTCCTGTAAAATATGAGGGATCTATGCCACAACTATGTTTGTTAGGAGCATCAAATTTTTTTGTGAATTGATGCAACCCTCCATTGACCGAGCATTTCATAGATTTTGATACAAAATTTCCTGTAAAATATGAAGGATCCATGCCACAACTATTACAGTAGGTTGTTTTGATGCTACATTTGGAGAACTTTGACACACCCCTATGTATACATGACATACATTACATATCGGTCACTGTCTGGGGGTTAGAGGGTGTGCAGTGGGATTTATAATGGTATTAAGACACCAGGGTATAATTCTGTAGTTTAGTTTGGAGTTACTGCTTTAAATTAAATGAGACAGGTAATATGACTAAAAACCATGTGGATCAAGTGTCTGTCTGTAATACACTGTATCTGTCTTTAATGTCGTAGATGGTAGTAACTGAAAGGGAATTGAATTTGAGACGTCTGGAGGCACAACGAAATGAATTGAACGCTAAAGGTAAGATAATATGCTGAACATTTTGATAAACGTGTAGTTACTTTGTTAAAGGCAGTCCTTCATCACCTCGAAACTTCATATTTGAGGAAGGGAGTGCACAAAACTTTTGGTTGGTTCTGCTCTTTGATAGACCTTCAGCTCAAAAGATGAGGCGTACAGTACTTAGTTCATATAAATACACACCATGCACAAGGAGTGTAAGCTAGGATTGTGTTAATAAGCCAGTTCGGTAATTCATTTTGGTGGCTATGCACATGCCCACATCCTCCAAATCGTCGGGATAAACCAGTCCCGCATCTACAACACGCATTCCAAAATTTGAGCTTACATGAAAGTTTGGTGAAATCATTCTTCCTGAATCCATCCATTACATAAAGAGGGATCTCTAGTGTGGTTTTGTGTAGTGATGATGTCTAAATTTTCATTTTGGTGTAAAAATTTGCCTTTTAATGTGCCATAAAGTAGCATTTAGACCCCTATTTTCGTTTGAGTTGGCTAGACACTTAGATGGTGTTGTTTGTATGTACTGATGAAAACAAGTGAACGCTGTAGGCTACATGCTGCACTTGGTTTGTATATATCCCAAGCTGTGACCCACAATTCCATGGGGTAACCAATTACCGAACATATTGTAATGGGACTTTTAGACAGGGTGTGGGATGGGGTAGAAGTAAGTACTGTAAGTTGAAAGTAATTGTTACTGCCTGTAGTGATGATTATGTGCCTTTACAGGTAGATGCAGTCAGTACAAATGGTTGGATAAATGGGGAATAGGGAATGGACTTGAGATAAGCACAGGCAATGCAGGTCATGGTGATGAATATAGTAAATATATGTGTCCATCTAAGTTGGTGCAGATGGTTAAATAACACTGTAGGCTTATATCTTGTGTGCACCTCCAGACTACAGTACTTCGAACAGAAAAATGCATTCTATAGCATCCGCATCAATGTATTATGAATTTATAGCATATTGTACAGTAACCTTTGATAAGCAAAGTTACAGTACAAATGGTTTTTTGAAAGGAAGATTTATGCTTTAGCCTGTGGCTATTGTGTGAATAATTCCTGTATGATTGGAATTTGATTGCTACAATTTTGATGCTTTGTTTGTCAGATCTTAAGTATGTAACTGCCATAAAGCTTGCCAAAACATTTTGTTGTCGTAGTTGAATATGCTTCCAGCTTGAAGTGTGTTGTTTCTGTATATGGATAGGTTCTTGCTACTTTAACATTTTGCTGAATATAGAGATGGCAAAATGATACCACTCCTCTTGAGTTGGCAAACAACCAGTATTTAGTACAAAGTGCTGTGTTATAGTAGTCTACATTGTAAAACATTATAAGAGAAAAAAAATGTTTATTGACCACTCATTCTGTGAATTCTATTATTTCCAGTGAGAATGTTGCGTGAGGAGCTACAATTGCTTCAAGAGCAAGGGTCACATGTTGGTGAAGTAGTTAAAGCCATGGACAAGAAGAAAGTACTAGTTAAGGTAAGACAAAAATTTTGCATAAGCCTACTGTAGTTAATGTCATATGAAGTCCAGAGTGTTGGGTTAGGATAGGTCATATATATGGTTTTACACCTCAACCTTTAACCTTTTGGTTACTCTGCCCACAGCACTTTTCCTTGTGTTTGGTCTAATGGTAGAGCATCCGCCTCTCACTTGGAAGGACAAGGTTCGATTCCCATGTCGAGTCATACCAAAGATTCTAAAAATGAAACCTACTGCCGTTCTGCATGATGCCCTGCGTAAGCAATGGATTAGGGAAAACACGCCAGTGAGCTACAACTGGAAAAAAGGCTGTGGCCCGCTCAACTTGAACTAATAGGTTGGAAACTGGGCAGTAAAACTCTATCTAACTGACTAACTAACCCACAGTCTTTTTCCAGTTGTGGGACACTGCATTGTTATCCCTATTTCATTGCCTCTGCAGAGCATCTAGCACAATGGCAGTATGAATTGACTGAAAGCCGCAAAGGCAATGGCCTTGTTGCGCTATAAAATGTGATGACACTCAAGGCCATTTGGCATCCATGCCCAACCTGGGAGATTTCATTATGGTCAGTACAAAATCACTTGTTTGACCTTGGTGCCCTCTCAGTTCACATGATGTGCCCTTAAAACTGGTGGGGAAATGGCCTTGCCCTCCTGGAACCTTAATCCAGCTCTGCCTGGACCATCTTAGATAGAGTTGGATACTCTACCACTACAGAAGGGGAAATAATTTAGTTTCCAAAATTTCCATAGCAATTTTGCTGCCTCTGGGCTCCTGTATGACAGGATATTTATAAACCTGTGTATTTCATGTATGAAATCTTGTACCATTTTGCATAGTTATAGCAAGTTGTTCATTTTTGTAGCAAAATGTGATACGATACTGCATAAATCATTCTCTGCTAGACGGCTCCGGAGTGTTGAGAACAATGCTGAAACTGTAATGAGTGCAGGTTGTCTTTGCCATGATGCTATTAAGCTGCCAAAAGAGGGTTTAAAGGAGAGAGCAATTTATCATAACTGGACAGTATGGGCAGTGCAGTTGATAATCCCTGCAATGGCTTGATAACATGTAGTTGCAAAATTTGAGCTGCACTTGGATATGCACACACTCCTTCATGTGTGTAACTTTTTATTCTAGGGTCGTTTTCTCAACAGACGAAATCCTCCTCTACACAAAAGAGCCCTATAATAGACCTCTGGCCTGAAATGAACGGCTTAGAGCTTTTTGTGAGTTTTGCTGTAAGACTCTGAAGACCGCTGTCCAACTTGTTATTGTAGTGCGCCGCACTACAATATTGCCATTTACTGGCCGACTGACAATTTCTTTTGTGAAGCCTGTTATGGCCCACAACTCATTTCCCTGCGCGTACCGTAACTTAGTTCGTACAAATATCCATGCTCTACCCTTTAACAATAGCAGTAAGTGCAATCTGTGGCCGTCTTTTAACAAAAATCAACTTCAGAAAAGCAAATACTACACTTACAAGGCTGATTTAAGGAGTTAGCTTCATGAAAGAGCATTGCGGATAAATTTCCAGAAAACGCGATGTAATGTGGTTCGGCCTTTTCACACTGAAGTGATAAGCCTGGAGAATCAATCGCTGCTTCCAAATTGGTATACGTAACACGGCGCCATTGCGTACACTATCGTTGAACAGTATCAAGACGTTATTGTACAGTATCTTCATCTAGCTACTACGGAGCAGGGTATTGCCAATTCCCTGTACGGAACGAATTGGCTTTACTGCATTGGATTAAGCGACTTGTGCTGTAGTTCTATTATCATGCTTTATTTCAGTGGTAAAAGCAGAAGCTACTTTGACAGCAGTCTGATCGAAACGTTTTTGTAGCATGCATTGCGAAGTAACGAAACACGGATGTTAAAACACACAGCGTCAACAGTTATTCGGCCTTCCACGAGACAGTTGTCATATGCATGCAGCGGTGCAGTCAGAGAGCTTGAGAGGGCGTCATTATTTAACATGAAGAACGGTGAAAGAGGAGTCGAGAACCGATAAAACCATTTCAGGCAGGAGTAAACAACACAACAGAGCATAACGTATGGCTAAGTAGGCTACTCAGCACGAGTCCTTGAACGGGACTATGCTTCGTCCACTTCATTTTACTCCACACTAGACTGTATACGGAGTAGGTCCTACCGTTAAGCGCAGTACACGGTGTTGTTCAAGGACTACTCAGCACTTGCTTCATTGTTGGCAAATATGCTTCAAAATAAAGATAGTGACTGACTATTAGCATAGAAGGTCCGGATTTACTCCATCATTGGTTACTCTTCTATGATTTCTTTATGCTTCCAGCCAAGGAGCTGGGAGACAAGTGGTCCATCTTTGTACTATCAAGAAATAGGGTTGAGAGGAGTGGCCAAAAAGAAACAACAGCCCCTCTTCCCGCCATGAACAAATCCTAAAGTTCAAATAAAAACTGGGCTACTGTACTAACTGAAAAGACATCTTAAACACGCACTACAATTCTGCGTATTTGCAAGCAAATGCAGTTCTAGTTGATATTTGGCCTTTATGTGAGCTTGTTGTTGGAAGCTTTGCTCATTCACTGGTCTGGTTGTTGCTGGAAAGCTCTTCATGCATAATGGGCACGAAAAGAGTGAAAGTGACTTGGAAGTAACTAGCTAGCAGGTAGATAAATGACTCTTCCCTAGCCAAAGTTTTGTTCAGCTGCAGTTGACATCTTTAAATCCAGGATCTATCAATGAACTTCCTATTCAGCTATCTTGAGATTAATAAAGTTAAAAGGTTGTGTTGTTGTATTGCTTCGAGACATAGATATACAAGTCATAATTTCATCACTTAGTAACAGCTCTTTTCAAAGACTTGGTTTGAAACCCAGGAAAAAAAAAAAAAAACCAAATTTGATCCAAATTGTTAAATTGGTTGTCACCTGACATGAAGTTGTAATTCATAAGCCAATGGCTTCTCCCGCTTAGCTAAGCGTCGTAAAACAACTGCCCTTCGAGGCCTGATTACTAAAAGGCATTTTTGTGGGACAATTTTGACTAAAATCCTCTATACTGAAATGTAGGGAAATGGTACAGTTGGAGTTAGATGAGGTTGTACAGCTCTGCTTCTAACAAGTTGGTTTAAGTTTGGCCATCCCCAAGCTTTTTTTTTCCAGTTTTGGCTCACTGACTTTACTCTATTGCTTATGTTGGGCACCAAGCACAATTGCAGTATGTTAAACTATGTTCCATTTTTAAAGTCAACATTATGACCCTGCCAGTAGTCAGAACTGCAGACCTTGCTGCTGCAAGTCAGATACTCTAATCACTTGGGGCCATGCAGTCATAGTGTGTGGACACATATATCAGCTGTGTAGCCATTTCAGACATATTGCTTGTGATGATTCAACCCCCCCCCTCCCCAGCTTCAGTGAAAGAGGGGTGCCTGGGGGAATGTACTGTAGCCTAAGGGCACATGATGAACTTGCAACACTCCCCAGACCATCTGCCAGAGGAGACTCCCTAAAGCTCAGTGGTGTCACTGATGTCGCTTCCCGGAGCTGTACTAAAATGTTATCACGTAGTACACAAAGGACTGCATTAAAGTCTATATTGAGTTCAGTAATGCCCTCCTTAGTAGGGTTCATCCACTTAATTGCGCACACCCAACTGTAACAGATGACAAAAGGCAGGGTGGGGGAAAAAGGGGCAGGGTGCAAAAAGACCTTTGCTGGAGGGGACAGGGTACTGAAGAGGGGTGGTGCTGCTCCCTCCCCTGTGAAACAGTTAAACTAGGGGTTTGATTTAGTACACTATTCCTAGAGGAAAAAGCAGAAAAGGAGTATCTTATGTTCTTCTTTCATATTGTGAACAGCACAAAGCACTCTTGTATTTCCACTTATAATTCAAATTTATTATTCTCATCACTTTAAATTTTATAACGGCTGCTTTATGAAAGACTTTAGCAAGACAGTCATAGCAGGAATACTTTATTTTGTCATGAGAGAGTTAGTGAAGTCCTGGAAAAGTCATGTGAAAAAAAAAAGATTCCCAGAAAGGGCAGAAATCAGAGAAAAAGTAATTGTGTTAAAACTTTTCGAAAGGCATTCAATTGTAAAATAAGAATTACTGCAAAATCAGTCTCTTGTGTATTTAATTGAAGTCTCTGATTTAGTTAAATGTGGTAGAAGAACATTGCAAAAGTCCTTAAAAGGTTTTTGGGTATATATTCATTGAACTGCGCAGCAAGGTTGGGGTAAGTAAGTTAGATGGGGTTTAATTTCACACCAACAGGAATGTGTTACAAAGCGTCAGTGAGATACAAAAAGCAAAGTAATGGTTAGGTGAAACTCAGCTGAAGAATGCAAAGAGGGTGTACAACTGTACTTCATTGAAACAATTTAAGCAAATGTCAGATATCAGGAAGACAGGTAGCTTTGAATTTGAAATATTACAGGGCAAATTCTTGGATGTAGTCCTCCCCTTTAGTCCTCTTAGGACAGGTCAGGAATAACATGGGCATGTTCTTCAATCCAAAGCTCACAGGGGGCAGCAGAGTTGGAGTTTTCATCCCTGTTGCTGTTAACATCTAGTAATAAGTACCAGTTATAACTTATATGTAACGATATGTTTGGTCTAGTGTTACAGTATGTACAGTACCTTTCACAGGGAGCTCAATTTTCAGGTCATGTCATACCAAAGGCCTCAAAAATGAAACCTACTGTTATAATCTACATAAGCCATGGAGTAGGGAAAATAATGTGTCTCACTTCTGGAAAATGCGCTGTGGGTGCCATTAGATTACACCAGAAGACTTCAAGTTGAGGTGTTGAACTCCAGGAATAAGAATATCCCTGCTTTTTTGTGTAGTATTTGTGCTTTTTGGCCAGAAATAATTTGCTTACTTAATGGATGTGACAAATATGGGTCTACATTGTTTCTGCAAATCCAAGTTGTTAAAGCATCCAACTTGCAGCCAGGAGGTCTGGCTGGATCACACTGAAGACTCTAAAAAGGGAATCTACTGCTATTGCACTTCAGTGTTCAGCATAAGCAGTGGAGTAGGGAAAACAGGCTAGTGAGCCACAGCTAGAAAGAAGACCGTGGCCTCCTTCACTTGAATCAATTAGTTAGAAACTGAGCTGTAAAACCTCATCTATCTCATATACTGCAAATTCATGTCACAAGTCATTGTGAAAAAAATAAGAAGTAAATTTGGAAAAAATGAGGATTTTTAGATTGTGCTCCAAATTTCTTTTCATTGATCACACTCATCACAGCATGACAAAGTGTTGTCTATGATGTTTTCCTTCTCTAATTTCAGGTCCATCCCGAGGGCAAGTTTGTGGTTGATATTGACAAGTCCATTAATATGACAGACATCACACCAAATCTGAGGGTAGCTTTACGTAACGATAGCCATACATTACATAAAATACTGCCAAACAAGGTAAGATACCTGAAAGTCTTGTTTAAAACTAAATATGAACATTGTTTTAATGTCATTAGTTTGACGTATGTAAAAACCAGAAGATGATCATAAGGCCTGACCTGGATATCTGGGGACCTGAATGCACATTCCATTACCTGAATTTGAAATGAAGAAAATGGGTACTTCCATCTGCTGAAAAAATTGAGGACGAGGCACAACTATATGAGAAGACCCCATTCCATCTCACATGCATCAAAACACAACTTTCTGTCAGACTAACAACATTCCTTTTTCCACAATTTTGAGTTCACCCCAAGCTTTGAATATGTTTCCTGACTGGGTAATCAGAAAAGGTACTTTGGTTCTAAAATTTTACTACCCAACTCAAGTCTAATAAGGAAATAAGTAAAGTAATATTTCAGTGTTTTGCTTGAACTGTTGTAGTCATTTTTACTACGTTGTTTGGAAAATTTGGAGAAATACCAAACTTGTCTACAAAACTTGTTACAATAGTGGTATCAAGACTTTAAGCATGTCCATAAGGGACAGGGGGAAGGGGGGGTTTCAGCCCCCCCAATTGGCCAAAACCTTACTAAATTAGACAGACTTTGTTGCCTCAGTTGGGCAGAGATTATGCCCTTGTTGCGAATCTGAAGTTGGGCAAAAGGTCACCATCCCCTTCCCCCCCCCAAGAAAGAGTCCCGTGTGGCCATGGCTGTAAGAAATGTTTATTTCCCAGAAAGGGAGTGAAATTTCTAATGATTCCTCCTGAGCTTCCATGTACAAGAAAAGGGAAATTTCCTTCAATTGCCAAAATTTCATTGGAAGGAGCCTCCCAGCTTCCCAACTTTTTCCACTCCTGAGCATGGGTAACAGGTACAGTAACTACAAATTTTACAGTTTACAGTATAATTCTGTTCTTCTTTTCATTATCAGTTTCTCTGCAAACTTGAATTTAATGATAACTTTAAATTCACAAATCGTCTCTTAACTTTGGAATTCAGTGCTTTCTGAAGGGGAAGGTACTGTAGATTACTTTGGGAGGGGGAGGAGGGGGATAGTTTATTTAGAGGAAGAGTTAAAGTCAGAGGGATACGTCTTCTTTCATGATTTCTGATTGCATGTGATAGAGTACTTCCTTTAACTCTTAAGCTTTGAACCTACTGTAACACCAGTACCATGAAACACCTTTTCCAAACCATCTTTGGGAGTTTTTACGTTTTTTTTGAGAGGGGGGGGGGGAGAGATAATAGTGACTAGAAACCAGGGTAAAGGGTTGGTTGAATGAATTTTGGGAAAGGGTACACCATGAAATGTTCATTTTCCATGGTCATACTATTTTAAGGAGAAATGCAGTTACTCCAATTTTAATTGGTCTAGGGGTCTAACCTATTTCATGCATGGCATTTGAAGATCGTGTGACAGTATTTTTCATACTGAATTGCATAAACTGGGATATGAATATTTTTTATGATATTTAGAATTATTTTTATTTAACTCTAATACCAGTTCCATGTTAGCCCTTTCCCAAACTATTTTGGGGGAGAAGGGGGGGGTAGAGGGAGGGACTTGCGGGACTGAAAACCAGGGTAGAGGGTTGGGTGAATGAACAATTTTATTTTTTGCAATTACTTTTAGCATTTGAAATCTCTGAGTTAGAATGAACTATCCATGTGACAGTTGAACTAATGATCATCATATGACAAGATTTGAAATGTAAAATTGTTTAGTTTTTTAAAGGGCCAATCATCTCACCCCAAACTACACTTCTTGTAGGGGGTTATAGAAACTTTCAATTGGCTCAGCTTTTTGATTGACTGCTAATTCAAACAATGTAGAATACTAAAGCTTATATTACATAGCATGAATTGTAATGAGAGTGTTTTGATTATACACATTGAACTTTTGTAAACTCACCCTGAAGCAATATAAACTGAGATTGTGTCTAAATGAGGGGGAATTTCAGACAATTGTGGGAGGGGCTTAAGTGAGAAGGTTAGGAGAATTGGTACTGTTAAGGGTGAGAGAATTGGGCCTTTTAGATATAAAGTAGGGCCACAGCTTGGTCAAAAACCTCAAGAGGCAGTTCAAACACTTCCTGCGTAGAGCATCACCATCACAGTGCATTGTTTATTGTACAATTTGGAGACCTCAGGAATCAGAGACAGTTGATCCCCCTTCACCCTCTCCCCTCCCCTCCAGGCTGTGGTCCTGCATTGTCTCCTTTTAGAGCCTCATGGTAATGTCCTTTTGTTTTTAGGTGGATCCTCTGGTGAGCTTGATGATGGTAGAGAAAGTGCCAGATTCTACGTACGAGATGATTGGAGGTCTAGACAAACAGATTAAAGAGATCAAGGAAGTCATTGAACTTCCTGTGAAACATCCTGAACTCTTTGATGCCCTGGGAATTTCACAGCCAAAAGTAAGTGTCAATCAACTTTTTGTATCATTTGTAGTTTCCTTGGAAACCTGACATGTATAGGTTCTTATTAAAAGTGCTGTAAAAAGTGCTACTGGAAGCCATTCCCCTTCTCCACTCAGGATTGCATGATAAGGACCAGTTGCATACAAGTTATGTGACGTGCATGCAATTTGTGATAACATTTACTATGAAATATTTAAGAGGCACAAATTTCCAGTCTCCATGGTTTTCCTACATATGGACAGAGGATCACATGACCTAAATGATTGTGAGTAAGAGAACAGGAAAAGGTGTACCAAGATGGCCGCTGTCAAGCTTGATTTGTGTTCGATTAGAAGATGACTCTGTAACTTTTCAAACAAAATTTAGACTTGAATGGGGAAAGATGTCATATTTCATCAGATTGTTTACTGATTTTGACCTTACCCCTTACATTATTTCTGAAAAAAAAAAAGTTTCGTGCAAAATCTGTCAGTTTTGATCACTTGAGCAAGTTCAAACTTTCACACACAAAACAATAGCAGGCAGAAATCTTGCTAAGCCTGTACACACTTGGTGGTAGCAACAACCTAGGCATAGGATGTTAGTGCAGTATGCTATGTCTGTGTATATAGGAAGTCTGTGCCAGTATCAACGTTGTTTAATATGCATTAAGTTTGGAATGTGTCAGTAGATGCCTCCCTCCCTCATCCAGCTGTCAATCTCAGGAGGGGTGTTTTTCCCCCTCCTTCTCCCCCAGTCATTTATCTCTAATTCTGAGGAGAAGGTGCTTTTTATTTCCCCTACTACCCCAGTCATCTAGCTGTGGGTCTATACAGGGGGTGCTATTAAAAGTGATTTTGGCAGTCAAATTTTTCTTTGAGCCAGTGTTCACTCTAGATAAGTGCTGGAGTCTCATCCCTTCCCCAAGATTTTTTGCATATTTTGGATGATACTCATTTCTGTAAACTTTCACAATAAAAATTTGATCACATAGAATGGAGCTTTTTATTTCAAATGCTGTGCTTAGGGTTTCTACAAATTTGGACAAATGTGAAAAGTTTGGCAAAAGTATGGAATTTTATCCTCTTCGTGGTCTTGGAAATTCTAAAATTTTGTGTGTTTGGTCTGGAAAATTGTCATATGGTCAGAATTTGAAATCTTTCACTATCACTGGATTTTTTGCTCATGTTTATTTAATACATCCATCCTGGATAAATATATAAAAAATAATGACCATTTTGTACAAAATTCTTTATTTTCCAGTACTTAATGTTTTATTTTAGTCTTCAAATTGTTCTGGGAAAAGTCTTGAATTTCAGCTTCCCCTTCCCGCATGCTAAGAAATAATGATTTTATCATGTATGATCCATTTTTTGCAGGGTGTGCTTCTGTATGGACCTCCTGGAACTGGGAAGACACTCCTTGCCAGAGCAGTGGCACATCACACAGAATGCACCTTTATCAGAGTATCTGGATCAGAACTTGTACAGAAATTTATTGGGGAGGGGGCCAGAATGGTTAGAGAACTGTTTGTAATGGCAAGGTAAGGGGAAGAGACGCTGTACGGCGATTCAACTAGAAACTTTGCAAAAGGTGGATTTATTACTGTCAAACCCCAAGTCCAAATAGTTTCTGCTCTTGGCCAATGTTACATGTCGGTTCAGGGGGCTAAAGTTTGCCTCAAGGCTCCTTTATGGTGCAATCTTATGGTCTTAAAGGCTATTTATTTATGTAGGCTTGAATATTTTTGCAAACTTTTCTTAATAAGATACTGACATTTTTGTTTTTATGAAATGAAAACAGTGTGGGGCAGGGAGAGGGTTACACTTTAGACTATTTCAGGAAGGGGGGCAGTCCCTCCCCTCAACCCCCTTGATAGAATCTGTGTTCTTCAATAAAAAACAGGTCCACATACCATTAGACCTTCATTTTTCTGGGTTCAAGGTGAGTCTAAACAATTGAATACATAGCTCTAAGATACCTGCAATTTTGGTTCGAAAGAAGATGAAATGACAGTGAGCATGAAATAGGGCAATGGTGTGTATCAGAACTGTGATAAATGTAGCAATTAATAGCTTAATGATTGCATGTTTAGTTAGAAGTTACTTGTGGTTAATTGCACCTGGTGTCTGTTATGAAGCTAGCCCACCATCCATGGTTCCCTGTTTTTGCTTCTTAGTGCTCAGCATATGTAAACCGTGGAGTTTGGGAAAACAAGCTCGTGAGCCACAACTGGAGAGAGACTTGGTGGCCAGACTTAAACCAGTTGGCTAGAGACTGAGCAGTGACACCTCTCCTAACTAAAAGGCTAATTCAGCTTACAGAAACATCTCTGAAAATATTCAACTTATCGTCAAACTGTATGCTATCCAAACATAAATTCCCATTTATGCCCATTTCAACAGTTATTTTGACTATTAATAAACACTCAGCATGCACTACAGTGTGTTGGTAGGGAAGGTTAAACGTGTTTTTCATGTTGGTGGAGGCAACATGTTAGTAAATAAAATATATTTAATATGTAATAATATAAATTAAATATTGATAAATTGAATCCAACAAACATCTTGTCATCACTGATACTTTTTGAAAAAATTTCCACATACATAGTAATTATGATGAGTTAACCAAGGTCAGTGATTTGTTCTCAATATGTGTGTGTGGGGGGAGATGGGAGACATGACCTCATTTGAGAAAAAGAAATACTCTATGAGAAATTAACAGTCAACATCAGATTTGAACAATCACTCAAATATTGAGGGACATGTCTTTCATCTCCCTGGGATGATGGGATTACCTCCAACAATTTTGTGAACAAACATTTAGTGATTGTACTTCAAGATCACAGCCCTACAGCACATCTGAATATGTTTTTTTTTTTCTTGGCAGAGAGCATGCTCCATCTATTATATTCATGGATGAGATTGACTCCATCGGGTCTACTCGTATAGAGGGCAGCTCAGGTGGAGACAGTGAAGTACAACGAACAATGTTGGAATTACTCAATCAGTTAGATGGTTTTGAAGCAACTAAAAATATTAAGGTATGATGGAAATCTTAAAATGTCTACATTATATCCGCTTATATTTTGAGATCAGCTGACTGTTGAAAAAGAAGATGAAAGGGCAGTGATTTTTCCACAATATTGGAGGGGGGGGGGGAGACATTACATGCACCTAACTGTTAAAAGAATTACTTTGTAAAAAATTGATGTCAGTAAGTAATTTCTCAATACTGGAGGGAGAGGGACATGCCCTTGAATCTCCCCCCTCCCATGGGAAGTAAGGCCATAGGGGACACTGCCCATTTGAAGGTTTGATCACAGTGCACAGGTGGATGTTCAGTAAATACTGTATCAAAAGGAATTTCTGTGGCAGGTACTGTTTGTAACATTTTATACTCATTTTACCTTCCAAATGCCTAGTGAAACTAAAGAGAGAAATTCTATGTGTAAGTGTAATGAAGGTGAACACTTAGAAGTAAAAAAAATGTGCAGAAATATTTGTAACATTCTCTGTTTATTGAATTGATTGCAATTTCTGCTTGCATTATTTCATTATAACAACATGCTTGCCAACCATTCTGTTTGCTCAGCTTTAAAGCCATAAAATCAGACTGTTCCGATATTCTGCCTTGAGCAGGGTTCTCACTAACCCCAGCTCCCGGGTCCCTGACACACGAGCTGGACTCGAGACTCTTGAAACAAAATCCTGTGTGTCTCAGGGAGGCACAGGATTTGCTAGCAAAATGCATGTAAAATTTTGGCAAGGAGGCATAGAAAGTTTTGTGGTGGAAAGTTCACACAAACCCATTGCCTTGAAATGTTCATTATCGATGTCACTTCACAAAATCCATGTAGGAAATCTGCCTAAAGAAGTTTCTTGTCACCGTAGTTTGTATTCGACTTGACCAGAAAACTCTCTCAGACTAGACCAATATAAGTAATGTGGCCCAGTTCTGCGATATCCCTGGTGCTACGTACGTACTAGATCATTCGCAGAGCTGTTGTCCAGCTTAGTCAGAGTAACATCACTTGTCAATGCCAGACCAGTTTCACGCAGCAGCGTGTTGTAAATATCACAGCAGAACATCTGAATAGAATTTGTTTTGCTCAACCACTTTTGTTTTCCATTATTGTGTACTGCATTTTTGTTGATGCTCCATCTTGGGACTCTTCCAAAAAATATGGGACCCTCAAAAATTTGATGGGACTCTTGGAAAAAAAAGAAGTTGAGGGTTCAGGGACTCTTGGGTTTGGGAGCCTAAGGAGAACACTGCTTGAGGGAGTAAAAGTATAGGAATACTGAAGACTGATCATTTAAGTGCAAAACAACAACATAGCAAAAGTAGCTTTCAGTCTTTGCTTAGACCTTAGTGATTTTCGCATGTATTGTGACCATTTAGAGAAAGAAAAGAAAGGAGTTTGACCCCTGGACCATTGAACCAGCGCTAGTGTGCTCACCATGCAAACAGCTGATCCTCTTCTTTATGTTTTACCTTTGGAGATGACAATGTGGGCCCGGTATGCAGGCCTTGAATTTTGAGGCCTGCGAGTGTGTTCATACACCCATCACTCACCTAAAATCCCTGCGAGAAGAGTGATTGTTGCACACCCCAATAAACTTTTGGGCCTATTGTATAAAATTTCAATAAAACAGCACACCTATAATACTAAGGTCCTTAATTTCCTGAGGAGTGTGATTTGTAGCACACCTGGGAAATCTAAAATCTAAGGCCTGAGTATGCAAATTGTATACCTTTCTTTTGCAATAAATTCCATTTTATCTCAATTTACAGGTGATCATGGCTACCAACCGTATTGACATCTTAGATTCAGCTTTGCTTAGACCAGGCCGCATTGACCGAAAGATTGAATTCCCACCACCTAATGAGGAAGCTAGATTGGATATTTTAAAGATTCATTCCCGTAAAATGAATTTAACTAGAGGTATCAACCTAAGGAAGATTGCTGAACTAATGCCAGGTGCCTCAGGTGCTGAAGTCAAGGTAAGGCAGTTAGAAAATCTAAGTTAGGGGTCATTTCAAAACTCGCCGCAGCAGTGTGCTGCGGTAGAGCACGGCAAGTGTGCACTCATGCGTGTCTCATTATCAGAGAAGAGACCAAGTGCTCGTTCCTGAGCCCTTCCGAATATTCCACCACAGACTTCAATTTGAACTTAATCCGATTTAGAGTAACAATGGGACAAGTTTACTAGTAGCAGAAACGATCAATAATGTGTTGTGGCAATCACTAATTAGAACTGGATTCGGCCTTAAGTAACAGCAATTTACCAGTGACTAGAATAAAACTTTAAAATTTTAACTGCAGAAAAGTCCTACTCAAGCTTGACGGTTCCTGCTTCACCTAAACTTCCATGTTGAATGTTACCTAAACTAAGTTACACAATAAGAATAACAAATAAAACTTGCAATCTTGGGATGCAAAACCCGGTGCCGTTTGCACTTTGACAAGAAGGAATTCATCGGCTTGGCATGTAGTAATGTAATGTATCTATGCAGTTGAGTGCTGCATATATATTGTATGCAGTTTGCTACAGTGTGGTCTGAACGTGTATTCAGGTTGCAGGTTGGTTTGAGCAGGTTCAAGTAATTTGTGGCTTTGGCCTTGAGTACAGTGACACTGTATTGATCATGTGAAATATTCTACACACAGGCACGACCACTGCTGTATTTCTAGCTGGTTAAATTACATTTCGGACTGTCAGGCAATGGTTTAGAGCATTTTTATTGCATTTTTATTTTTATTTTACTTGAACGTTAATCCATATTTGAAAAGAAATTCATTAAAATACAAAAGTTGGAATACGATAATCGGTAATGGGCTTACCAATACAGATTCGAGATTAGCCATGTCTTGATTAATTTAGCACTCAGATCGGCCGGCTGTTTTGGCCGACGGTGATAGCATATACGAACTTACAAAGTGCGATCGTCGTCACACAGACTCAATGGGAAATTCGTTTCAGGGCCTGGGGTTTTCACACACTAAATCGCATAGGCGATGGCGGGAGTTGTGATTGGCTGATAAGCATCAACCCAATTGAACCAATCACCATGCAGGGGCAATTTAAATTTAGCATTGGATCTTATGCACATGATGTCACTCAGCAAAACAAAATCCCTTTTTGGCGGTAAAAAAAGGATACTCACGTAAGTCTACTACATGCGTGTGTGAAAAAGTTCACTGTATGAGACCACATGCTTCACTGTTTTCATTTGCAATGATGTCACATGACAACATTGCATAAGACCTACTGTAAGGGATGCAGAGAAGAGAATGCATGGCTTAATTTATGCCGGATAATGATCACCGAAATTTCTTTGTGTCTGGTTGCTGTGGTTATGTATTGTAAGCTTGGAGGCTCAAAAATACGATCAAACCGGGCTGCTCGGTAGTCGCTACTATTGTTGTTGTTTGTGAAGAACAGTTTTAGACAGGTGGTCAAACCTCAAAATTGTGCAGTTTCGTGACCGCCAAAACGGGAAGGCTCAATCTTTGTAGGATTTAAAAGAATTACACAGAACAACCAGTAACTTTTCACACTCTCAACTCTAGTACGTTAATTAACACCAATGATTTTAGAAACTTAATTTCTAATGCCGAACCATACTTTAGGCTCGCCTATTTGCCTTGGTGGCAGACTACACAGAAGGTTCATTACGCAGTCACTACACGTAATGACGAGCGGTGATTAAACTACAGACTAAGCACATCGACTGGGCTAAGTCGGGCATGTAGCGAACCTCCAGATACCACATGCTATAAGCCTTCAAGGCTACAAATGCCTTAACCAATAAAGTGGGCACTTTTCTGAGTTGTTTTACAGAGTGAAAGTATTTGGAGGGTGAAAATTGAGTGAAACAGCAGAAACACTATCGGTAGCGTTGCACATAACACTGCTGTACATGTAACTCAATGAAGGCCTTCATCGCAGGTCCTTGTTTATGCTAATCACAGCGTTTGTAACCCCCTAGAGTCAGCTATTACAGTGTAATGCATCCTATTCCCCCTCCCCATCATGTGTGATTTTCATGGAAGATTGCATTCTCTAGCTGTATAATATTACTTGTTCACAAAATATTTCGCGAGGCCCAGCGATAGCGGATTGCTATTACTGTTATGTTTTTAGTGCGAGAGTTTTGTCTGTCTGTGGTTCTGCGTTACACAGAGGTACCGTTTCTTTTTTCTTTTTTGGCTTTTTCCTGTATAGTTATTATTTTCCCGCAAGAGTACACAGTATCAACCTGAAATATTCAAATTAACATAGCCTTCATACGATACTGGTAAATAAACATTTAACAATACAAATGAAGTGTAAATAATTACGTAGGTCGACCAACATAAACTTTAATATTCGAGCGTTAGTTAATTAGTTTGTTCAGTGATACATATCAACCGGGCTTAGTTTGGTATTTCCAGGGACGGTTCTATAGACAAGATTTTTCTTTTGGGGTGGGGGTGGGCTTAATCCGGATAAGGGAACTTAATGGGCATTTTAGGGACAAAGAGGCCCCAGTTGCTATATTACAAAGATTTTTGTATCACTTCGTGATTGAAGCGTTTGCAAAGTGTTTCATAGTTTCATACCATGCATCCCTCCCTGAATGGTGATCACGAAAATCTATTTTTACGTTGAATTTGAGCCAGTGGCCCACACTCTATTTGTACCGCCGAGAGTTGCAGCAAATCAGTTGAACACTAGTTACAAAAATACTGTATTTACGCGGCGCGTTCTCTGCGAATGCGGGCAAATCAAAACCTAATTGCAAATAATACAACAGGGGTGTAGGACAGTAGGAGAAAGTAACCAATGAATTACGTCTGTGTCACCCCAGTGGTATGGGTGAAATTATATTTGTGCTTATCAATGGATGCCTTTTTGGTGGACTGTATTTCTACGGCAATTATAACGAAATTAACAGCAAGTTTCAAGCAAATTTGAACCACTTTTAAAGTTTGCAAATAATCTGTGGTATGATCGGTTGAATGGCAGAATTTTATCAATGCCAGTTACTTATACCGATCATGGAATTATCAGCCTGATGCTGATTAAGTAACAGATGATCGGTAGAACTGAAATATTTGATCAAGCAATAAGCTATTTCTCAAATATTTTGACATGATTCTAGTGTTCTCCACTAGCTAAATCTGCGGAGCTAAAGTAGCGCCCGCTCTTAAATTTACCCGCCCGCACAAAAACATCAGCCCCCCGGACAAAAATTCATTGCAACTTCAGGGTGTACAGCTACCTCGAGGATCTTGCAAATTTCGACAATGGAACCTCGTAAAAAAGTTTTCCATATGAATTACGTATGGGTGAAAAAGTAAATAAATCATTGATGATATTCTGACAATTCTTGGTATTGGGAAAAATTAAAAACTCAAAGCGTCTAGCTCCCTACACTGATAAATTTAAGCCGAAAAGGTATGGTTCCATTGAGCAAGTGGGCTAGTACTTTCTGCATGCTTTTGTGCTGGTCAACAGTACATTCCTTTTACATAGCAGGGTTGAGTACTGAAGGGGGTCAACAAAAATCCACTAGGCCAAGAACATCAAAAATATTTACAAGGCATGTGTAAAAGACCCTCATATGACAATCTGCAATACTTTTGTGAGCTTAAGGTGTAAAGCTTATCTCTACGATGTAATTTTCTTCAGCATTTCTTGACACTTTTGCCATTGCCTAATGTGTAGCACATATGTACGTTGTGAACCTATCCTACACATACTGGTATATTTCTCTGTAATATCCTTACTGGGAAATTTAGCTGTGCGGCGGTGAATGTTTTCTTTCTTACTGTTATTCTTAAGCTCCTACCCATATTTTATTGTTCTAGAACATGATATACAGTAAAACATGCAGTAAATTGTTTTCTGGCAGGCTGGTATCTGCAGCAGGTGAAAACTTACAAAATTCTCCCATATTATTGTTACCTGGTGCCATTGCAACATATTGTCATGACTCTACAGTCTTTAGGGGGTTGGTTCGGGGCTATGTCCATGTTCCCAAGGTTCGCCGTTCCCGAGGTTCAGTGTTTCTGAATCTTGGGAAAATCCTAACTTTTGGGAACATTGAACCCTGGGAATAACGAACCTAGTAAACAACATCAAATCAGTCAGAGGTATACGAAAACGGGGAACATGGAACCTTGGGAACATAACGAAAATTGAACCCCAAGAACTTTGGGTAGACCCCGGTTGGTTCAAACTTCTGCATATATAATCTAACGCTCAACAAAGTCATAAATTATTACTAAACCTTTCAGCTTGGAAGGACGAAGGGGGGAGGGGCTTAATTTAGCATGTTGTGAACTCTCAAGACTTTTTGCTGATATGAAATGAAAGAAGAAATTCAAAGGGCCTTATCCCTCCAAAACAGAGTTAAAATTAACCCAACTATATTCCAACATCCATGTTGTGCATCCTTCGGCTATACAGAAGACACAGCCTAGTACAGATAACAAGATGCGATAATAATATGTCAGACCTCCGGTTCCGGTCATACTGCAATCGAACCCGCACCCCCACCGCCCCGAAAAAGAAATGAAAATATTGTTAGAAGGGTGTAATCCCGATTTCCACCAAATCCAATTCTTCCGTCGGTACAAATATTGCATGAGCAATACTTACATTTCTAATGCTCAGAGGCCTGTAGTATCACTTACAAGTGTGTCAAACAACTTCAACAACCCCAAAGTTTTTTTTTCTATTCCATGCGAGACAGGTTCGAGATGTATCGAAAAGGGTATGCTGAAACAATTACACGCTAAATGTCCTGCATTAATACCCTGCTCCACGGCAGAAATGGCAGTATTCAGTGCTATGTTCAGTATTTATTTGAAGAAACTCATGCCTTTAAGCCAAAGCTAAAACCGCAGCCGCTATTATCTTGCTTCAAATTCTGTTTCTGTGCTTCACAAGGCAAACAAGCTGAGACATGTTTTCCATAGAGAAGAACATGATAGGCTCAAAGAAACTTGCAGCAGTACAGTGGCAGCACTTGTATACTCTAGCTAGCTTGCCCTCGTCATAACATACCGGGGGACATTGTGCAGTAATATAGATATGTATGGTTGTCGCGAGTGATAGCCGTCACGCCCATGCATCTAAGTCTCATGTTCGGTAATTTTGTACTATCGCCTGGACATTTTAAACTGAATATCTTTTTTCGGGGGTAATAAACTGCATAGAGAAGACAGTAAAATACAAACTGAACAAGAACGGGAAACAAGTGAGTCAAAACGTGAAATTACAATGATTTATTCCCTTTGTATAAAAAGGAAATACACTTGAACTTCAGAGGGCTTAATTGCATAGCAAAACTGGACTAAGTCTCACTGAACACAATAGGCGTAAGTTGAGAGGACTTATTCATTGCATGATAAGCCGTTCTATTCAGTGCAGACGTTCTTTTGTGCAAGTGGACAAAAGCCCCTCGGTTGGCTGCTACTTAATCTTTGGGATACTTCGGAGCTTGCACAGTTGCGTCATTTAGAATATTCATGACATCAGCGGCAACTCTGCCGGCCGGTGCTCACCGCAGCAGTGAGTTTTGAATAGACCCCTTATGGGGCAGTGATATTTCCTTCCAATGAGGCTCATGAAATGAGTATTATCTTTGAAATGTTCAGGGATGTAACTAGAAAGATTTGAGTGTGGTACACAAATTGCATCAGTTAATTTCTAAAGGTGTAGAGCCACCATCAATAAACCAGTTGGGTAATTCGTTTTGGTGGCTATGCACATGTACACATCCTCCTAATCTTTGGATTTAAACAAACCATTCCTGTACCTACAACACTTATTGCAAAATTTGAGTTGACATGAAAATTTAGGGATATCATTCTTTCTTTGTCTATCCATAACATGAGGAGGGCTCTCAAGTATGGTTTAGTGCAGTGGATTGTGTCTAAGTTGCCTTATTGGGGTAAAAATTTACATTTTAGTCTGCCGTAAACTAGTACTGAGACCCCTTTTTACTTTCGGCTTGGTTATACAGATAGTGTTGTATGCACATACTCACTGAAATCAGTTTGTATATTCCACGCTGTACCCCACAATTCCATGCAGCAATGAATTTCCGAACTGGCTTAGTGGTGTGCATCGCGCACACAATGTTGACTTGGACAAGTTGAGAATTACCACTTGAGAGATTTGGTGGTGAACTTGTAGCTTGTTTATGGTAAGGGTGGGAAATTGTGAGGGTCTGAGTGACTCCACTTTAGACCAAGTGTGGGTTGACAAAAACCACTGGGGGTCATTAAATCTTCTGAGAGACGTTTGTAGCGACAACCCTAGAGGTGGTTACCAAGAAGTTTATTACCAACATTCCTGTTTTCTTTAAGCTGTACTGGTAAAAACAATCTTGTAAAACTTAGAACACAGCAGGGGGTGAATGTAATATTTGGGGCTGACTGATACCTTCAAGTAGATCTGAATTTTTTTTTTTTTTTTGGGGGGGGGGGAGGGGGTTGTCTTTTGAGTGGTAAGGACAATCTGGTAAAACTTATGACACAGCTGTGGTCAATGAAATATTTTGGATATCTCCTACCTCTGTGGAAGTTTGGGGTTGTCTTCTACTCACCTTTTATGTAATATTTGCAGATAGTTCTAATTGCAATATTTATATTTTGTAAAACAGATGTTTCATTTGGTTATACATTGTATTTTTGCACAGGGTGTCTGCACAGAGGCTGGAATGTATGCACTCAGAGAGCGAAGGGTCCATGTGACACAAGAAGATTTTGAAATGGCAGTTGCCAAGGTAGGTATCAGATTTTTTGAATGTTATTGCTTGAAGGGACTGTGTAGTAATCAGATTTTGCATCCAGTAGGTATAATAGGAAAAGTCTGAAAAAAATCAGGAATTTTATCATGGTCATGAAAACCCTTGAATTTTTGGGTGTTTGGTCTGGAAAAAAATGCCATGTGGTCTTAAAATTTGAAACCAATTTTTGGAGTAAAAGGAATCATCTTTTGTTTATGTGCAGTTGGGAATTTGTTTAACCATCCTCCATTCCCTAGTTGTACACCACCTACGGGTGGAAAACTGTTGTGTTTTGTCATGGTATACACAAATCCAATTAGCCCTTGTGTGAAGAAGGCAGCCATTAGTGGGGTCCAGCAGCCTTAAATCGTCTTAATTTATTGTTTTTATGAATTTCAAACCTCATAATTCAGTGAAATTGAAGTAATCAAGATAAAATTTAGTGTACAGCCATCCATGAATCAGGTTAGCAATGAAACAGGTAAGCCAATGAAATTGAAAATTAGAAGGTGATATATCCCAGATATGGCCGACTGAAATCACACCATCACTTGCTGTCTGGATTCTTCTATACCAGGACCTCCTCAGCTGTACTTAATTGTTCTGGTAGTGGGACTTCCTTTATTTGCCTGAAACTACCAGATCATCTTGTGACTGTGGAAATAAATTTGTGTTTATTTTCAGACATTAAAAGAAGTGTTCTTAGCTTTTAGGCCTGTGGAGGGTTTTGGAAGTGAAGAATTGAGAGGAAAAGTTACTGAAGGTCTGTTCAGATTTGGGGGGGGGGGGAGTGATTGGGGGGTGACATACCTGTGCCTTACTGTCTTTCTATATTTTGTTAGTGTTAGCTGTATCCTTCACCCATTTATTTTTTTTCTGGGTGCCCTTAACTTTAGGTTTGACAATGATGGGACTGCTGTCAATAAAAAGAGGTGATGATCTCCTTGGAAAATGTTTACTAAAATAGATGATAAATTTAATTATGACTTTCTGTTATGCATTAACACATTTCTGATAACTCAATATTCACAGCAAAATTATTATTACTCTTTGCTCTGCTTTAAAGTTTTGGATTGATGGTTTCTGTTGAGTTGGCTTAACTTTCTGTCAAGGTCCTCCAGCACCCTAGCAGAACACATAGTGAAGAGAATTATAATGTCTGTTGGGGTCTCTTAACATTTCGTCTAGGGTCTTAAAATTTCATCTGGGTTCTTAACATTTCGTCTGGGTTCAGTTTCCTACCAAAACCAGCTAATGGAGAAATATGTCAGTTGTAGTCACTTTGTCAAGTGATCGACCGATAAATGTTAAGTTATCTACTGAGATATACCTATATGGTCTGAATAGTTCATTGCTGATTATTTTGATATAACTGTTTTAAATTTTTCTCTTTTTATTTTATGAACAGGTGATGCAGAAAGACTCAGAAAAGAATATGTCCATCAAGAAGTTTTGGAAATGAGTTCATTGGTGTAGACAACTTGTATATCTTTCTCAGAGTAGGATGTCTGTATGCAAGCACAAGGATAATTGTCTGTCTTTACTACAAGGATTAAATGGAATCATATTTTTCAAGACTTATGCAACTAAGATGTTTCTGTATTGCATGTGTTAAAGTTTGCATTCTTCAAAGATAATACAGGGGCTATTTTTGCTTTGAATCAAAGACACTCAAGCATTGATAAAGATGGCTTAAAATGCCTTTTTGAATACTCTCTGGAGAAACAGTAGAGATCAGTTACCTATGTGTTAAAGCTAAAACAAATTTAAATGTAAAAATGAGGACAAGTGATGCATTTAAAGGCTGCCATTCATCACCCCAAGCTTCAATTTCACAAGTAGTCTATAGAAATTCTCAATTGGCACAGTTCTTTGATTGCGCCCTTGTGCATCGCTTGCAATACCCCTTTGATTGTGCATTATCCTGAACTATTGCATGGTCTATTGTTGTTTAAACTGTAATAGACCTTTCAAGGAACAGCATTGCACAATAGGTCAAAGGTCAAGTGTTAACACTTTTAAATGTTTTTGAGCTGATTTTGAGAAATAAACTTACATAAAACAGTATGCTAATGCAGCGTTCAGATATTTTGTTACCAGTTGACATGAACAGAATGGTCACTAACGCATCTTCAGATACAAACATTGAACTGGTCTATAGACAAGTTTGAAGTAGAAAGCTGTGACATCAAAGATAAGCATGAGATAATCTGTGATCATATAGTTGGGATAGGAAGGGTTACCACTACCAGGAATAGTGGTATTATTTTAGGTCATGGAACACAATTGTGTACACTAACTTTTATAACAAGGTGAAAGAGAATGTACCCTAATAGTTACTTTTGTGATGTTTACAGACCTTGACTTTTGAGACGTGAGTGTGATTGCACACCATCACTCTCCTCAAATCACTGCAAGGAGTGTGAATTTTTGCACACCTAGGTGGAAAGTTGGAGCTTTTACAAATTAATTTAAGTTGATAAAACAGCACACCTACCACACTCCTTAATATCCTGAGGGGTGTGACTTGTAGCACACCTGGAGAATTTAAAACTCAAGGCCTGCTGTTTATGGCTTTACAAAGGCCATGGTAGGACAGTATCCTATTCAGATATATTTCTCATCATGAAGAAAGGGCCACCATTGTTTTTCTTATTCCCTAAATGTATTGTGTATTGTTAACCTAACTGCTAAGCTCCCTCTCCCTGGTCAGGCACCCCTTGGGTTGGAAGTAATCATTGAGTTGCAATGGCAAGACCCTTTTTGACTGGTCCAACCACTCGATCATCATACCTCTTTACCATGAATGTGTTATGGGTGGTCCCGTGTCATGGGTGGTCCAAGTCTAGACTGGCCAAAAAGAATACTCTACATACACTGATGGTCTAAGAGTAAGATGCTTTATGTATGATCGCACAACCAACCAAGGGCACTCTAAGATCTTTTTTATTTTCCTTCAAAATATCTGAAGTTGATATACATGTATCTCTAGCTATTTTGGGAAATCCTGCGATAAAAATCTATGGCTCCCAAATGGGTTTAAGTTTGCCAAAAGATTTGCAGGTTTGAATAGATTCCTACTCTTTTTGGCTTTTTATGGATGAAGCCTTATTAGGTCTTGTCTTTATAATACCTGTGTAGAGCAGATGGTATTCCCTCATGATGGGCAAAATGTCCAAGATAATACACATTGTGAAAAAAGAGTTTTGACATTATTGAGTACTTATTACAAACTATTGGTTTAGTTAGTCAGCGTCTACATTATTTTTAGACTTAGTCATAGGAAATATAGAAGAGCAAAGTCTTCAAGTCTTCATGAAATTCAACAATTTTATACAAACCTGTTAAGTTTTCTTCTCATACCGATGACAAATGGTCAAACTTAGACAATCCCCATATCCTACATACAAATAACTGTTTTATGAGTGTGTACTCAACAGTTTAGTTCAGCTTTTTAAAAATTCTTGACCAGAAACTTTTTCAAATTATGCACAAAACCGGTACTAGTAAGGACACCACAAAATTAATTTCAACTGTTTCTGTATCTATTGTATATGAAATTTTACTCATTATGCTAACTATATGCATTTTCATGTGGTAATGGCCATTAACACTCTCATGAAGTTATTGATATCAACTCAGTAAGCCCCTTTGTAACGATCCTACCCGTCATAGTAATGATAATAATAATAGTTGTAGTTGGTTGCTTTCATATAGTGCTTAACACTCAAGATAAGCCCCAATGCATTTTACAAATTATATATCCCTGTTCAAGAATAGTCTGCCTTAGAGATGGTCCCTTCAGTTTGTAGTTGGTAAAGACCACATGTCATGATGGAATGCTACATCACAGTTACCAATTAAACCACAGGATAGAGAGAAACAGTAGCTATACATGGGCCATGGAGTAAATTTTGAAGTGGGGGTACTAATCACCAAAGCGGCCCGATATGTCCAAGGGTATAGTAGCAATGTAGGGGAGCCCAAAATGCCCACAACATCAAAAATGGGGGCTATAGCCCACAGTCCCCATCTCCCCATGGTCCTTGAGATAAAGAGGATCTTGCCCAAGGACACAACAAAATGAACTTGACAGAATGCAAACCAACAAACCCTTGGCCCTTTATTTCATTGCCCTAGCCTGGCTAGCCTTAAGTCCACAACGCTCCGATTATGACTGACATGGCATTAGGGAGCACCGAAAATTGTGTACCTAGTTTTCAGTGAAACCAAGCTTGTCAATTCTCATGGTTAAGTGATGCTTTGAGTGATTCTATGTGTTTGACAAAAGGGAAATCCATAAAATTATTCTGCGCTAATTTTCCACAGAACTTTTCACAGAACAGTTAACAGTACACTCAATTCGAACATAAGGATGAATAAACAATGCTTAACCCAAAAATTGTGTGAAATATTGTAAAATTTCAATAAACATAGCAAAAAATTTAAGAATCGATAATGATAGATTACATGCAATCTTTATTGCATTTCATCCCACCCTTGAATGTCCCTACCAATATATGCGACACCCTGTTCTGGAACAGAGAACAGTGTTCTCGTGCGAGTCGATCACGGAAGAACACGTTCGCGAACTGTTCTTGCACCCAAATCTCACACCGCCTCGGTTGGTGGTGCAGCGAGAACGAACAGTAAACAAGATGGCGGAGATAGCTTCCCATGGAAGGAATTTGACTTTTAAGGAACTATCCGCCTCACAATGAATGATCTGGAGGAGGACATGTATCCGAGAGGAATAAATCACTAGTGTGACAGTCTTCAGGACTTATCATGAAAATTAAACGATGTAGGCTAAGTGGTGAAAGCAAGACACGGTTCGGCGGCAGTTGGGCCGACATGCACAGAGTGACGTATACCCATGGTGACTATCCCTGAATGTGTTCGACACTACAGAAAGGATTCCCATGTTCTCAGCATGTCCCGGAACAGTCAAGAACTCCGTGTCGAATACAGCCTAAGAGTGCGCTTGTGTATGAATATTCAATACACTGCAGAACCTGGCGCGATAAAACCCCTGAAATGGCCGGGTTTTTTTTTTTTTTTTTTCATTTTTTTTTTGTTTCAAAACCGCACGAAAATTAAAAAAGCTGTATTCAAAGTAAAGTTGTTTCACATATAAAATGATTACAAAGATTTGCAGCACGTTCGGGCGGCTTAGGGAAAAAATTGTCCTCACCCTTTACTCACAGTTTAGTGTTGCAACCCCCCTCCCCACCCCCACCCCCTTTTGATGAAATGTGCGGTCGAAGGTTAAAATGGTTCTGGAATTTCACCGAGGGACGGGAGCTCGTCATCAGGTTCATAGGCCTATTTTCAAAGACGTTGGAAGATAAATAATTTATAGTCAGGAGTTCGGGCAGTCACATAGAAAATTCTATCAATTCAGTGCACCTTGCTATTGCATACAACAAAGAGTCGCAATAGAGTCAAAAACATTACCATATTTTCAGTTCCGTTGCATACGGTAGCTTTTCCTTCGAAAAGAAACAGGACCAATTCATCTAGGGATAGTAATCTGGTAATTTTCTGATCCCTAAACAAGTTCTCGTTTTTTCTATTGAAGAGAAATTTGTATTGCAAAGAAGAGCTCAAAATGGCGAATGCTACGTCATTTCAAGTTACAAGAATGGAATTGGCATTTCCGGTTGTCTTGGGTTCTCAATTTTTCGAAATTTTCTGTACACTCCACGCCAACTTACGGTTGCGCCTTGCTTAACCAGTCTTTCGTGCAGGAATACGTTTTCGGAAAAAAAAAGAAACCTTCTGCTTCCCAAACTAAAATGCTCCTGTGTGCCTATGTCAATATAAAAACTATAGATTTTCAAATACTGTAATAAAGAGGAAGCCAAACGTTTTGGGGGAAATTTTCTATGATGATTTTCAGTAACCCAAACAAAGTACAAGTCGCTCCGGAAACCGAAATGATTTTTCTCATAAGGTCAGATTCTTAATTGAACCCTTGAAATTCCATTTAATGTTGCCCTTAAGGGTAGGTCACTTAATAAAAACAAAAACCGAAACTGTTCAATATCAGTTCATAAAAAAAGACAAATTTCCTTTTATTTAACTCCAAAATTTCTCTATTATATCTGATAATTTTCAAATCTTTGTTCAAAAATATGTAAAACGTTTTCGATCAAATTTCGTCTGAGCAGGGTAGGTACTACACCTCTCTTGCCTGAGAGCCTATAGTACGTAAGTCTACAATTAAATGCGAAACCCCATTTCAGTCGCCCGTACAACCTCTTTGATTTTCTCCTTATGAAGGGCAAATTCTTCTCTGAACATGGTCCTAACCAAAAGGAAAAATTCTTGCAAAAATTTTCTTAAAAATAAGCTCCCGGTTTTATATTTGTTACAAAGGAAGGCAAAAATGTCGGCGCTCTAAGCGCGCCTCAAATTCTGTCAGTCACTGCCCACCGGGACTGACTCATTGCCTCTGTCGGGGCTTCCAAATGCTGGCCCCTGATGGGGAGCTTGCCCCCAGCAGCTTGCGTACCAGGGTGGATTGCTTTTCAATCTGTTTCAAGCAAAAAAGGGGAATTAACTTTTTTTTGTTAATTACTATAAACGCTAGACTGTTATCCTACTCGGTTAGCAATCAACCTACATCATATCTTTCCCATCCAAAAATATAGGGACACCTTCCTCGTGTTTTTGAAAAGGGCAGGACGCTTTGCAGTGTTTTTTTTAACTTTGCCTTAGATCAGGGGAAGAAGAAACTTCCCCTTCCCGATATGTGGAAAATTTTGAATAAAACACTTAGAATTGTGTAACAACTAGGTAACATTTTGCCGGCAACCTTAGCCTTTGGCCTGCAAAATATAATTGTATTCCCTGTCTATACTTGCATGTAAAATGTTTCTACTAAACTTCTAAAGAACTTGGGTCAAGCTCGTATCTCACCAGAAACTACGAAATGCACCACCGTTGGGTCGCGTCCCTCAGTTTAAAAAGCCGTGCCTTAGATAAAGTAGGGATGTTACTTACAGTTTCTGATGCAATACACAGACTGAATGAAAAGGGAAAGAAAAGCAAAAAATTTGTGCATAGAAATCATCATTATATTTATCTAATTTAACTGGATATATTTATAACTGGATATTTACAGTAAGTAGTTATCCTCTTAGCAACATTTCATAGGGATTTACTGCAATGCGAAAGCTTATGAGTAATACACTGCATAAGAAAAAAATTGAGAATCCCTGTATTCCGGGTCTCGATATACACAAATGTCCGAGAAGAGTCCAAGAGGTATAAACAATGCTGTCTCTCATTCAAGAATAATTTCAATTACTGCAGCATTACATTCATCGAGCTGTCACAAAGATAAAAACATGTAAGGATAAATATGTATTTAAGAAAAATATATAAATCGAAATATGACAAATTAATTCACAGAAGAATTAGAGAACTTCGGCACATTGGAAAGATGGCTCAACAACAGATGTGAAACGTGTGTAAAAAGAAATCTAAGAAAGTCTGTCAGTCAACAGAAGGCTTCTTTAAAATCGAGAAAATATACCAGCTGTAGGTTAATACAGTACACAATGAGATCAAAACTATCACCCCAAACAGTACCAATTCTCCTAACCTTTTTACTTATGACCCTCCTACAATTGTCTGAAATTCATCCTTATCCAGATACAATTTCAATTTATTGTATAGAAAAACTCATTGTTTAAATTAGCTGTCAATTAAAGAGGTGACCCAATTGAGAATTTCGGTACCCCGTACCAAAATTGTGGTTTGGGGTGAGAGGTTTGGCCCTGCAAACATTCTAATTATTGACTTCAGCGTTGTTTCTATATCTGTCATGATGCCACATCGAGTAGGCCCAGTTGGACGACAGCAGCATGAGTTTTGCGATGTCACCAAACTACAGTAACTTCAAAATGTTTCATAAATAGTAACATTGTGCATCTTAGACATGTAAAGGGAAAATTTTCCAAAGCGGGAGGGGGTTATATCCTCCTGAGGAGAGCAAACAATCAAACCCGTGCGAACCTTCAATTGAAATTTCTTAAATATTTTTTCTCTCAATTAGTAACTAACAAAGACGTAGCAGTTCCTGACATCCTCATTAAGCCAGATAACTCCATAGTGGTCACTTCTTCCAAGTAGGCACCATTTTTAGGTTATGGTGGAAACTTTCTGGTCCCCCCTCGTATACTCCCGCCCACATATGTCGGGGAATCCACAGTTTGCCCCCTCACAAGTCCTACGTACGACACTGGTTAATATAACCTAGTTTTGTTGATGAAAATTTGGAAAACATTCCAGTGACATTTCACAAGGTTCACGTAAAAGAAAACCAATTCCGATGCCCTTCATGTCCTTCTAACCCTTTGACAGTTCCGTTTTTAAGTTTAGAAAACCAATTTTTAAACATTATTAGTAACTACTTTTGTCGAAAATTATTTCAAGTTCTTATCATGGTCAGAGACATCTAATATCTAATGAGAGAAATAAGTCACTCTCTAATAGCGTGAAAAGTGTGAATTCATTCCATTAGAATGTTAATTCACTCCAAGAATAGTGAAATTTACTCCAAGAAGAGTGACAATTCACTCAAAGAAGTTTGAAAATTTATTTTTAGCGAATATCTGCATGAATTCTTCCTTTAAAAAAGGGATCCCTGTGCACACTCTACCAAGGTTAGAATATCACTTCTTTCTGAGCGAATTTTACTTTTCTTGGAGTGAATTTCCGCTCAGTTTCGAACTACACTTGTTATTTAACTTTCACTCTTGTAAAGAGTGAAATTTTATTCTTTGCATTAAGAGTATATGCAGGCACACTGTCAGATTCTTTTTATGACTAGAATTCAATGTCCTTTCATAGCCTGTCTTTGACATTTGACTCTGTTGGAGTGATTGCATATCTTTCCACGTAGACCTAGAACTGACATACCGCAAAAAGAAAGGGAAACTAACGAAGTTGTTTATAAAACACTCAGTCGTGCTAATATCATAAAGCAAAAACAATGACATGACATGTGTTATAAATTGCATCACCGATTTAAAAACAAAAAACAAAAGTAGTCTCCCAAACTTGTTTTGATATAAAAACCTAGCTAAATTTTTCAGTTTTCATCTAATTTCTCTTCAAAGTACCTTTCGTGATATTTCAGGATTCAAATTTTGCTTTTGTAAACCAAACTGTTGCTCCTTATAAAGTTCACAGTTGATTGGAAAATATATTGTCACAGGATTCTCAACAGCCATGAAATTGGACATTCGTGATTACTAATTTAAACCAGAGTTTAAACCATTTTCTAGTTTGATAGTGTTTACTCACTGTGACACCCGTCGAATATAATTGCCGTTTCTTGGCTACATTTGTGTGAACATTGCCTTTTATAGTATTAGTAACTCCACATCATGTTTCGCAGCCAGGAAAAAATAATAATTGAGTTTGGTAATCGTTTTCACATATACCGGTTATCGTGGAGCACACCGTGGGATACACAAAGCGAGCTCAGCACATGGTGCACTGCGCCCCTTGTTTTCATGGCATACAACTTAAAGGTAGTGGGACGTGTACGCAAAAAGCCCTGATTTTAATTGTCAGTTACAGAGCAAGGTTTCCTACGGGAAAATCCGTTGGAATTATGTCATATCTTTTACCGATCTCAAGAAATGCCTCTCCAAATTTGAAATGTTTCTGAAGCAAATTGTTCCTTAAACAAAAATATTGATGTGCAATGTTGCACAGTGTTCACATTAGGCCTATTTTTTAACCACATATTAATTATCTCTTACTTACTCACCAGATATTTATGGTTTTGTAATTGACACTGATGAAATTCAAGGACACAATTTAAACTTTCAAAATGAAACCCTCATGACATACTTAATGTAACAGCTGTCCTTGAAATAAAGATCGCAAAAACAAAGGATAATAGCCGGCCATAGGCTTGTCCCTCCATAGAAATAACAAGATTTGCATATTCAGCTCATGTTTATGCATGAATGAGTGCAAGTCGGAAGTGACCCGGTAAAATGGTCAGTTTGTGACGAATTTATTTTGGAATTGAGGCAATTCTCTTGGTTTTTAATGCTTTTCATATCGATTACCTAACTTTGTCATTTTCCTGCTACACAATAATGCGAACAAACTAAGCGTCTGGGACCGATCGAATGACAATAGGTGTCTCAACTTACACTCTAAAAATGTTGGTTAAAAATATTCAACAACACTGTTCACGTACGTCAAATACCTGAAATTGGGTAAAGTTTTCCCCAATATGTGTTGCTTATTTGGTTACCCCACAGGCTGGTTACCCAATTAAGTGGTAAAAAACCTCTTGGGTAACCCATTAATCAGCAATTATTAAGTGAACTTTAATCAATTTCAGGTATTTGACATACGTGACCAGTGTTGGTAAGTTATTTTAACCAACTTTTTAGACTGTACTCCGAGCATGGAGTTGTAGAGCTTGTCAGCTGACATCTCCCTGCTCCGCGACAGGTTAATTTGCAAATTTGAACGCAAAAAACCCAATTTAGATGCAGTCCACTTCACAAACTGCACTTAAGGCCCCTCTTATACTATGAATAGATTGAGATATCTGTCCAACACTTTACAAACACAATCAAAGTTTGGAACACTTGTTGTGGGTATGAGGACGTTTTGTTTATACGGACAATTTGAAGGATGTGAGCATGTGTATTGCCCCCAAATCGAATAACCAAAATCACTTGTTACTGGCTGACTATAAAGCTTTTAAGTTGATGAACAATAGAACAAAATATATAAATGCATAACCTTGAACCAAGTTTTTTATATGTAGGTATGTTGCATACCACGGCTACAACATTTGTAAAGAATAAAAATCATGAAACGAAAATTTCACTGAAATCCAAGAAAATTTTCTCAAGTAACATTCCTTAACAATACATTCACGTTATTTCATATACGTTGGGACGATTCAAGATCTCCTCATGATTTTGGTTAGGCTATTATAATTAACCTTTTATCAAGACATGTTCGTTTTGGCAAGCTTAATAAAATATTCACGCTCAACTTCAACTACACCAATTGAAGGTTAATATATATGTATAGTATTACAAAACGCGAATGTTAAAGTGACGTGTCCATAATCGTCTGGAATATCGCGTGTTCGATTTAGATGTTGTGTCCTAAATGAAGGCTGTCCGGGCTTTAAACAAGGGTGATAGAAGTGCGTCTGTCGTCAGGAACAGGGAATCTGAAAGAAAAAAATGGCAAATAAAATAATTTTTGATTCAGTTGAATAAGCTTCTATATTGATGAATACTTCATTAACCTCTGGGTGGGCTAAGCCGTGTTTACTGGGCGCACGGATAGGGGAACGTGGAACTGCTGAGGCGGAACGTGGAACGCGAAAACGATCCTCGTGTCCAATAAACACCCCGCGCGGATTGCTTCGTGAAGCAAACCAAACCGTCATATCACAAGCTGACGCTCTACTGACTGAAAAATATGGCGCCTGTGTTGTCCACGTTCGCCAAAGCACGCTGTGCTCTAATTCCCCAAGAAATATTCGTAAGTCATCGCGAGAGGAGTAGCCTATATCTAATTGCAAGTAAAACAAGGCACCGAGGACGCCAGCTACCGGCTACAATGGGCTGTGCATCCTTTGCTACCTGTTGCTTATCTTCTGTGAGCTCATACGACTGTCATCTTTTGGATCATAGATGAATGATCGTTCTCTAACTAGTTCAGCAAACCGCTCGATGGTGCTATCGCTTAGTTTTTCCCCTCTTGGCATCTTCATCAGGCGATACGTGATCAGTGTCGGAATTTCGGGGCTCTGAAAATGTAGCAAAATCCTACTGGGGGCACTCAAATCCGCGTGTGGAACGCGGAAAGAATTCTACATGGAGAATTCGTTCGGCGATCCGTGGCTTCAATAAGCAGCTTCATTGAAATGCACACAAAGAATTCTTTCCGCGATCCGCAAGCCCAGTGAACAAGACTTTTCTCTTTTTGTAATAATTCAAGAAATAGTTTCACTGACAACTTGGGTGGATAGGTCTACATGTTCTGTTTTTGTACAAAACCACTTCCAAAGCAAAGAGTTTCATTATAAGAGCAGACTTAATTCTTAATTTATTGGAATTCATTTGAATATTACAATTAAGAACTTAAACATATGCAAATAAAATTCTTACTGTATTTCGTTAAGTGATGTAGATTTTCGTGGAACTGGCTTATGTACAGGAAGTGACAAAAGAGGCTGCGAGTGACGAGAATGACGGAGTTCACTTTTGAGTCGATACGTTTCTTCCTCACTTTCCGAAATTGGTTGGAAACTGTAAGCAAATATATGCAGCCATAACGAAAAATTGAATGTTAATTTTACTTAAATGGGTAGTAAGAATTTGATAGATTTTGCTTCTGAACTGATTGTTTACCACAAAATAGAAACATTGAAGAGGTCATTCGGGTTATAGAAGAAAAGTTTTGTGTTAATTACTGTTGAAATAAAATATTCCTGAATATTTTGTCGGGTAACAAAATTCCTCACAGATCCAAGACTTGATATCCTCCACTACACTGTAACCAATCACGACGTAGCACCGTGATCACGGATCATTTTTGTTAGCATTTAGTCAATTAATGCCGCTTTAAGATATTTTCGTGAGTATAGTTCAGCAAACAATAGTCAGATAGCAGGGAAAAACTCTTAGCAAGAGACGGCATTGATGGACGGTGAGATGGCTTCTGTGATCCAACTAGCTGGGGACGACGGAAGTCAGCGGGGACATAAATGAAACCATACAGAGCAAATGTGTTAAACTGTAAAAATCAATGACAATTTGAAACTTCGAGGTTTGATTAAAGAGGGAGGACCAGGGTTTCCGCCGCTTCCCTCTTTAGCTATACGGTTATTAGGAGTTAGTATATAACAATTAAGTTAAAACCTAGGTTTAGTTTTCTCTAACATCGGAAAGAAGAGTTACAGAAATATTTTAATACTTCCTGCAAAGGAGTTATAACAACAAGTTTCCGCGAAACCGGGGGGTAGGGTGGTCGCTCGATCAGAACCCAGTGAAAAATTAGGGGGCTTACCCATAATATTTGCCAAGTGCTCCAAGGAATGGGGAATGTAGGGAGAATTTCCAAGTGGTTGCGGAACATAATTTTAACCAATCCAATGCACGTTCAGCTAAGAACACTTGGAAAGTGTTGTTTTCGGTCATGGGGGTGTAAAGCAAGAAGTTTCTTGTACGCCCCGTACCAACAGGTAGTGACGATCCCCCTAAATAGTCTCCCTGCCACTCACCCCCTCACCCCAGAATAACTTTCAATTCCGCCTTTTTCAGGAAGCAATATGAAAATGAGTGGGGAGCCTGAGTGCATACAATCTGAATGGTGAACCTCAACCTGCCGGCAACCTGTAGGTCGCGGCCCATTCGTGGGTCGGGCAGCAGATAATTGCGGGCCCTGTGCAATCTGGTGCGCCGTCTTTCCCTTTGCTGGAAGGTCCTGACTGATGCTGATTTTTTTACCTTTTTTCTACCATTAAAGTGTTTCTTTGTGTTTAATAGAAGGGGAAAGCTTTAGGGTTTTTTCCGTGGATAAAATGATTTATAACTCCATGAACGATGACAGTAAGAAAACTTAACTCGAGAAAAAAGACTGCAGGATTCTTGACATTTCACAAAGTCTTTTGAATAATGCTTTCTAATTATTAGCTGCTTAAGCCATTCGAAAAAATCAACAAACTTATATGCCGTAATTCATGTTACAAAATAATGAGCAAAGAGAAATCCTTGTTTTAGACCAACGATGGTAGGCCTTCTTCTAAAACCGACTGCATTTCTATACATCTCTGTCATTGGCATAGATAGACTTTTTCCAGAAGGGCAGGTCGGTAGAGAGCACCTGCAAATTTTTCGATTTTTTAAAGAGCTAGTAAACACAAATATATCAGGGAAGCAATTTGCGGTCGTGAAATTCGAGCTCTTTTAAACAAGTATTTTTAAATATGGAGCTTGTGTTGCAGAAAACTGAAGATTTGGGGTTTTCTATAGGTCTAAGGAAATATTAAAATTTGGAGCATTTTCAAAGAAACTGCGACTTAAGATCGTTTTTGTTACGTAATGATGTCTAATGCCTACAAATCGACAGATCGAGGCTTCCCGACGGCATTCAAAATGTTGCCGAAACTTTGTTACCTTCTTAAGTCAGGATAGTTCAAAATCAAGAGCCTTTGAAGAAAATTTTTGGGAAACGGCACCGTAGTAGCTCGGGAAAGTTTACCAGACTGATTTATGAGCGAACACTCACTGCACAAGAGATGGCAATATGAGCGCGCGGAGCGCACGGAAAATTTTGTTTTTTTAACAATTAATTACAAATAACATGGAGTTTTATTGGAGAGAATGCTGAACTCTGCGCAACTACTGACAGTAGTTCATCTCACACACCATGAACTGTACTGAGACTGTTTTGATTACACATGGGGTTCTTATATCTCTACCCTGAAGCAATAAACTAAGATTTTGTCTGGAATAGGATTAGTTGAAGATAGTTGTGGGAGGGACTTTAGTAAGTAGGTTAGAAAAAATGGAACTGTTTGAGGTGAGAGGATTAGGCCTTTAAACTAGTAACACGCAGGCAATGGTACGAACTACGAAAAGCATTTCTAAGCTATAATTGGCTTACTTGAAGGAAGAGCTGTTTGAATACAAATGGTCTCCTTGTGCCATAGCCGTTTTGCGTCTTCTGATCGAGTTGGAGTGGTAAGCGTGTTTATTATATATAGAACTATTCCGCCGGGCGGCACGATGGTTGATCGGAAGTTGTTCGATGCCTTCTTCTCGTTCTGTGGCCCAATTGTAACACGAGAAAACATCATTCTTGTACCTTCCGACCACATCCGTAACAACCTGCGAAAAGGAAAGACTCTTAAAGAGATGTACAAGGAAATTCATTCCTTATGATGATCACTGACGAGAGCTCGTATTTAGCCTTTAAACGATATGACTACATTCGAGTTAGTTAAAATGCTTCCTATAGTAGGGCATCGGTAGTGACTTTCCTCATTCAGTAAATTGCTTTCAATCTTAAACCGCAAGGGAAGTCCCCTTCCCCAACTTAAAATAGTGTAGTAGTCTGTCCTGTTTTATCATTGGCTTTTGAGAGTCACATGACAATATTTTTTCTCCTAAAATGTGAAATTTAGTAAAAGTAATCCCTTGATTTGTTTTGAATGTGCATTTACAAAAGGGGCTTTGAAGAGAAATAAGAGGGAAAATGTGAGATTCAGCCGTTGCTTCTAAACAAGTTTGGGGAGGCTGTTTTTGCCCTTTGCTGGTGTAACGGGTCCTTTTGGGCCCCAGGCGGAGAGCGCGGCTGTCATCCATCTTTACTGTTTCACGCGGAGCTCGAAACTGCGAGTAGCTACCCGAAAATTCGGCCACAACAACGACAGAGACAATAGTTTAAGGTCACGGGGTCAATAGCCTACGGAAGCTGATGCGGGGCGTGCTACGTCCGCTTTTCCGCCCACTCCCGAGGCGCGCAAATATGCCCCGATTGGAGAAAAACGGCAAAGGGTTAACCGTTATTTTAAACATGAGCTACGTGTTTCTGTTTATGTGCAGTTGATACCTGCAGTTCCATCCATTATGAGCATCTTCAATTTACCGTGTCACTCGGGAGGTGTAAAAAAATGAGATGAACCACTTTTGACTCCTTCCCGAAATCAAGAAGAATATATCAGCGTGCACAACGCTCGCAAAGTTCTTAACATGTGGGGTCCACTGGCCCGCCTAAGGGCCACTAGTGGGCCTTAGGCGGGCCGTATTAGGAGGACCGTATTATGTTCTAAAATACCATAAAATAGATCGAGACGAGAGCAACGAAACGTCAATCTACAGAACCTGTTGCCTATCGTTTCTATACTAATTGTTTATATAAGGTCTATAGACGAATCCGAACATCAAGTGATGGTTTCATTCAGTCGGACATAACCGCGGTCCATCAGCGTTATCTTCCAAATTCTTTCTTTTTCTGTATAATTGTTGACTGTACAACAAAATACCACTTGTTAACCTCATTTTTACTGAATATGAGGTTTTAGAATTGCATACTTTCTATCATTGAAAATTATGACGACTTAAGGCTGATGGACCCCACCAATGGCCACCTTCCTTAGCTTCTCGGATTCGTCTACAGACTCATTGTTTATTACAAACTGACAAATGACAATATGGCTGCTTGTTAATTGGAGTTCATGAGGTGCGCTTACATTTCGTCACTATGAAATGTAGATTCTAATTGCTCTACATTCTGGATGTAATCGCGAGATCACTACAAGCGCAAAACCTAACATACACGGATATGTTCCTGCGCATGCTCTATGCCAAGCAATGACGTAATCGTGAGCGAGTCTACAGACCTTATGAATATGATATCACAGAGCAAAAAGTACGCCCTCCTTTGGGGCAAAGCAAACCAACACCGTCAAATGCAGACGGCTGATTTGATAACCAGTCGAATACGCGCATAGTCTGTTACCCGTGCTAGGCGAATTTCTATGCGTGTGAACACACGTTCAATTGGTTAGCCTCAAGGATAACGTCAGCGTGTCGTCAATGCAATAGGTCTATACGGTATGTGTTACCTAACGCCACCGCATCCATTGGCTTAGTAATTATGACCCAGTATACCTTGTGACGGACTTTAAAATTGATCTGCTTCAGATTTCCTTCTCCACTGGTGTCGTGATAATGCCTCGACCAATTGTATTCACTACCAAAGTCAGTGTTCATAACCTACAAAAAAGAACAGATGCGACCAAATGTAAACGTAAAAGCAGTAAAAAGGGAGAATATTTTGCGGAAGGGGAGACGAGTTCTAAGCAACTCTGTTCCTAATTTAGACATTCAGAGGAAAAATCAGCAAGTTTTTGTCTAAAAAGACATCGTTGTACGTTGTTTTTCACGGAAAAAGGTGTGTGTGTGTGTGGGGGGGGGGGGGGGGGGGGCTTGCAGCAAACGACCCACGTGTAATTGTTGCATTGAAACACCGTTAGTTTTTGCCCGGCAGTGGGCATGGCTTACCAATTGTTACATATCGTGAAAGGATTCTATAATGAGCATGAAATAAAAATTGTTTACCTTTGATTTTATTTTCCTGACTTTCTTAGACACGTAGTTGAACACGGACGAAATCATAAGGTAAATAAATCGAACTGAGGGAATTAAGTTGTACGGTGCTGGAAGGTTGGCTCGATTGCCAAGATACCCCTCTAAAAGCTTTGTGCGAGCAAATTTCCACTCTTGATCAAGGTTACCCTTTAATTGGAAATAAAAAATAAGTAAAGAGCTTGGTAATCAAAGGTTATACCTTTCATACCAGCTAAACATACATGGCACGTAAATGTTAAACAAATGTCACTAAAAATAAGTAAGAATAGTGAGTAAATAGGAAACTTAATAATTTTAGCGTATGTAACTAGAGACTGAAGTAAGGGATTCATTACTTAGACTGTGAAGTGCGATTGTTAATGTGGTAGTTGCAATAATTGCTGTACCAAGCAAAACTTGAAATAAAAAGGGTAGATGCCATCCTGACAACCAGTGCATCTGTATTTCCAACATTTCAAACGTAGGTCTAATATTTTTATATTAATTAAGGCGTGACTGTCCATAGTGTAGATTGCTTCGACCATTCACCAATATTTAATTATTCTATTTGTATTATAAAAACATGTGTTCATCAATTCCCTGCAGACTAAATTATTAGGTGTAAAAATTAAAAGCAACATGCTGCTAGAATTCAATTGGAGGTTTTAGCCAAAATTACCCAACGAAAAGGCCTTTTCGCGGGTTTCAAGCTATGCCTTTATTAAGAGCTGTTATCTAACAATGACCAGATGACCCTTATTACTACAAGATATGCCCCACTGCAATACAATAACAAACCATGTTTACACTATTGATCTCAAGACAGCTGGTTACGAAGCTCCACGGATTTCCTATACACATGGACAGAACATACTACGCGTAGATTGTTGCTACCGTACGTGTGAGTACAGACGTAGCAAAATGGTTGTCTTCTATGGTGTCGTGTGTGAAAGTTTGGACTTGCTCAAGTAGTTTATTCATCAGCTGTTGCAAGAAACTTGAAATATTTTCGAAATAATGCAGGATAAGATCAAAATCACTGCACGTGTATGCCAGGAATATAATTTTTCTTCCCATTCAAGTTTAAGTTTTGTTTTAAATATCACAGTCATCGTCAAATTATACAAATTATAACTTCACGGCGGCCATCTTGGTGCGCCTTTTTGCCCCAGCCGGTGGCGACAATCTACGGATAGGACGTACACGCTAAATGCTCTGTCCATGTATATACGGTCCGTGGGAAGCTCACCGATAATCAGGATTATAGACTCACTCATGTTTTCAAACAAATGATGTCACAGTTGCTTAACAACAGAGTTGATGAGGTGCACTTACATTTTCATCACGATGAAATGTAGATTCTGATTCGTCTACATTCTGCGTGCAATCGCGAGATCGCTGTGCGCGCAAAACTTAACATACACGTACATGTTCCTGCGCACGCTCTATATCAACCAGTACCCAACCAGTGACGTAATTGTGAATGAGTCTGTAAAAGGTCAACTAGAGATGGATAAAACTTGGTATACTTTTGTAGCGTCATAAAACTTGGTGTAGCATACAAGTGTCAAGAAAAACATCGCGACTGTTTGTTTCAAGTAATTGTAATAGATGAATTGGTGAATTTTTTGAGGCAATCTGCCACGGACAATAGGTCAAAGATGGAACTTCCCTCTAGCCTCCGTTGCAGTTGTGGAAAAATGGACTTCGACAGAATACAGCGTATGCGTGAAAAATGCGAACCAGGTAGGCAAATATACCCATGCGCATGTGCACACAAACGAAACAGACAATAAAACAAACAGAAAACCAAGAGGGACTTTTACTTACAAATTAGACTCTTATTATGCTCTTTTATCGCTGCTTAAACATCAGTTTAAGTATGCAATCTGCTTATAGGTAAAATACACTTTAAAAACCTAGTATGCAATGATATGAAATAATTTTTTATGTTGAGATTTTTGTTAAAGAGCGACTTTTGAAACAACACAAGGAATCTTACCCGAATGCTATCATAAATGTTGATTATGGTTGCAATCAACATATTAAGAATAACAATTGTCATTAGGACGACGAACGTAGCGTGCAGGATATGTCCGCTGTAGTTGATCAAACGTAGATTGTGAGGCAACGTCATGGCGGTAATCTTAAAATCTCCGAATATTGACCAAAAAAGAGTCAGCAGTGATTGACGGAAACTGGAAAAAGAAATGAATAACTATGCTTGATCAGCTGCACTTCATATATACGTGCACACACTTACACGCACGTATGCGTTCGCGACGCCTATCGGGAACGTACACATTACTATAGTGAAGTGGGGATATTCTGTTCCTCCTAGTCAACCGGGAATAATCACAGGTTAAAAACCAGGAAACTGGGGATACCGAAAAATTTAAACACACATCTACCCATAAATTAAAACTTAAAAAACATGAAATAGGGGATGTACCTCAGATTAAGCTGCAAAGCTACAGGCACTTATCTAACACACCACTTTGCATTATTCTGGACATTCAAAAACCGGGGATATCCCCATTTCGCGGGGTATCCTCAGTTCCACTGGAATTTTCATGTGTGTATCCCCGATTGTCCCCCAAAACGCAGACACACTCACACAAGATATAATAAAACTTCATTAGTTCAATTACAGGATTTCTTTAAGGAACAACGGAAGTGTTCGTGTTCAAAATCCTCTCTTCCACAAAGGAATCGTTCTTCCAATTCCTTATATTACTCAAACTGAAGTACTTTCGTACTCAGGAGACTCAAGCCTTTGCAAAGACTCAAAAAGACTCGATATTCAGTAAAATATGTGACTCGAGATGACTCGAGACTTGACATCAAAGTTAGTTTATACCAATCCCCGGTTTAACAACCAGAAGAGGTTGTCATGATGTTACGCACCTTTTAAACATTTCCACGTTGCCACAATATGTTTCGCCATCTGATGTTTCACAATACGGAAGGGTTTCATAAGGAGCAAAGAGCTGGGTAAGTCCAAGAGCAAACGACAGCAGTATCAGAATGGTGATGATCATGAACTGAGACAAGATCTTGGACAGGCGAGATATGGAGATCACTAGAGGCCCGAAGTATTCAAGTAAGACGAAAGTGTACAACAACCTCTGGACAGTCAAAATATTGCCAACTGGAAAATAGAAAAATCGAAAAACTGAAAATTGAAAAGTTAATCAATTTAAACAGAAAAAACAAAAAATCAGTTTCTTCAAACAATTTTTAGTAATTTTTTATGAAGTTTGATAATAGGGAGCTTTAGATTTCACGACGTGGACCTCATCTACAACGAAATGACGTCATTTGTATCTTTGCCATTTCGAACGCAACGAGAAATAACTCTATACTAAAGTTGCTAAATGACAGAGGAAACGCAGGTTGTGACGTAATTACGTTGCAGCTGAAGTCCGCGTCGTAAAATCTAAAGCTCACCAATGTCTATAGTATGACTACATATGTTCTGCGAAAGATAAGCAAGTCGTTAAGACGTATCATTAATCTGAAGACCGGTAGTTGGTCTTTTTCTTGGCATCAAGATCTTATTGCAAATTTAGACGGATTCAGTTATGGGCAGATTTATTCAATGGTTAGAATATGACTATTAAATATAATCACACTGTACAGAGTGTTGGTTAGTAAGAGGGACAGAGCATGTAACGCTACGTCCTATCCGTAGATTGCCGCCACCGACTGGGACAAAAAAGGGGCACCAAGATGGCCGACGTGAAGCAATAAATCGTCTGATTTGACGACGACTCTGTGATATTTTAAACAAAAAATCATTTTGGATAAGAAACAGTATCATATTCCTGCAATACGTGTAGTGATTTTTACCTTAACTTATTACATAATTTCGAAAATATCTCAACTTCCTTGAAAAGCCGGTGATCTACTTGAGCAAGTCCAAACTTTAACACAAAACCATAGCAGACGACCATCTTGGTGCGTTTTTCTCTCATGTACGGTAGCGAAAATGTACCACGGAGCCTTCTCAGTCCATGTACTGGATGTCCGTTGTTAGTAAGTTAGATGAGGTTTTGCGGCTCAGCTACTAACCACGGCCTCTCTTTCCAGTGGTGGCTAACTGGCTTGTTTTCTCTACTCCATTGGTTATACTAAGCACCAAACACAAAGACAGTAGGTTCCATTTTTCAAGGCTTCGTTGTGACCCGGTTAGGAATTGAACATTGGAACAACAAATATTTTCCATTTATGATTCATCATAAGTGAGATAAATCGTGTAATAAATTGAAAAATAAAACATAGGCTCTATTTGATATAAGCTTAGTGTAGGGCAATGCTAAAGAAGATCCATTTCTGCCTCTGGGAGGCTGACAAAATTTTGAAACCGGTCTGGGAGTATTATTATTATTTTGTGCCTTTGCTGAATTTGCTGTGATTTTGCTAATACGTATTCATGTCAAAATATTTCATACGAAAAAATGTGGGAACTTTAGAAGTTTTTCATCTTTCGTTTTCTCCCTACATCAGAACTTACACGTGCATATACAGTTACACTCACTTACTTGCAAAAGTCAATTCTGCCAAAAGAACCGGGTCATAAGTTCCCCAATCTTGTCTGCTAGTCTCATACAGAACATGTCCATCTTTCACGAATTTCGGAATACTGTCACTAAAAGAGAAAAATTTCAATTGATTAAAGCTACACCTTTAGGGAATAAAATATAAATAAATATCCTTCAATATTTCGAGGAATGAAGAAAAAATGAAGTTGGATATATCTTGCCATATTTGTCACGCACACACAAATTTGTGGTAGGAAACAGGAGGCTATCCTTGTACACTATCAGACTATAGTGTGCATCAAATCGATTGACACTGACCTAGGAGGCTAGGATGTTTCCCTGAATCTCTTGCTAAAGAGAAGAGGCAATAAATATCATCTTCTCCGTACAAGAAGTTAATTGCAAAGACGCAGATACAGTTTTGGATTTAAGTGCAACTGCAAAAGGAAACTGGTATATGATATAGATTAATTGGGTAAAAAGATGATCTCCAATTCTGCCCCCTCTTGAGACCGTTATGAGAAAATATGGAGCACACTCGTTGTCAAGATTTTCATTGGGGTGGTTAATTGCAGGAGGAAGGGCTTCCCCCTGGACTTCTATAGATGGACAGAGCATGTAACGTGTGCGTCCTATCCGTAGATGGTCGCCACCGACTGGGACAAAAAAGGCGCACCAAGATGGCCGCCGTGAAGCTATAAATCGTCTGATTTGACAACGACTCTGTTATATTTCAAACAAAAGTTTAACTTGAATGGGAAACAATATCATATTCCTGCAATACGTGAAGTGATTTTGACCTTACCTTGCCATATTTCAAAAATATTTTAACTTCCTTGCAAAATATGGGGATATACTTGAGCAAGTCCAAACTTTCAGTCAAAACCATAGCAGACGGCCATCTTGGTGCGTCTTTTCTCACATGTGCGGTAGCTCCAATCTACCGTACAGTATGCTCTGTCCATGTATAGGAAGTCCGTGGTTTCCCCTCAGGGTTTCCCTTCTATCTTTGAAAACTTTTTGAAAATTTAAGTACCCTAAAATGCAAACTGTTGTAAAATTTAGCACCATTTTAAGTAAATTTGTTTCTTCCATTTTTATTGACAATGAGAAGGAGGTGTGGGCACTGTCACCTTTCTTCTAGGCCAATTAGAGGGCCGAGTCACAAATCCTGATTGCACAAAGCTGAGAACTTGTCTTATGACTCAAATCTGTTTACGATTTTGAAACCGGTATGGTGTATTACTTCACTTATGTCTTCCACCTCCTTGATTATATAAAGGAAGTATAAAAAGGAAAAATAAACTTACATCGAAATACTTTCCAGCGATGTATTTGAATTCATCTCAGGGCTCGTTTGAAATATCGCCTGGAGAAAATAAGAATTACTTAGATACTTTTTTTTTTATTTAGAGCAAAAAAGAGAACCTCTGAACAAAAATGCTGCGATGTTTTAAAATTTTGGTGAGAATAACATTTTTTAGTTAGCAGATTTTTTTAACTTGGAGATTAAACAAAATGCCGTTTTTATATTTTGAATTAAATATTAATTGAGAGATGACGAAAAAGAAACATTAAATCATAATGTGTTATAAAGCATGTCCTTTTTGATATCATAGATGCCATTAATCAAGACAATACTAACGAAAAAGTTTTTAAAACAGTATCATGAACAGCCATGATATCCCTCTAAATGTTTCTTGACAGCAACGGCAAATCTGATTTCACCACTGAATCTACCAACTTTATAGGCAATGATTTTCAATAAAATCGCATGACTAACCTGCCGGTAAGAAATAATATGAGCACAAAGAGAAATGAAAAAGACCATCGTCTGGCTAATATTAATCCAGTTCCACACTTGTCGCGTGAACGTGCGTATTCCTGTCCGATATAAATTGTACAAGAGCCACATCGCCTCGCCTGTCGAGAAAAAATATTATTGTTATATACATTCTTTGAGATAATCATCAACTAATATTAGTCCTTCACGGTCAGGTGACCTTTTTTTATTGCGCTGTAACCTATCGGCCTAGGACAAAGGGGATAAATTCAACCAGGTGCGAATGAATACGGCAATAAAAGCCTCGCCTATAGCTGCATGATATGAATGCGCACTGCTGGTAGTGCTAGTATTTGGCACATATAGCCTGTACACATAGGCGTACGGGAACATTTCAGTTTGTAGGCGGAAGATATTTTGCCTGAAGAATGTTAGTCTGCCCGAAAGACTAACTGGAGCGCCATCATAAGTTTTCTCGGCGCGTACAAATAAAAAATGAAAAATCGGGCCCGCAGAGGCTCAGACAGTCAGGAGTGGCATTTCCCAGGCTTATAAGAAGAATTTAAGCAGTCGGTATTTCGTTCCGAGTTCCCCTTTGCAATAAAAATGATCTTTTCAAATAAATTAGCAAATTGCAAAGAGATCAAAAGTTATTACACAAAGAGGAGGGCCTAGTTATTTATTTATTTATTTTTTTTTAATTTTTTGGACCAAGGATGGGAAATTGAAAAATGGTTTCATGTTTCGCTTAGCTTTGATCCATGTTTCTAAAAATGTCGCGTTTGTCATTGTATGGATACTAATTCCCAGTATTGGCAAAGAACGCCGAAAACAATATTCCTGCAACATGCCTGCAATGTTCTGTTCAGTAATCGTTCGATCAAAACACTAAGTGGAGCTCCATCATCAGTAGGGAAGGAGGGTAGGCCTACAGGACAGTTTGAAAGCTGGATCAATCAAACAGTCGGAAATAACATTTCCCAGACTTCAGTTGTTATTAGAAATGAGGGAGTTGTCATTTTGAGTTTTCGTTTGCAGAAATAGAAAAAAATAGCAAATTGCTAAGTGATCGGAAAATTGTATTATTGATGAAGGTGATTGACTTAGTCAACTGCCAATTGATTAGAAAATGACCAAATGAAATGTAGCACCATCACTGTATGAAATGGCCTTGTATCTGTTCGGGGAAAAACTATATTACGCCGATCGAAAACATTCTAACTTCGACCTTTGGCTAAGTTCAAAATCTACTGAATTGATTAAATTGTCTATGAGACTGCTAAACCCCCGACTATCAACGATTTTACTTCCAACGAATTTCGAAAATTTGTCACGTTACGAGGTGGGTTTAAATGAATTTTCAGACAGACTTGTGGGAAGTTATTCTCACACTGTTTCAATATGTAATTAAAATAAAAAGAACTCGATTTGCATTACCGTCGCCCAAAATTAGGATGTGGATGTAGGATAGATGGTAAACTATTGGAAACTGCCATTAAACATCCCTGTCTGTCCTTAAAATAAAATTGTCAATTGAAAACATCCCAGAACTTTTTTCAACCTTCGCACGGCAAAGCTGTAAGATTACAGTATGCTGGTATGAACTTATTGAACTGAGGCTGAGGAAAAACCTTCTTTCATAAGCTGCCCGAATGTATCGCAATTCTTTGTTTTCATTTTAATTTAACTTATATTTTTTACTTTAAAAATTATGATTTTTGCTTTTTTCGGCCAGAGTTTTGAAAGAATTCTGATAATCGGCCATTACAGGCTTTGGGTTTCGCAAAATACGATGAAGAATGATTGTTTCTTCTAAATGGTGTGCTCGCCAAATGCGTTGAAATTTATTTTTATATTTTTGATTTTTCTTGCATATGTTCTCTTGATTATAATACTTTTCTATTTGTCGGGCAAATGTTTGAAAGAATTTGGATATTTGACAATTTTATTTCAGACATCGTGTTGCGAAAGGCCGTAAAGTTAAGCCCACGAACTGTTGCTTTTCTGCGCTGCCCGAAATTGTAACGAAGTTTTGTAACCATGATGTAGATTTTTTATGAAAATTGTAATGCAAGTATGATGTTTTTCTCCTTTCGATAAAAGCTGTCTGCAGATGTGACGTCATAGAATAATTAGCATACTTTTGATTTAAGTAGTCCTGCGATACAAACCATCCATTTACACAGGACACACGTTGGTAAATTTAAATTTCTTTCTACAAGGGAGCTTTTTTTACATTTCCTGTTCCGACCAAAGACGGAGAAGGATTTAGGTAAAACTCACAAAAATTGTAGCATGACCTCTAAGGCAACTAAAAGTCTTACAAATCCTGCCTGCCAAAAACTGTAAAATATTCAGGTATATCAAAAATGTTGGACGGTAAGATATACCCGTTCAACCACCATACCTAAAATTATCAGAGTCAGTATAAGCATTCTTGCTCTAATGTCCCAAAAGCGATGTTTAACCTCCACGCAATTCACGTCCGTTAGGTTTGGTTTGTTGGGACAATCGTCATCCAAATACCTTAAGTTCAAAGCCGTCAAAATCAGAAAACACATGAAGAACAAGTGTGATGAAAAGGTATTGAGAACACGAACGTAACTGTTGTAAAAGAAAAAAATCGTTTTAAAGGTAGATGCTCATCACCCTAGACAGTTCCACCAACAATCCAAACACAAAAGAGTGAATTTAATCAAAATAGAGTGGAAAGTATGAATTCACTCCATTAAAGAGTTAATTCATTCTAAGAATAATGAAATTCACTCCAAGAAGAGTAAAATCCACTCCAAGAATATTCACTTTTTCGCTAGTGTCTGCGTGAATCACTCTTTTTAAAAGAAAATCCATGCATAGGCACTCCATCAAGAGTGAAACACTTTTGGAGTGAATTTCACTCTGTTTGGAGTGAATGTCGACTTTTTTGGAGTGAATCATATGTAAATTTCACCCTAGTTAAGACTCTTAAAATTGTAAGAGTACCGGTGTTCCATCATAGCCTATACTTTTGTTGTCCCTTCCATATGTCGCCGCCTGTCTGAAACCCATCTTAGTGCAAATACATCTTGGTTTACTGCTTAAAAGCATATCACGATGAGCATACAAAGCGATGAATGATGTGCACTTGGAACACTCAGAGGATACTGTGTATCATGAGCTACTCCAGTGGCGGAGCTGCCATATGGTCAGAGGGGGCGGTCGCCCCCCTGACGAACCAAAATCGTCTGTCGGCGCCCTTTTTAGGTTTTTAGCGTACTTTACTCTTGCACCTTTTTCGGCAAAAACATAATTTAATAGCGTTGTTTTAAGGCCCAGATAACAAAATACCCAAACAGCCACCAGTAACTGTTCTAGCTGCACTTTATTCTGATGAAAAGGGTCATCTTTTGTAATATTGGGATAGGTTTTGCTGAAACGTATCTTCATGCTTTATACACACTAAATTATGAATGTTGTCGCTGTGCTGATTTCATTGCTTCTACACCAAGCGTGACTATAAGCTTACAAAATACACAGACTGACATTAAATTAACCCTCCCGGCCAACTTAAGATGCTGCAAAGGGCGCAACAATAATTGTAGCGCAAATAGCTCTCTTGTTGTCGGGGATAATTGTCAAGAAAATTGCATCAAATAAGCTTAAGTTTAGGCTACTTTTATGCATTATGAAGTCGGTATCTAGAGAGTCAAGCAGACCTCTTGTCTTGACTATTTCTTTAAATGTACTTAATGGCTATTTTAGAGTGGTCACATGATGCAAAATACGTCAATTCATGTTTCTTCGTGTACTTATCTTGATTTCCAGATGCCAAAAATATACACCTAACGGTGTTTAATTTCCAAAACTTTTTTCCTCTGGAAGATTGCTTGCTATTCAGCTCTAGCAGGTTTAATTTTTATCTTCACAAAGTAGCCTTGCTATTATTACATTGAAATCTTACATCGAGACCTGACAGTAACACACAAAATATAATGACCGCCTTCATACTAGAATGTGAAAGAGAGGGATAGAAACATGCGCGTCCGCAGTTAGGGGCAAGAGGGGAATATGCCCTCTCCTGGAAAATGAAAAAACCTGAAACACGAAGAAAACATAAAGAAAAAGACACAGAAAAAATAACATCAATATTTCTTAAGAGTTCACTCAGTGTTTTCCCTATTTATATGTGGTAAATAGGCTTTAGAAATGTCATTTCCACCGATCTGAGAGGCATTTGGGGCCAAATTTTCTTTCCCCCCTAAAAGAATTTAGCCCCCGAATTTTCCTCCGTGGAGGCCAATAGACAGACAATTTAAACATGTTTTAATAGAAAAACTTGCTGAGGAGAAATGTCAAAGAAGTCTTCTACCAGTTGCGGAAAATCAAATGGAAAGTCTGAAAAGCCGCGGCTTCGATCGTGCTGAGGCTCAGGGTATTTAATCCTCCGAAGCGCCCTGCAGACCATTTTCGCCCCTTCTGACCGAAATCCCTAGCTCCGCCACTGAGCTACTCTGCATCTTTTGAACTTCACGCTAGTCAAAGAGAAGAACCAAGTGAAACTTTTGACCACCGCATATCAAAATGTAGGCTAAGGTGATAAGTGAGCCACAACTGGAAAAAGGGCCTTGGCAGGCTCGACTCAAACCATTTGGTTGAAAACCTCGCCGTAAAACTCCCTAACGTAAACTAACCTTTCACAAGGAATAATACACGTTACGTAAATTGCTTTGGACCATCCGAGGTAATACTTCCATGTTTGGACTGTGGTGTGAGAACTTTCCATAAGATCGAACTCAGACTATAAGTGTAAATACTTTGATTTCGATAACATTGTAGACAGAATATAACTCAAAAGCAGAAAGGTTACATATCCAAAGACACATACCCAACCTAGAAATATTTTTGAAACTACTTTAACGGTGAAGCTAATAACTATGCCTTACTTGGAAACATAATGTCTAGTTGGTGGCTAATAAACAAATTTCTATTCGTTGTGCCGTTAAAATGAAGTTGACTAGATTTATGCAGTGACGTCACAAGACATCTTTTGGAGGGTAAACAATGAAGTAAACTTAGATACAAGACGTTCATTTTGCGAAGACGCGCGATAAACTGATGTGCGTATTGGATACATTGATAAGTGTTCTACAAGTCTTTATTTAAACTGGAATGAAAAATCCTTGCCTCAAATAGATATTCATCCTGTTGTGTGACATTTTCTGCAATAGATTACATCTTTTACATTGGAATATATCTAGTGGAAATTCTAATGAAACAACTTTGCAACCGAAATTTGTTGCTTTACGTCATTTTCAATTGTAATAAAACAAAATTAATGCAATAGTGGTGTCTTGCTTAGAAATTTAAAATGATCTTCAATTCCAAAATAAAAGCTGACACAGATTTCCAAGTTGAAAAGGAAGGGTTAAGTCTCTCAGTTAGTGTAGAGTGAACGAAGACCAGAAAATGGGAAAATTGAGGCAAGTTATTCAACTTACGGAGTCTGCATCAACTTCACCAGTTTTGGAAATGGAAAGAGTGCATAAGCAACACAGAGTAAAGGACTGATCAGGACCAACAACGTTGAAACAACTCCAAACCGAAGCGGCGACATCTTGTTCCATCGAACAGGTCCATCGAAAGCACGTTCCATTAACACCATCTGAACGTACGGGTGGGTTACATACTGTGCGTAAGAAATATAAAACAGCAGGAGTAACAGTATTGACTAGGTGAAAAGATGTGTGTTTGGCTTTCCATACTTATTGTGCACGAAATGGAGGAGTGGGAACAAGGTGGCCCACCTAGGGTTCTTACCCCTGTTCCCTCTAGAGGTGTAGTGGAATCCAGAGATTCCGAGTCAGGAGTCCGGCAAATTTCAACTTCCAAGGACTCGAGTCCGGACTTGGACTCGAGTCCCTATACTTTCTTAGTAGAGAAAAAAGTCAACCTCTCTGGCATAGTCCTTCAAATTCTGAAATCACGAGTCCGAGTCCGGACTCGACTACAGTGATGGTTCCCTCTCAACGAAACCTAAATCCTCGCCTCAAACTTACAGGTCGTGGTAGTCTACAGTAGGTCTCAAATTGCACTCATTAGAGAATCCTGTCGCTTGAACGGTGGACATTTATACTTTGACCTTGATCTCCGAATGCAGCAGTGAAATGACGTATTTTTGCGGTTAACCTTAAGATACTGGGTACCGACCTTCAAAGAATTCTTAAGGATTGATTTGTATTTCCATAAGTATATAATGTGACTAGAATCGAACTCACTGACTAAATTAGTCACCAAATGAATCGCGAACCATGAAAATTGGTTCAGATTCAGTAAAGTTATGTACAAAAATAGAATTAAAAAATGAGAGAGTCAGATTAACAATTTCTAGACAAGTCTGTCAGATTATTAAATTCTGGGACAAAAAACTTATCAAATGGGTACTTCCTATTCCAAAATTAACGAAAACGTGTTAATAATCACAAACGAACATTATTTCTTGATATTTTCAGCAGTGAGTAACATCCCCAGTAATTGTTTTTGCTGTGAACACCTGATAAAAAAAGGCCAAGGTCAGTTTGTTTTTTGCGGGTTTTCTATCTTTAAAATATCGGCCAAGTCATGACGTTATCGGCCAAGTCATGACGCCTACTTTCAAGAGGATGAATTATCTAATGAGCTATTTGATTGATAACTAATTCAAAAATACATAGCACTGTCTCTAGTCTACTATTACTCAACATGAACTGTATTGAGAGTCTTGTGATTACACATCCCGGTCTTGTACACTTAATCTGAACTATTAAAATGACACCATGTCTGGACGAGGACGGGTTTAGACAATTGTGGGAGGAGCTTAAGTAAATAGGTTAGGAGAATTGGCACTGTTTGGAGATGAGATAATTAGACCTTTAACAATATCCCATTGATATTGCAATATCCTTACCTTTTTGAATCTCAATGCTATGACCTATTGGTATTGTTTGAAGATGAGATAATTAGACCTTAAAACAATATCCTTTCGATACTGCAACATGCATCCTTACCTTTTTAAATCTTAATGCTATGGCCTATTGGTATTGTTATGGGATGAGATAATTAGACCTTTAACAATATCCCATTGATATTGCAATATCCTTACCTTTTTAAATCTCAATGCTATGACCTATTGGTATTGTTTGAAGATGAGTTAATTAGACCTTAAAACAATATCCTGTCGATACTGCAACATGCATCCTTACCTTTTTAAATCTTAATGCTATGGCCTATTGGTATTGTTGTGGGATGAGATAATTAGACCTTTAACAATATCCTATCGATATTGCAATATCCTTACCTTTTTAAATCTCAATGCTATGGCCTGTTCAAGTCCGGGAGGTAGTACAGAATCTTCCCATGTATTGAGCATTTTTAGGAAACCTTCGACTCCATCATCTTCTTCATCAAATTTGTGATTAGCTTGGACTTCTAAAATGGCGTCAACTTCTTGTCTATTTTTGCAGTGATTCAAAATGTCACATAAGAATTCCTCAAGTGTGTGGCGTATGTTATTTAGACTTTCGGTAAAACTGAAAAGACAAGTTTTGAGTTTTTACAAGAAAGTCGCTTGGTGATAGCCTGGATTGTTAATTATGTAAAACAAATGAACTGAATTTGAAACTGGGACCCAGGCTGTAGAAAAGTTTCATAGCTCCTTGAGGGTTTTCAGCTTTCAAGGTAGTGGTGTTTTCTCGTTACCTTTGTTTATTAGTCGCGTACAATACAATACAAAAACATGTTTAGCTACTAAACACTTGTTTAAATTACGCCCACAATGGTAACACGTTGAAATTTTAAACATGTTTAGCTATTGAACACTAAACATTTAGCAATTAAACTTGTTGAAAAGCGATAGTTTAGGAATTAGACATCTACACCTGTTTACAAAGTGGGAGTAAAAACTCTTTAGGAAAACTTGAGCACCAAGCACAATGGCAGTAAGTTCCGTTTTGAAAGTCTTCAGTACGACCTGGCCAAGACTCGAACTCCCGACCCCCCGACTACAAGTCTGATGCTCTAACCACTTGACCATGCAGTCGGACAATCAGCATTTGAGTTAAAAGTAACATCAAATGACCCGTCATCATGGTCTGTCACCGTATGGAAGGGGCTGTCGAGTCTTGCCTCTGTGTGGAATTTTGTTACCAGAACAAAATTACGATATTGAAATTTAACAGTAATAAACACAATTTTAACATTTTTATGTACCCCTTAAACCAGATAAATGTCCTTCAGGGTTGATTTTGGGTTAAAGGTAACGAGCAGTCCCCCCAAACTTAGTTTGAAGAAAAAGCTAAAGAACACAATTTTCGTCTTATTACTCTTCAAAGAATCTTTCATTACATTTTATGACTTTACTATTGCATATTCAAGGTAAATCAAGCAGTTATTTCAAGTAAATTTCACATTTGAAGAGGAAAATCATTGTCACACGACTCCCAACAGCCAATCACGAAACTGGACAGTCTACTACACTACTTCAATTTGGGATGACTGCTCGTGCCCTTTAATAATCAGTTAAAGAAAGAGAAAAGAAGTTGTAGAACAAAAGGTTAATATTCGCTGTCAAACTCTAATTACCCCTTTAAGGAATCATGTAAATAATTATCAGTTGGTAATATTTAAAACATCCTTTACCTTCTGTGGTTCACAAACCATCCATTGGTTTCGTTTATGAAACAGTTGTCTTCCAAATTGATAACTAATCTCAGAGCTCGACCGACTGGATTGGTTTCCTTTGCAATGAGCATGGCAGGACTACAAACTGCTCTCATGTACAGTAAAAACACTAAGCTCCTTACAATGATATCGCTCTCCACTTGATTCAAGCACTTGTCCATCCTTGGCATGACGGCTCCGTGACGTATTAATACCTGAATAGTGTAAGAAATAACATATAGAGGCTCAAGATGTTGTTCACCGATACCTGAGTTCGGTAATTGATTACCACATGCAATTGCACACCAAGCGCTCAGCATACATTGTGCGACTTTTTTCTCGTTTTCTTTTAGTAAGTGCTAATACCACTTAGGAAAACTCGAAGTATGTAACCGAACGAAAATAGGGGTCCCAGCCATTCTTTACGGCAGAGAAAAATGCTAATTCACCTGCCAAAACGCAATTCAGGTACCGCCTATTGTGCAAACCAGACTTCATATCCCTCCTTGTATTATCTATGGATTAAGAAACAATGATTCTACGAAATTTTTCTCTTTAACTTAAATGTTTGAACACATTTTACCTAAAGTTCTCCTGTCGATGCAGGATTATTGTTTAGCCGGAAGAATTTGAAGATGCATGTGCTCATGTGCATAGACCCCATTTCGACTACCCGGACCCGCTCATTAATGTACTGAAAGTTATACACGGTGCTGCGGTAATGAAAAACTGGGAAGTAATTAAACTTTGGACAATTCTGTCACGGCCTGGAAAAGTGTTGAAATTCAGGAAAGCTGTATCAGTTAAGTCGTGCAAAAGGTATGGAAATTCTACACAAAGTGACTTTACAAAGTGATATTGTTCCACTTGCACTGAAATATGAAAGCGTGTTTCCCTCGATGATAACTTCAAATTTTATTGCTCTCTTCCTCAAATTGTATGCAGTGTTATGTTACACCACTTGAAAATTACACAGAATTGTGTTTATAGTATACAGAGTAGCCGTGGTAAACAGTGGCGTACGCAGGATTTCTCTGAAGGAGGACATGACGTATGCTGAGAAATCACGGACCTGTGTAGGGGACTATAAGGGGAAAGGTAAAAGTTTTTGGTACCCTTTTGCGAATTTTAAGGAACTAAAATAAACGGGTATCATTGATGATCAATCTGGGGGTGGGGTCTAAGGGGATTTCCCCTCCACCTTTTGAAATTTTTAAAAAATTCGGTGTCCTTATAAGCAATCTGGTGCTATGAATGTCTCCTTTGAAGTAAAGTTTGCGTTACGAAATTAAGTAATTTTAGGATCTAAGAAAAATGCCATCCGTGAGCGAGGAGGGGCATTGCCCAATGATGTTCACTTCAGCAACCATCTTGACTGCAGTGACTTAAAGTAATGACCACAAAATGATTAGTAGTATGATCGCCCTCTGTAAATTTTCCACCGTTATTATAACCTAAAGATTTGAATTTCATACAGCTTGACAAGAAAGCAATACTTCCAAAAAAAATGGATTCCCAGACAGTGTAGGAACTTTGGCTATAGACTAAGTTCAATGAACTTTGTCTTTAATGAGTAGTTATTCAATAGAGGATTGAAATATTGACGTCACTGCCAGGTGTGGCCGTATGAATGACGTCACTGCTGTGTGTGACCATATAAATAACTATATAAAATCTTTAAAGGGGCTCTTTGAGTTGATAACGACAACTAAATGAAAGTGCTTAAAGGTTACTAACACTTGTAAATGCTTATAACAATCATGATTAGTCAAGTTTCACGTCCAATAGCTACGAAAAAGCCTAAAGTTCCAATTCCGTGTTGCCTAAAATGTAACGGTATAGTGCATGAATGGCAAAAGTTTCTGGTCACGAATATTTGGAAACCGAATCGAGTCGTTAAGAACTCATTCATAAAACACTTATTTGTATGTAGGATATGAGGATTGTCTAAGTTTTAATATTTATCGGAGTATGTGACAAGGATTTGGTAAAATTTATTGAGCTTCATGACCCATCTCAATGAGCCCCTTTAAGTTGAAATTATAGTGTAGTTAGTTACTTAGATAGAGTTTTACGGTCCAGTTTTCAACCTACTGAAATTATAGTGTAAATTATGATTCACATTACACTGTTAAAAATTTCTGTAAATTTACAGACTTTTTTTAACTTAAACTTTTTGTATTTTACTTTTAATAGAGATTTTCTGTATCTTTACAGACACTTTGTATTTCTCCAATAAAAAAAGGTTGTTTAACATGTATTTTCTGTTTATTTGAAAAACCATTTCTGTCTGCTTTTTTAACCAAATTTTACTGCTTTGTAAAACTTTTTCTGTAAATGTACAGAAATTTTAACAGTATTTTGTATTTTTCTGATTTCACATAAATATACTGTCATTTAACAAACATTCATTTTGTTTTTACGCTGAAAAAGAAACAAAAATAAGCCCAAACAAACAAACAAACAAATAAGAAATAGCCTGAAAATTTTCAATATATAACATGCATCGTTCTGCGAAGTTTCAGTTAAAAAAGAAAACATTTTTGGCAAATTTATGGCCCTATTTGAAAATTAACTTACATTTATTATACTGACAATTGGTATACTGATGTCAACTCATCGCCACAGGCGCTCATGCACTTGATCGAATTAAAAACGTTTCACAAATTTACTTGAAAGAGTCTGTAAATTTACCACTTTATGACGTAAATCTCATTTTGCATAAATGGGTGGAGCTTATTTTGTAGGCATTTTCCTAACAAAAGGATTGCTGTTGCTTTGAATAATATCTTTTTTGGCTTTTTTTAATCAGGAAGTGATAAACTTATTGTTTACCTTGTCTGGAAATGTTTGCAACCAATGTATTTGCATTCTTTGTCATATTTATTTTAAAAACAATTATTATATTGTACCAAAAATGTGACTTTCCGATTACAAAGTTCCTAGAGATAGCAGTCTAATGGACAACAATGGGATAACAAAGTATCCTCATGGTGTTTTGATTGAAAATAACTTCGTAACGACACATTACGTTGATAAGCAAATACCTGATCTACGTAATGGTGAAGTGTATGTTACGTAATAACATATGAAAGGAAAAAAGCGATATTATAATAAATATTAAAACGCCGAGAATGAAAACAGTAGGCTGTAAATTCACATAAAATTAAGGTAAAAAAAAAAAACAGAACAATTCTGTAATTCGATTTTACAGTAGACATTTGTAAACTAATTTACATGCAAAAACTGTAAAGAAAAAACAAACACTTAATGTTTTTTCATGATTACAGTCTGGCTGTAAAAAAAACATTATTTGGTTGGAAAAAAATTTGCCATAAAAATTATGTAAATTTTACAGAGAAATTTTCTAACAGTGTACCTTAAATTTTTGGGAGCAAAACCACTTTGGTTCATTTATGTAAATGTATCTGACAGGATTTTCTCATGTGCAATTTTTATTTCCTATAAAACACTAACCAAAAAATTAAGTAATTTCCCATGAAAGCAATGTGAACTTTCTTAAAATCCACCAATTGAGGTGGACGATTTTGGAAGGTTTAGGAAGGTTTAGAGAACGTTACAATTTCTTCCATTAAATTTTGGTGAAAAAATGTTTCTTTTTTCTTCGAAACATTGATAATCCTTCTCGCCAAAACTAGTAAATGCTCCCTACCTACATAATCCCAAAGGTGAAAAAACAATTCTAACGACGTCCAAAATCTTTCAAAATCACACGAAACTTATCCCATTTTCACTGGGCAATGTTCTTATTTCAGTAAGTAACCCAACGCTTGCCTGAAAGTTTAATTCAATATTGAAAAGAATAATTTTGGTGTTGAATAGTAGAGATTTATTCGTTTGCCTCATTGGACAGTAGTCGATTACATGATTCGTTTCTTAGCACTCGATAATTCTACAAATTGTGTGAAACTGTATTAGCAACTCGACAATGCATGAATATTCATAGATTAGACTCAGTTTCCACTGGGGATGTTTACTTTAATTTCTATTCTTTAACTTTCAAGTCGAAAATCTTGCATCATTTTCATGTAGGCTCCTTGAAAAGGCCCAGACTTTTTTAAAAGACAGGGGGTCAACCACCCCTTAGACCCCTCCCTCAGACCGGCGATCACTCAACATGCTACATGCCCCCACTCCCCTGAGAGAAAACTTGTGTACGCAACTTGGGACGACTACTGATTCCATGGATATGATCAATGACACTTAAATTTAATGATCTTCAGCATGAGAAGTTGATCCCACTGCAGGACGTACAGTCTTACAGAACTTCAAAACACGTCAGCCGTAAACCAGCCTGGTTAGAAATCTAGTTCAACAGGATCAAAGTTATGTTGAATTCTTGTATAACTTTCTTCTTTCATTTATAAAGCTTCTGGGGACTGAATTTATCAGGAAAGGTGAAATATTTTCCAACGAATCTGAACATTGAAATAGAATTATTGCAAAGCATGGAGGTTATACCTCCATTTTAAAACAAAGCAGCAGTGAGGGCCAAATCTGCAAATGAGTTGCCAGACTTTCTGTATTCCTTGCCAAATGTGAAGACCATGAGTTATGTGCGCATAGTATCATGTAAGCAAGCTTGCCGTCTCTTCTGGTGCCGTTTACTATAAAAATATTGACAACACCGGCCATTTTAAGCACAAACGACGTCAGTCCTAGTTCAATATTACTTTACACAGCCTTTACACAATGTAATACATGTACATGCAAATTTTAGCTCTTAATCGTAACACCGCATTCTCTGACCCCGGACAAGGACGACCAATGTTCGCTACGAGCATCAAACTTTTTTGTGAACTGTCCGTCACGCAATCGACCAAACTTTTCCAGACTTTGACGGACGTTTTCTGCAGACTTTGATACACCTATGTATAATGTACACTAAGTATTTTGCATTGACGCAACATTTCGAGACGATTTCACACCCCGGTGTCTGCATTAGGACTAACATGACGGACATTTGCCCCGCCACTGTCCCAGGCTCAGAAGGTGCGTCTTAAGTCGGCATTACACTGCAACGAATTCGGATCGGATTCTGATCCGAATTTTTCTGGTTTTTGTTAAAATCTTATCCAATCATAGTTGGAAAGAGCTAAAAATTTGTCAACCAGTGGGAATACATGATTTGCATATGATGTGTATGGAATTAACATGTCAATTGATTTTGTCGTGACGTCAAACCGACATATTATTTTTTATCGGACAGTGACCTAGTCTGATAAAATCTGTCTATCGATGTGATAATTAGCATGAGTTTTATTTTCATAGTCGTGCGGTACAGCTTATATATTTACTCAGGTTGGCAAATTTTTGGCTCTTTCCGACCAGAGATAGAGAAGATTTTGACAAAAACCTGAAAAGTCTGATCGGAAACCGATCCAAATTCGTCGCAGTGTCACCAGTTCGGGAGATAACCTCTTTCGGGGGAAATCAATTTTCACCCGATCGGGGGATTATTTTGCTATGGGTGGCGCCATTTTCAAATATCTCCCACGATGCATTGCGATCCTACCGCGCAAATTCAACGGAGATAACGTTCAAAACAGCCTTGCAATTTTTATCGATTTTAGGAAAGAGAAATTCGGGCATTTTAAAAAAACTCTGTTGATAGGGGAATAAAAAAGCTTCGTCATGTTTGGTTGTTCACCACGCCGATTTTGAGAAATCGAGCAATTTTACTACGTTCTTTGTCCTAAGCTTAATTTACAGACTCCATGCAGCCGCAAGTTTTGTACACCATTTTTCACTTGAAGGTGTGCAAGTGGGTCGTACTAGCACATATGTTTGTAAATACGTAGTTGAAGGTCCATGGTAATTTCGTTTTTTATGTCTAAACTATTACCTCACAATTAAATATACACACATTTATTAAACAATTCGACGACTGTGAAGAGGTAGACACTAAGTGCTCATAAATATTCATACCGTTGAGACAGGCAAATTTTCCCCCAATCGGGGTAATACTCATTTTCTCCCGAAAGCGGTTATCTCCCGAACTGGTCACCGAGGCGGCAATGATAAGTCCCTTACCATCACAATCTCATAATCGTTATTCTGAGCAGCGATTTGCAACGGTGTCGCCGTTGGAAGATAGTCAGCTCCTTTTGGTTGTCCATTAATGACCTCGTGTAGTTGTCGTACCCCCTGTCGGATATAAAGAGTGGTGAAACATTCATGCATATTCATGTAGAGTCAATATTTCAAGACAAATAAAGGGTTCTTTCATTGGTTTGTTTGTCTTTTTAAAACTCTAGTTGTTGTAGTTAATAAAAAACGAAAGGAAAGTAAATAGAACCGAATATGGAATCGTTTTTGTTCCAAATAATTGCTGGTGTCGTGTGCAAAGTTTCCGTTTCTGTCATTTGACATTGAAATTTAATTCTGACACTAAAAGGCTTTAAAAATGATCAATGAGTACGCTACTTACTTTCCACATCTTAAGATATGCACATATTATCTTCACAGCGTTCAGGGAACCGCAGGATATGGCATAAAAGAGGTTGTCTTCAATCGGGACTCCTGCTTCAAGTAGGCTTTTTAGACAGACTGTGGGAGACATGGGCATGTTGTTTTTAATAATCGTTCCAACTGACACGAAGGTTGGAAAACTTTACAACCACACGTTGAAGATTATTTTATCGTTTACTGTGTGTTGTGGCGTGCAAGTTGATGCTCACTAATACAATGTGGATACTGCGCACAAATATTTGAACAATAATTTCGTGAAACCACTATGTTTAAAAGTCCAGAGCCAGAACCCTTGCAAAGAGAAACATTTTGAGAGACGTTGGAAATTGGAACTGGTTAAATCTTTTAACTTTGGTCCTCGATGAGCCAATATGCTTTCTGATCCTCACAAGTTAAACCTCAGAAAGAAACAGGCTGATATGTACCATCGTGTATGTTTTATATGTAAGATATATTTTAAGATCGGGTGAAGAAGCCGGCCACCATGGAAGCGCTCGGTAAACAAGGCCAATAACCGTCCATGAATAATACAGTATACACTGTATTTTAACAATTTATTTTTCGGCGAGTTATCTGGCGTGATCGTGTAAGAACTTGAAATTCACAGAAGTAGCAATTTATCTCAACCGACGTCTCATCTCTTTTCATTTTTCATTACACGTCACTCAAATGTAACTTACGATGGCAACATACATCCCGCAAAGATGGCTCGTACCTGGTTTGACATGTCAACCTTTTAAACTGTTATACAAATTTTAAAATCGGTTTATTCATGGAATTATGTAGTATACTTCCATGGCTCACGTTGCTAAGCTCTCATTGCAGTCACCATGTGAATAAAAATGTTGTAGAGCAAAGACAATACCGAGTGTATAATGTACAATGTACGCTTACCAAAGTCAGACTCCGTAATTGCTTCCTTTACAGTTGTTACGTCCAAATCATGTGAAACATCAGTCTCTTGCTGGTCATCGCTCTCGTCACTGCCATCCCTGTTCCCACTGTCGGATGTTTCGCCGTCAATGGCACAATACGTGACACTGTTTAAATTTTGTAAGGCCATCTTGGTTGGAAAATTCGGTTTTTTCTTTGTCCGTGTAAACCTCAGCATGTTGCTTTTGGTGTGTTGAACGATACAGAGGTACTTCCTGGTGCAAAGCAAAAGCTGAATGAGGCACTGCCACACCACTAACATGGTTTATGTGTAAAGGGAAATGTGAAAAAAGTTATGTTTAAAAGAAATGTGAACAATATCTGAAGTACTCTAATAAAGAAATTTTAACAACGTACCTTTCATCATGTATCCATTATGCTCATTAAATTTAAAGGGCCAAACCTCTCACCCCAAACTACAATTTTGGTACCCGGATACCGAAATTCTCAACTGGCTCAGCTCTTTGACTGACAGCTAATTCAAACAATGCAGAGTACCAAAGCTTATATTACACAGCAGGAACGGTACTGAGAGTGTTTTGATTATATAAATTGAGTTTTTCTATACTCACCTTGAAGCAATAAACTGAGATTGTGTCTGGATGAGGATGGATTTCAGACAATTGTGGGAGGGGCTTCAGTAGGAAGGTTAGGAGAATTGGTACTGTTTGGGGTGAGGGAACTGGACCTTTAAGGCAATCACACGACACCTAAAACTACAATGTTGCCTTGAGCATGTGCCAATATTCTCAATTGGTACAGCTACACTCTAAAATCAAAAGAGTGAACTTATTCACTCTAATGGAGTGAAAAGTGTAAATTCACTCCATTAGAGTGATAATTCACTCCAAGAGGAGTGAAGTTCCCTCCAAAAAGAGTAGAGTTCCCTCCAAAAAGAGTGAATTCACTAGAGGAAGAGGGAAAATTCACTCTTCCACGAGTGCCTGCAATGATCGCTCTTTTTTTAAAAAGCGATCACTGTGGGCACTCCGTCAAGAGTGAAACTTCGCTCGTTTTAAGGGAATTTCACTCTTTTTGGAGTGAACTTCACTCTTTTTGGAGGGAACTTCACTCCTCTTTCAGTGAATTATCACTCTAATGGAGGGAATTTACACTTTTCACTCGATCAAAGAGTGACTACGTTCACTCTTTTGATTTTAGAGTGTATGCCAGTCTGCAATTGACAGCAAACTTAAAGGTCAAGAGCAGCATTAACTGATTTTGAAGCAACAGTTAAAAATCACAGTTTTGCTCTAAGAAGTATCGTCCATCTTATTTTATAACTTCAATAGGGCCAAATGCACATTCAAGGTCTAAGTTCAAGTTCGATTTATTCTCTATGAACTCCCCAATATGGGGTACAAGAGACTGGGAAAGGTATGTAATAATCAAAATGAACACAATAATTAAGAAAAAGAAAGAAAGAAAAAATAGAAAAGTGAAAAGGTAAAAAAGTGGAAAAGGTGAAAAAAAAGAAAAAAGGGCAAGAGAAAGCACCGCTCATACTGATACAGTGCAGATAGTAATTCAAGAAACTCAAGAGAAAATAATAATGATAATAAAAGTAATAACCATAACAATGGTAAAAATAATTTAAACAATAAATAAATTAATTAATAAATAAATATATAAAAAGTAGTATTGATAGCAACAATAATAACACTTCGGTGTCGGTAAAACAAAGGTAAAACGAGCAGTTATTTCAAGTAAATTTCACATGTGAAAAGAAAATTTGTCACCTGAATCTCAACAGCCAAGTAATGATACAGCACACTCTTCACTTCTTCAATTTGGGAGAACTGCTCTTTAACAAAAAAGAATACTAGAGTAGCTACAATCTTGGATAAATCTAGATGGATCACCCCCGCTCCCCGTGCAACGTTGGAGATGATGAAACTTATTCGGGACGCACCATTTTCTTTGGGAACCAACATTGTACTGGGAGACGGAGGGTTCTTTAATCGCTATTTCCTGTAGGACACAACATTTTAAAGGGGGATAGAGGTCGTGCAAATAGTACTCGGCACCATAAACAACATGAAGACGTGAGGTGTTCCAACAGTTTTGTCCAAGATTGTAGTACTATACACAGGATGCACTGAGAGTGTTTTGATTATACATTAGGGCCTCTAATGCTCACCGGGATATAAGCCTTCCCTGAAACATAAACTAGGATTGTGCTTGTGATTCAACAGGGATGCTTCCTTAGGAATTCTTGCTAAATGTTACAAGCTTAAAGGGGCAAGATGAGCAGTCGCCCAAACTTATTTTAAAACAACAGCCAATGTGTCACAGTTTTTCTTCTTATTTCACTACAAAGTATCCTCAACAATATTTTAGGACCTCAGTGTTGCCTATTAAGGTAAACTAAGCACTTAATACTTGTAACTTTCACAAGAGAAGAAAAATATTGTCACATGACCCTCATGAGCCAATCATGAAACAGGACAGTCTACTACACTACTTCAAGTTGGGGTGACGACGCTTGTTTCTAAAGATGCATAAACTGATTCTGTTTGGCTACAAATAGAATCAGTGGAGTAGTGAAAACAAGCCAGTGAGCCACAACTGGACAAAATGGCCGTTCCGACTCGACTTGACCCAATTGGTTGGGAACACTGGGTCGTAGAACTCTAACTAACTAACTAACTAACTAACTAACTAACTAACTAACTAACTAACTAACTAACTAACTAACTAACTAACTAACTAACTAACTAACTAACTAACTAACTAACTAACTAACTAACTAACTAACTAACTAACTAACTAACTAACTAACTAACTAACTAACTAACTAACTAAAATCGAATGGTAAAATTATTTTAACACCAGGACTGTCCCGACGCTACCTATACATTTTAAAGACATCGTACCACAAATTAATTCCTAGTTCAATTGATAGAAAAGCAAACGGCATACCTTGTACCATAAAATGTCTTCTGTACTCCCATTAGCGATGTGAAAAGTTACGTGAACAGGTAGCTTTGATAATAAGAATTACTTGATATACTGACGTTCTATTGCCGTCAGCATACCGGTTAGGCGCCGTCTGCATGAAATAGCTTTCGGTCAACAAGGCAGATTTATTAGAAAAAGTACAGTCATTTCTTTCTGACTTTGTTCTTGTAAACAAAGCACAACTGATCACAAAAGTTTTAGTTTGAATTTTAATGGTTCATGACTATTCTAAATGACGGTTTATTTGGTCCACCGATCAAGGAATTGTATGCTTTTATTTCTTTATTTATCCATGCTTACGAGCTTGACGGTCGTCGCTAACAACAACTTTGCACCCACAGGACTATATTCGAATGTATCCCCCTGAGTTTATATTGTAGCTAACGACCTTCATTTGCAACAGAAAAAATATTAGTTCTAGGGCACCACGCACCACAACCCTTTCAATCGGATGTTATTGATTTGCAAGGACCAACTGGTTTTATTATAATAACGACTGAAAACTTGACAAATAGGTTGTAAACATTTGGACTATAGCGAATTCAACTAGTGCACTGTACACACAAGTTTAGGAATTAAATGTTTTTCCTGAACGTTTTTTTGCTCTCACTTTGTAAACACGTCTAGATGCTAAACACACTTGTTTAATTCCTAACATTTGTCTTCAAAAATGCTTATTTACTAAACGTGTAACAGTCCTTAAGTTTAAACCACGTTTTTGGTCTAACGCGAAAGGCCCGGGTTCTATCCTAACTAACTAACTAACTAACTAACTAACTAACTAACTAACTAACTAACTAACTAACTAACTAACTAACTAACTAACTAACTAACTAACTAACTAACTAACTAACTAACTAACTAACTAACTAACTAACTAACTAACTAACTAACTAACTAACTAACTAACTAACTAACTAACTAACTAACTAACTAACTAACTAACTAACTAACTAACTAACTAACTAACTAACTAACTAACTAACTAACTAACTAACTAACTAACTAACTAACTAGCTAACTAGCTAACTAGCTAGCTAACTAACTAACTAAATAACTAACTAAATAACTAACTAAATAACTACAATCGAATGGTAAAATTATTTTAACACCAGGACCGTCCCGACGCTACCTATACATTTTAAAGACATCGTACCACAAATTAATTCCTAGTTCAATTGATAGAAAAGCAAACGGCATACCTTGTACCATAAAATGTTGTTGGTTGGGAACACTGGGTCGTAGAACTCTAACTATCTAACCAACTAACCAACTAACCAACTAACCGACTAACCAACTAACTAATAGTTTTTATTAGCTAAACATCTTAACAATTTATGAACTTGTTTACAAAGTGGGAGCTAAGTAAGTTTTTAATTGCTTAACGCGGATTTAGAGTGTGGCGCAAATTATAAATACGACTGAAGAAGATGCTGGGAGCATCGAAAATGGTTTGAGTTTAAATCATAAATAAAATTGATTGTAAAACGACACCATACTTTACACTCTAAAAACGTATTTAGCAATTAAACGCCTATTTCGTGCCCCTACTTTGTAGACACATTTAACTCCTTAACATGTTTAACCGTCGACAGTTCCATGTCTAGTAATTAAACGTGTTTTAAAAAGAAATGTTTAGGGATGAGACGCCTGCGTTTAGCATTTAAAAATGCTTACAAAGTGGAGGCAGAATAAATGGGTATAGTGATATCATTTATGTCGAGTATTCCTATGTGACGACTGGCTTACTGCAAAATGCTTTGACAGACAGGTTGACAACGCCACCAATTTAGAAGCAAAACTAAAGATGACTTTATGACTGTTATGAGCCATTTCGTCTGTTCCTTATGAGCCTCATACAAATGAGCTACAGGCACAGGAGTGAAATTTGTGGCATTTCATTTCACAGAGTTCCCGAAACCTCCAGAAATGACCACGTATGTAACATTTTCAGATAAAATATTAGTGATGCACTTAGACCCGCAAAGAGGCCAGGGGTGGCGCCAGGATGTGTCCGATAGGGGGCCAAGACGATGTTATGTCCCGGTGAAACCTGACTTGGCAAAAATTTGAGGCTTTTTAGACTTTCTTTTAACAAATACTTAAAAATCTGTAGTTTATTTGAAGCAAAAATTAAAACTTTTGAAAAAAAAATTGACTTTTCTTGGTACTAGAAATTTTTTTAGGTGTTTATTGAAGAATTTGTGCTCCATAAGGGAAAAACGTTATATGGGCGACAGCTGAAATTCTTTTGGGGTTACGCATTGAATCGTACAAGACTTACGAACTAAGGCTTTGAGACGAGAATAGAAGTTTGCCCTTTTTTGAACGAATCTTTGAAAATTAAGAGCGTTTTATAATGGATAAATTTTGGACTTTAATGGAAGAAAATTTTGTTTCTTTGCTAAGGTTATAATGAAAAATTTGTTTTTTTATAATTAGTGATATGCCTTTCAGGAGCAAAATTAGGTCATGCCGGGTGATTAACAGAGTTGGCTTTGGTCATTTATTTTACTGAGTATCCATCGAAATTTAAAAATTTTTCCACTTTTAACAATCTAAAGCTAATATTGGAGAAAAATTGTTCTTTTTTTGACAGCTTTGGGGTTTTATGGTGGAATCTGACGTTCTCATGAGGAAAATCAAGTAAGGGGTGATCTGTAGTTTTGTTGAGGTTACTGAATATCATCATGCAGATTTAGGCACTCGGACCATATTGGAGCATTCTACCGAAGAAAAAAAATTGGCGAAGAAAAAATTTGGCTTCGCATAAATTTAAAGATTTAGATTTCATTTATTGTCATAGGTGTACGGGAGCGTGTCAGTTTGGGAGGGGAAGAATTCTTTTTCGTCCGAAAAAATGTAATTCTGCGCGAAAGATTATCTAAGTCGAGCACACAGAAGATTTTAAAATTTGAGAACCCGCGCGGAAAGCAGGGAATGGCATTTCCTGAGCTCGTAACTATAATAAAAAAGTTCTAACTTTCAAGTGTCTTTCGCAATCAATTTATTTTCACTTCATAATACTGCCTAAAAACGAAGAATAATTTACAAACACGCATTGTTCTGTTCAGTTATCTGTTCGACTTAGTCACTATTTGTGCGGGGCGTACAGAAAATTGTTAGAAATCTAACCCCTGAGATAGCCGGAATGGACTTTCCCAGACATGTAGGCTAACCGGGAATAAAACAGTCGTTATTTTGAGCCTTCCTTTAAAATGAAAGTTTCACTTCAATAGAGAAAAAACCTAGCTTGCTAATGATCAGAAAAGTACTAGATAAAAGGTGCTGCTCAAATTTATTGGGTTCCGGAATATTTTGAAAGTAAGTCATACAGTTTACACAAATAATTATGGAAGATTCTATAATACGATTAAGATGTCTTATATAGCCTGAAAATCTACATCTATCACACGTTAGAGTGAAATTTCGAAGTACAAATTTCAGCCGAATGTAGCGTTAGCAGAAAGGAGTTATGTTTATCAAATATTTGTAGATAAAATTTTGAATTATTTTTGCATGTTCCTTGACAAGATTTCCCCTACGATTGTTGTTTCTCCTTAATCTTTCTCATTTTCGCTCCACATGGCGGCTCATGTCACAGCAGTCGGAAACGTCACAATCTTTCTGGTTCGTATGAAATCTCGAAGTCAATTGTAGGGTACGTGCTGCAGGATAATTTTCACTGAGGACAGTTAAACAAACTGAGGTAACAGTGACTTGATTCAATCTTTCTTTTATACATCTGTCGAAGTTTGATTTATTTTATTACCGAAACATTTCCTGGGATCTTGTCTCAGGTCTTCCAGATTTTCATGAAAGGGGTTGCCTCATTATTTATTAGGGAATATCTTACTGTTTATTCATTTTTGTAATGATACAAAGAGAATCGTTCTCAAAAAATGTCATCAACTTGTTTAATAAATGTTGAAATGTAACCCCTAAATGCGTTATTTTGAGAACGACACAACATTTACAATTAAAACAATTAAAATTAAAATTAAAATAATCATCCCTATAAGTGAAATAGATCAGGTCATTTTGTGCAGGCCTACAAAGTCTGGGACAAGATCCATTTTGTGAGGCACGTAGTCGTTTCTTAAAGAAGGATGAGCTAGCACAGCTATCCCATAGATTTTCAGGTTTCGTCAAAAGCCCTTTGGAGGGCGTACTTGTCCATTTGGGACGTTAAGCTCCTTAAGGGAGCAGAACTCCTCCGGGAGTAATCGCTTGGTTTTCGCCCCTTGGCTCTTCGCCAGAGAGTCGTGGGCACTTATAGAAAAAAGGTTTCGTTAAAAGCCTATCGGTCTGTTGGCTGAGATCACGTGTAGAATCCGTTCTTTTCATCAATTCTAGAATGGAGTCTCACATGACACATTAATTACGTGATTGTGGGTTGAACTGCAAAACAATTACAACATTATTAACCTCGACTCTAGAAGGTCCTACGAAGATAGGAATTGGACTGTTATAATTCATGTTTCATGTCCTGTTTAATTTATAATTTTCAATTTTTCGACTTGGGATACCTACAGTCTGACAGTATTTCCACTTTTCGGGCAAATGTTTTTAAGCATTTAGAGATAAACATGACATGTACCTCTTTCCCCGTCTGTCCGTCTTCCTGCAATTGAAAGCATTACAAATTTTTCTTCTAGTGCACTTTCGCTTGAATATTCTACCACTTCGGGAAAAGCGCGACACGCTAAACTATGGAGTGGGGCTGACATATTTTTTTCGACAGGTTTCCCTAAAATGGAGAAAAATTTCGTAACATTCTTTCTTCCTAGAAAATTTGCTATGCCGACTAAGACTCTATCTAATTTTTCTGCATAATAGGTGAATGGATTGAATGAGCCCATTTGTGTAATTAAAAGACATGTTATTTCTTTTACTTAAAACCAACATGGTTTGCTCGAATTGTCCAGATCCTGACCAAATTTTAGATCCTGAAGATATCTGCAGCCTAGATTAACAGTTTTTTCTTCTTTTGGAAAAGTGTCCGATAACGAGTTTTCTGGAGTACGGCATCAGTGTTGTACAGGCGGTGCCATGGGTACATTATGTTAAAGGTGAAAATGTGGTAATTGCTAAAGGAATTGTGAAGAACTCTTTACTGTGTTAATCAAACGAACATTAATTCATTGGAATAGAAAGTATTTAGCATGCTATATTCATGATAGTTCCTCTAATACGGGTAAACTAGTCAAGTAGTCTATCTGATATTAAGCTAAATAGTCTTACGTCTTCCTTTCCCTTTCTCTCCGTTTAACCTTTTCTACATCTTTTCTTAATTTGCACACTTTTCAACCCGCTGGTTTATTTGAGTTGATCATCCCTTTGGAAGCCCGTCAAAGGGGGGGGGGGGGGGAAGCACGGGTTCCCACTTGCCAATCACGGAAAATACCGTACCTTTTCCACGATTAATTCCAAAGTGACAAAACACTTTGTCCTTTCGAATTGTGCCACTGTAGAACGTCGTCCGGAGAAGAATGGTACTTTGGACCCCAAATTTACTTCTGCTCAGGGCCCAAAATGATCAATTTGGCCTTGTGTGTCTTAACAGCACAGAAAAGTTTCGGATTTTCAGAGATATAACTTTTGATAATATACAGGCTACACAACCGACTCGAAGTCTGAAATTTGAAGGCCACTACAAGCTGATCCATGATTGCAGTCTTTTCATTTATTGGGTTCCGTAATATTTTGAAAGTAAGTCGTACAGTTTACACAAATAATTGTTGAAGATTATGTAATACGATTAAGATATTGTGAAGGATAGCACTCTAAAATATCCAGAGAGCTTGTCGAGTAAGGTGCTGTCGAGAAAAATAAAGAGATTCATAAATTAAGCTGTGACAGTACCCGAGGTTGGTAATATTACGTACAAACACTAAAAACTGTTCACCAAATTTGACCTTAAACGCCTGCTCGATTTAACGGTCCCTTGATCCCTACGTAATTATCATTGACTCTGGCTCACCCTTGCTTCGCGTACCCCACCTTTACCCACACCACTTTGCGCATGCATTACACATTAAGTCATTTAGGTCGTACTTGTTTGAAATTAGAGTTCAAAGTAGCACCAGTTAGGTAAGAATGTTGTAAAAAGGTTCAATTCAAACTGGGACGTTCTTGTCTTTTCATTCTCTTATCGTGCTTCTGGTAACGGACCATGCACCAACTCCAATACTCGTGCCTGTGAAAATGTTTACTGACAAACAAAGTGCCTTAAAAAATTGATGGGATGTTGATTCTGACTGTGTTACTTACAAAATATGATCATTTTTGCATTTGGATTTTGTAGACAATGAGTTGGAATACAGACTGTGCAAAATTCAAGGCAATTTGATCAATTTTAGTGTCATTTTTTATTGTATTACTCCGCTCTGTGAAATGCCGGTTTTGAATAGCAATGATGGGGGGAAACACATAGCTATCATTCAAGGCTCTCTAGCTCCATATTCAATGGTCATGCAGGGATATTTGAAAATACAATGAAAGCCCACATTATGAGATTCGATCAGAGGGTTGGCATGTACCGGTTGAAAACTTCTACTAGGGGCTAGGGGGAACGGAGGTAGCCTAATTAAGAGTGAGTCAATGGGACTTAAAACTAGTGGCCCGCTACAAGAAATTTTGAGTTTTCAGATTTTGTTAAAGGTGGCGCCTTACTGACAAAACAAAAAACGAAAAAACGAAAAAGAGGGGAAAACAAACAAACAAAAAAAATAAAAAACAAAAACAAAAAAACAAACAAAAGATTGAAGCCAAGCGTTCAAGGTCTCTGGCCGGTTATGAGTCCTGTCAACTACAACAGAGAACCAACTCAGGCGCCTCTCTAGTACCCTTCTGCATACAGTGACGCTCAGCGTGCTTTGTATACGACAGCAATCTTTCCTCGGGACTCCCCTCAAGGACCGGCGATACATTGGGGAGGAACACTACTCGCCTCCCAGTGCAATCAGAGTAGGACCATGTGTGAACACTACCGTCCGGTTCGGCGTCAACGTGCCGCGCAGGTTATACTATAGGATGCCTTATATAGCCTGAAAATTTGCATCTATCACAAGTTAGGGTGAAATTTTCAAAGTAAAAATTTCAGCCGGATGTAGTGTTAGCAGAAAGGAATTATGTTTATCAAATATTTGTAGATACAATTTTTAATTATTTTTGCATGTTCCTTGACAAGATTTCCTCTACGACTGTTTTTCTCCTTAATATTTCTCATTTTCGCTCCAAATGAAGGCTTATGTTTCAGTCGAAAACGTCACAATCTTTCTGGTTCGTAGGAAATCGCGAAGTTTATTGTACGGTACGTGCAGGCTGCAGGATAATTTTTTATTGAGGACAGTTAAACACACTGAGGTAACGGTTTCTTGATTCAATGTTTCTTTTATGCATCTGTCGAAGTTTGTTTCGTTTTATTACCGAAACATTTTCTGGGATCTTGTCTCAGGTCTTCCTGATTTGCATGAAAGAGGTTGTCTCATTATTTATTAGCGAATATCTTACTCTTCACTCATTTTTGTAAAGATACAAAAAGAGTCGTTCTCAAAAAGTGTTATCAACTTGTTTAATAAATGTTGAAATGTAATTATAAATTGGTTATTGTGAGAATGACACAACATTTACCATTAATAAAACTA